>OY856188.1:208303129-208355629 GCA_963693315.1 Diogma glabrata
TTGTAAGTTTTCATAATAAGTTTTTTATTTCATTTGTCAACTTGTGTTTATTTTTTGTATCAGAATTTTTCATTATATGTATTGTATGTTATCCCTGAAGATGGTTTATTAAAAACCGAAACAATTGTTGGATAAACAATTTTTTAATAATATTGTTTTATTTATTGGCTTTATCCCAAAAAATTTATTATTTAAAATAATAGACAAGCCAAAAATCACATCAAATATTATATATATATATATATATATATATATATATATATATATATATATATATATATATATATATATATATATATATATATATATATATATATATATATATATATTTATATATATATATATATATATATATATATATATATATATATATATATATATATATATATATATATATATATATATATATATATATATATATATATATATATATATTTATATATATATATATATATATATATATATATATATATATATATATATATATATAAATATATATATATATATATATATATATATATATATATATATATATATATATATATATATATATATATATATATATATATATATATATATATATATATATATTTATATATATATATATATATATATATATATATATATATATATATATATATATATATATATATATATATATATATATATATATATATATATATATATATATATATATATATAATAATATATATATATATATATATATATATATATATATATATTCAAATCAATAAGTCCGTAGGATGACACATAGATAGCGTTACTAGAATTTTTTCCATATGATTTTTATTTAGTACTAACCTTCAAACGATACGTGTATAAATTTGACAGCAATCTGACTATTTATTCGTGAGTTATAGCATTTTGTGTGAAGCAACTTTTGTTTTTGAAAAAAATTGGAAAAAAGTGAATTTCGAATTTTAATAAAGCATTGCTTTTTGATGAAAAAAAATACAGAGGAAACCAAACAATGGCTTGATAAACATTATCCAAACTCTGCTCCATCGAGACAAATGGTAGAGAAGTGGATGGCTGAATTTAAATGTGGTCGTACCAGCACAAAAGATGCAGAGCGCAGTGGACGCCAAAATGAGGCTGTTATTCCAGAAAACATAAAAAAAATCCACAAATTGGTTATGAACGATCGCAAATTGAAGGTGCACGAAATAGCTGACATTGTAAAGGTAGCAGATGGTAGTGTTTTTACCATTTTACATGAACATTTGGGTATGCGAAAGCTCTGTGCAAATTGGGTGCCGCGTGAGCTCACAGTCGACCAAAAACAACAACGAATCGATGCTTCGGAGGAGTCTTTGGCACTGTTAAACCGCAATAAAAGGGAATTCTATCGTAGATATGTGACAATGGATGAGACATGGCTTCACAATGACACACCAGAATCCAAAAGACAGTCAGCTGAGTGGACAGCAGTCGACGAACCGAATCCAAAGCGAGCAAAGACGCAACAGTCGGCCGGTAAGGTGATGGCGTCTGTATTTTGGGATACGAACGGAATAATATTCATCGACTATCTCCAAAAAGGAACTACCATCAACAGCGAGTATTACTGTGAACTTTTGGATCGATTGAAGGCTGAAATCGCAAAGAAACGGCTACATTTGCAAAAGAAAAAAGTGTTGTTTCACCAAGATAATGCACCGTGTCACAGATCGATGAAAACGATGGCAAAATTGAATGAATTGGGCTTTGAATTGCTTACCCACCCACCATATTCTCCAGATTTAGCCCCCAGCGACTTTTTCCTGTTTTCAGATCTCAAGAGAATGCTTGCTGGAAAGAAATTTAAGTCCAATGATGAAGTAATCGCTGAAACTGAGGCCTATTTTGACGAGAAATAGAAATCGTACTATAAAAGTGGTATAGAAAAGTTGGAAAATCGCTATACTCGTTTTATCGCCCTCGAAGGCAACTATGTTGAATAAAAAAATCGAGTTTTGTCAAAATGTTGTTTTTTTCTTACTTATCCTACGGACTTATTGAACGACCTGTTATATATATATCAAAAAACATAATTTGTATCTCAACGAGAACAGACGTATACAATTTTTGGTTATCAATGATAAATTTTAATACAAAAGAAAATAAGAATAACTGTATTTCAATTTAATTTGTTTGTGAGAGTGAAATTACCGTGCAAAACCATATGTGCTAGTGAATTTTCATAAAACTATGATTTTTATAAGGTGAAATTTCAGAATTACAATACAAGCAAACTAGAACTAAAACTATCAAAAGACAATAATACAAACTGAGTATTGACTCAGATTTTGAATATTTGTTGTGGTGTTTAAATTTATAAATAAATTATGTGGTTTTTGTGTATAAGAAATTATAAATTAGTTAAAATTAATTATCCGTTTGTAATTCTGTAAAGTTTGTAATGCCTCATAAATGTGCTATTTGCTCTATTAATATTACATCGGTTAGAGCTCCAGGACTTCAATGTAGTGGTAATTGTAAGAATTTTTTCATAGTAAATGTGTGACTTTGTCTAATGAACTTTTGGAACGAATAAGTCAAGGTAGTTTAAACTGGTGTTGTGCTTTTTGTAAAAAAAATCAAGAAAATCACTTGTTATTCCACTAAAGGTATTTGATTCGAAAATAACCTTGAAAAAAACAACGACTCTAATACAGAACTTAATTCTATTGAGCAAACTCATTTAAACCGTTTGTCACAGAATCCTGAATTAAATCAAACTCAATGTTCAGATTCCATTGCAACACTCAGGTCTGATATTGACGCCTTAAAAATTCAAATATCTGAGCTCGCTAAAAATATAAAAAATTTGTTCACACATTTCTCTAGCATCAACAACTTAATTGCTTCACAAAATTCGATATATAAGCCTAGTGTACCTCAACTTGAAAATCGGATAAATGAGCTAGAATTTTTCACGCGATCCAGAAATATTGAAATTTGTGGAGTTCCTGAAGTAGAAAACGAAAACATAATTAACGTTGTCAAATCGATATCCTGCGTTCTAAATTGTCCATTAAACGATAATTGTATTGAAACTTGTACTCGTATCAAAACTTTCAGAAATACACAAAACGAGAAAATTCCAAAAAATATAATAATTAGATTCAATACAATTACTATACGGAACAACTTTTTGCAGTCTTATAAATTATATAAACAAAAAAACGGTCATCTAAATTTTGATACACTTGGATTCGCTTCATCGTCTTCATCCATAAATAATATATATGTTAACGAGCATCTGACACCATCCTCTAAAAAGTTATTGATTGATAGTAAAAAAATTTGTCTACGTAACGATATCAAATATATTTGGACAAACAACGGTTCTATCCTTACACAAAAAGAAGCAAATTCCAAAATATATCAAATCACTCATACAAACGATTTATATAAATTTTTTAACATTGATACTGTTAATTAAGCAAAAATTTAGCAGCAACACATACATATCAACAATTAAATCAAAATATGGCCTTCCGTAATATTAAACTGTATTATCAAAACGTAAGAGGATTGCGTAGCAAGACAAAACAATTTTATTTAAATGTTGTGAATCAAGATTTTGATGTTATTTGCTTAACTGAAACATGGCTCAATGAATCGATTTTTGATTCTGAATTGTTTGATCAACGTTATGTTACCTTCAGAAGAGATCGTGATTACAAAAATTTAAATATGATAAATGGTGGTGGAGCTTTGATTGCTGTGAAAACAACATCATTTAGTAAAATTTCTTTTAAAAGTGAATGGCAAACTGATGCAGAAGACATTTGGCTAACACTATACACCAAGAACACAAAATTTCATTTATGTGTGTCTTACTTAGATCATATTGCAAATCGTTCTCAAGCTGCCTCAACTAAACTTCAGAACTTTGAATCACACCTCCGAGAAATTGAACATGTGGTAAATTTAAACAATTCTGACGACGTCATTGTTATTGGTGACTACAATCTACCACGTCTTTTCGATAACAACGGTGAAACGTGTCCATCACAGTGTACTCGTGATGATTTATTTTTGGAAATGTTCAACTTTTGCTGTTTTCAACAATTTAATTACATCGAGAATGATTCGTCCCGCATATTAGATTTAGTGATAAGTAATTTCAATGTTAATGTGTCAAAATCTTATAACTCTCTTGTATCTGAGGACAAACATCATCCAACACTAAGCATTGACCTTAATTTAAACTTCTACTGCTCATTGCATAGCAATAATAATGTAAAAACTAAATCTAAATCTGATTCATTTTCTTACAATTTTAAATCAGTTGATTTTCAAGATATTTTTAATAGGTTTGAACACACAAATTGGTCTTCAATGCTTGGTGTTGTGGATGACACAAATGAAATAATTAATATTGACCTTGCAATTGATAACTTGTATACATTTATTTTTTCTATTCTAGATGAACATGTTCCAAAGACATCAGGGAATGTTTTCCGTTATGGTACTCCAAATCATCGATAAATATTTACCACGATAAATTAAGGTACCACAAAAAATACAAAAAATTTCGCAGTTTCTGTGATTTAATTATCTTCAAAAAATTAAGAGCTCAACTAAAAGTGCAAACTGATCTGGACTATGAAACCTACTTAAAAACGGTTCAGTCAAATATTACGAATAATCCTAAATATTTTTGGAAACACGTAAAAAACAAAAAAAAAGTCATTTCTCAATACCCATCCAATATGGAATATAACAATGTTGAAGCCAGTACTACAACTGCAATTACAAATCTATTCGCTGATTTTTTTCAACAAAGTTTTTCAAAACCACAAAGGTGCCATCCAAACATCGTAAAAGGGAATAATTTAAATATTTCTTCACTGAAAATTTCTGCTGCTGAAGTTTTCAATTCTTTGAACGACTTAAACATGTAAAAAAATGCTGGCCCTGATAGAATTCCTATTGTATTCTTAAAAAAATGTGCTGTTTATCTGGCTTACCCACTTTTCTTACTATTTAACGCATCGCTTAGTTTAGGTTCTTTTCCCACGATATGGAAAACATCATTTGTCACCCCAATTCACAAAGAGGGTGACAAATCAAAAATTGAAAACTATCGCCCCATTAGTATACTATCCCCAATTCCAAAACTATTCGAGCAAATAATTACCAATAAATTGAAGTTTCAAATTGTGAGTTTCTTGATAGATGAACAACATGGTTTTATAAAGGGTAGATCGGCAGAAACCAATCTCTTAATTCTAACTGAGTTTCTCAGAGAAAATTTAGATAAAAAACAACAAGTCGATGTTTTATATACCGACTTTAGAAAAGCGTTCGATCAAGTCTGCCATAACACCTTAATCCAGAAACTACAATATATTGGTATTCATGGCAGTTTATTAAACTGGATAACATCGTATCTATTAAATCGCACTCAGACTGTTGTTATTGATAATTTTTTTTCAAAATCTTTTGCTGTTTCCTCTGGTGTTCCGCAAGGATCACACCTAGGTCCATGGCTTTTTATAATTTTTTGAATGATGTCTCCTCTTGCTTCCAAAATAGTTCCTTTTTACTATATGCCGATGATTTAAAAATGTATAAGGTTGTGAATAATATTCATGATCAAACCTTATTTCAGGAAGATATTTCTCGTTTTGAGGATTACTGTGTTCATAATAACTTAAATCTCAATGTCAAAAAATGTCATAAGCTCTCATTTGTCGGAAAAAAGAAAAAGAACTATGATTCTAAATACTTTCTCAATAATACTGTTATTACTAACGTGTCGACTGTAATGGACCTAGGTGTCACCTTTAAATCAAATTTATCGTTTTCTACCCATATAAACAATACATTCAGTAAATCCTATCGCATGTTGGGTTTTGTTATGAGAACATGTAATGATTTCAATAAACTGCGTCCTATGATAACCTTATTTACGGCGTTAGTAAGATCTCATATTGAATACATGTCAATCGTTTGGTATCCTCATCAATCAACATATAAAATACTTTTAGAAAAAATTCAAAAAAAGTTTGTATATTACTTGTTTAGGAGAGGATTTTTTAGTTTTATGAATAGGAGCGACTTTTCGAATTCATATTTAGTTTTCCTAAAATTTTTAAACCTGGAGTTAATTGAAGTGAGACGAAATATCTCTGACTTACTTTTTATTTTCAAGATTTTTAATAATTTAATTTATTCGCCAGATGTGTTGTCACTTTTTAGTTTGTACGTTCCTGTAAAGTCAACGAGGTCGCGAAATTTGTTGTATGTAAGGTTTGGAAGAACAAATTTTTTAAATTTTTCAACGGTAAACAGAATGGTAAGATGTTTTAATAAGAAGTGTAATTTTTTTGATGTCTTTGGTAACATTTCACTACTGTCATTCAAAAGGTTGTTGGCACTGATAGATTTAGAATAAACTATAATATAGCAATTTTAAAGTTTCGTTTTGTTTTAAATTAAAATTATCTTGAAATGGTAGGCCTAAAAAGTCATCCATGGGGCTTCACCCCTTAACATTGATGATGTTCCTAGGTCGCCTCTGTCCTTCATGGACACGATTGAAAGATCATTGGTTCTCCTCTTCATTTCGAGGAAGTTTCTTGGTGTCAAGGAGTGGCTACTGCTGTGTTTGTACTTAGGTACAAGCCAGTAGTACCATTTCTTACTCAGGAACTTCTTCAATGGAATGAAGAGGGGAGTCAAGACATTTTTTCTGAATTAGAGGCTACACCTCATACAATTTCAATACTTTTTTCTTTCAGCATAATCATTAGTTTATTAAATAGAACAATATCCATTGGAGTTTAGGACTTAAAGTCTGGCACTCAGGAGCTCGGGAGAAATGGCATTAGTTCTAGTAATTTATTTTTAGTTTAGGTTTTAGGTAGAGCAACCATGTCTGGGTCAGTAGAATTTGGACATATTTGCCATATCGTGACAGTCATGGTTGTTTCTTTTTAATGGTGGGAGAAACTGTTCTATAGAATCTGGTCGGTAGGGGCTTATCTAGTCAGTTCTCACATGCCATTTTTGGGGAGGGCTCGCGAACTTGATATTCTGGCTTGGGTGACAATGGTCATATGTATCATATTTGGTTTTTTTTGTCAACAAACAAATCTTAGACTTGGAAATCTTTTATCACTTTGAATAATAAGTAAATGAATAAATACATTAAATAAATAAGAAGATTTTATTTCAAATTAAATAAATAGATTCATTAAATAGAATAAGTAAATAAATATTTTTTATTTTAATAAATAAAATAAATATATGTTTTCATTTTCAAATAAATAAAAATATTTTTTCTTCATTTTAAACAATAAAAAAATTCAATAGTTTTATAAAATAAATACAAAATAAATAATAACTATTGAAAAAATTTAAAAATACTAAAAAAAGTATTAAATAATTTTAATAATGTTTTAATACATATATAGATATATTTTTTATGTACAGCCAGGTTTTCTGTTTGTTTCTTTTTGGCGTGAATTCGTCATCCAATAATAAATATTTTATATTATCAAAGCAATTATTGTAGCAAGTCGTGATTGGCGATTATCATAGTCCTTTCTTCTAGAATAAACTGCAGATAGTGATGTTAGTTCTATCATCGCTATCTTCGTTTCTCCTAGTTTTGTAACGACGGAGTATTTTTCAATTTTTACTCTAATTCAAAGAAATTCGCTATTAATTTGTTAATTTATTCTATTCCATTGTAATAAGCGTAGGGACATTTGTTTGTACTACTTTGTTTTTTTTTACGGTTTTGTTACGTCACGCAATTTCAATTAATAATATATGGTAATACATGTTTTGCATAAATAGTTTGTATAAGTGAAAATTGCTTGGAAAGGGTAACAGGAAATCTAATAATATGTGTACATAAGCGAAATTTAAATCTTAAAGTCACTAATCTTTTCGATTTAAATTTTTATACTAAGCTTCGATCAAAATAATTTGATCGCTTATATACACATATTATTAGATTTCCTTTCCACATATTATTAAAATTGAAATTAGACAAAAAAAATTAAAATAAAATTAAATTATTTGTTTCAACTGTGATATTGAAGTTTTTTTATTTATTTTCGATGCAATGAGTTTTGGTATTGCTTGATAAATCATTTAGTAAATCAAATTAAAATGAAAAATGAATCTAAAACATAAATTCAAATGCAAAAGCGTGAAAATATTTATTCAAGTGAAGTGATAACGAAACCGTTCAACACACTTTTTATACCCAATGGCTACGGTGTTCGCTTCATACCACGCCGTTACATGTTAAATGCAAATATTCTTACATTTAATGTCAATCAAGAAGCTACTACCATTTAATGTCAATCAAGAAGCTACTACAAAAGTTAATGATATTGCTGAGCTTCGAAATACGAATAGTCATTGGTGTGTGTGTGTGTGTGTGTGTGTGTGTGTGTGTGTGTGTGTGTGTGTGTGTGTGTGTGTGTGTGTGTGTGTGTGTGTGTGTGTGTGTGTGTGTGTGTGTGTGTGTGTGTGTGTGTGTGTGTGTGTGTGTGTGTGTGTGTGTGTGTGTGTGTGTGTGTGTGTGTGTGTGTGTGTGTGTGTGTGTGTGTGTGTGTGTGTGTGTGTGTGTGTGTGTGTGTGTGTGTGTGTGTGTGTGTGTGTGTGTGTGTGTGTGTGTGTGTGTGTGTGTGTGTGTGTGTGTGTGTGTGTGTGTGTGTGTGTGTGTGTGTGTGTGTGTGTGTGTGTGTGTGTGTGTGTGTGTGTGTGTGTGTGTGTGTGTGTGTGTGTGTGTGTGTGTGTGTGTGTGTGTGTGTGTGTGTGTGTGTGTGTGTGTGTGTGTGTGTGTGTGTGTGTGTGTGTGTGTGTGTGTATGTGTGTGTGTGTGTGTGTGTGTGTGTGTGTGTGTGTGTGTGTGTGTGTGTGTGTGTGTGTGTGTGTGTGTGTGTGTGTGTGTGTGTGTGTGTGTGTGTGTGTGTGTGTGTGTGTGTGTGTGTGTGTGTGTGTGTGTGTGTGTGTGTGTGTGTGTGTGTGTGTGTGTGTGTGTGTGTGTGTGTGTGTGTGTGTGTGTGTGTGTGTGTGTGTGTGTGTGTGTGTGTGTGTGTGTGTGTTTTTTTTTTTTTTTTTTGTTTTACGTAGGAAGATGGAAAGTTTCAAAAAGGTCAGGAACCCGACTTTCCCAACATTACACGCGGATTTTTACCGGGTAAAACCATCTCCCTTGCTCTTGTTGTCCTGTTGTATCCCTGCGGTACCACCAATTAAGGCATTCCTTCGCAGGGCAGGGGTTGAGTGTAGTACTCTCTTGATTATGTGTTGTCGTGGTTTCGCTGTGTAGTATTGAGCATGGCTGCTCTTCGTTCGTCTTGTCTCAGTCGTTTCATCATACTTGTGATGATCTCATTCGCTATGTCCCAGTTGTCTTTTGAGCTCAGCATAAATTGCATGAGGCTATGCGGAGTGATTGACTCTCCCATATGCTGCTCAATAAGTCTTCTCGAATGTGCAAACCTTCCGCATTCGATTAGAACGTGCTCAGAGTTCTCGGCCTTATCCTCACAGTAGAGACAGTATGGATCCGTTACGTGCTTATACTTGTATAAGTACTCACGGAAGCATCCATGGCCTGAGATCATTTGCGTCAAATGATGGTTGACATCACCGTGTTTTCTTGATGTCCATGTTTTTATGTCAGGGATCATCACATAGGTCCATCGTCCGTTGGTGGAAGCTTCCCATTTCGCTTGCCATTCTATATGACTGTCCATGTTGAAGTCTTCACGTGTTCGTCGGTCCCTATCATTTCGTGTTGCTATACGCAGAGCCGATACCTCTTTTGCTGCAATATCAATCGGCATCCTACTCGCAATAACATTTACAGCCTCGTCAGACACCGTGCGAAAAGCACAGCAAATGCGCAACGATGTCAGTCTGTAGGCCGTTTTGATAGGTCTAACATAAGATGGCGTTTCCACCGCTAAGGCCCATATGGGTGCCGCATACATCAATATTGATGTGGTAACGCTACCGAGAAGCTGTCTGATCGGTTGTCTAGGGCCGCCAATGTTTGGCATTAGCCTTGCAAGAGCAGCCCCCACTCGTTTGGCTTTGTCACCAGCGTACATCAAGTGGTCTCTAAAGTTGAGTCTGTGGTCTAGAACGACTCCAAGATACTTCAGGTGCTGGCCAGATTTTATGATCTGTCCACCAACCTGGATATCGATACTTTCCACCACTTTTCTGCTACTCATTAGTACGGCTTCCGTTTTGTGATCGGCCAACTCTAGTCCTTTGCTGTTCAGCCATGCTCTAACGCTGGTTATGGTCTGGTTACAGTTGCTCGTAATGTCCGTAAGGTTTTTGGCTACGACAACTATGGCAATGTCGTCTGCATAGCCGATAATCGTTGTTTGTGCCGGCACACGTACTCTGAGAACACCATCGTACATGATGTTCCACAGCAGGGGTCCAAGGACCGATCCTTGGGGTACTCCTCCTGTTATATTGTACTTCTTAGGACCTGTTTCGGTATCATAGACCAGAGTTCTTCCCGTGAAGTAACCGGCTATTATACGTAGCAGGTAGTCAGGTACATGCAGTTCGTCTAGGGCTCTCATGATTTGGTTCCAGTTGGCAGAGTTAAAGGCGTTTTTAACATCCAGAGTGACAACAGCACAATACTGTTTATCACCTTCTAGCCATCTTTTACCACTCAAAGCTTTATGCGCTATCTCACATACTGCAGATATTGCATCAACAGTAGAGCGCTTCTTTCTGAAACCAAACTGCCGGTCAGAAAGGCCCCACTCGCCTTCAGTATGTTGCTCAAGTCGAGTACCAATAATTCTCTCAAAGATCTTTCCAGTTGTGTCCAGCATGCACAGTGGGCGGTAGGACGAGGGTTCTTCTGGTGGCTTGTCACCTTTCGGTATAAGCACAAGGCGTTGGCGCTTCCATTCCTCAGGAAATATCCCTTCTTTTAGGCACGCAGTGTAGATATTTTCGAATACATTCGGCTTCTTCTTTATCGCTGTTTTTAAGACGATATTTGGGATGCCGTCTAGACCGGGCGTGCTATTAACGGATAATCTGAGCAACGCGTTTAGGACCTCTTCGGTGGTGACAGCCGAAATTGAATTTTCGTCAATTTGCAGCTCACGAGGTAGGGAGAAGTCAACGTGGTGTGGAAAAAGGCCGGACACAATTTCAGCCATTATATCTGGGCACACTGGTGCAGCTGATTGAACACCCCTGAGTTTAGTAAGCACAATTTTGTACGCACTTCCCCAGGGGTTATTCTGAACTTCATCTATAAGACACTGGAATGATCTGCTCTTACTATTAGCAATTGCTTTCCGCAATTCTTTCCGCTTTTCGCGAAAATCATTTTGGAACTGCTCGGAACTGCTCATAGTGCTCATGATTTCTCCTTCGTGTACATTTCCTCCGGAGTTTGAGGCACTCTTTTCTCAGACGGGCAATGTTTTCGGTCCACCAGAAGACTGGGGACCGTCCATTACCGTTGCTTTTACGCGGCATAGATGCATCACAGGTGCTTTTAAGATATCTCGCAATAAATTCTGCTCCTATCTTGGCACCACTCTCCGGTATTGGCATGCATTCAACCATGTAGTCCAACATCTCCGTGTCCAACTCTTTGATTTTCCACCCATTTTGCTGCGCCTTCCGCTTGACTTTTCGCCTTTCAAACCGCTGTGGGGGTTGGGTTTCAAATATAATAGCACGATGATCACTATGCGTATACAAATCAGATACCCTCCATTGTGCTCCTCTCGAGAGTGTCCCACTTGCAAAAGTGATATCGATAATTGAACTTGCTTCTCCTTTATTATATGTCTCTGTGGTACCATGGTTGAGCAGTACCAGATCAAGTCTGGCAAATGCCTCAAGTAATGCCCTACCTCTAGGGTTAGTACATTTACTTCCCCATTCAACGGCCCAAGCGTTAAAATCACCCGCAATTACGATGGGTGACTTACCTCTGACGTCTGTTACTAGTCGGTCAAGTGTTTCTTCGAATTCGTCCAGTGGGGTGCTAGGAGGAATGTAGCAGCTGTAGAAGTGGACACCTTTGATTTTGGCATAGACAAAACTCTCATGCTGACGACTAGATCTGCGTTCAAAAGGGAGAGCATTGCAGGTCCAGATAGCAGCTTTGCTCGTCCTGTCTTCAACCCAGTTCGCATCGCCAACAGGGGCCTTATGCTGTTCGCAAATCAATGCCACGTCCAATTTCTGGTCTCTAACGGTTTGTGTCAGTAGGTCCTGTGCCGCCTCGCAGTGGTTAAGATTTATCTGGATACACTTAACCATGACGGGCAGAAGTCAGCTTTAGCGCTCTTTTGTAGGCTGGACATCTACTGCCTCCTGTAGAATGCCCATTAGTCCCTGTGGTTCCCGGCAGGCAAAGAGCACATTTTGGGGGCTCTTTGCATCCTTTTGATTTATGTCCTGTTCCTCCACATCTAAAACATATCCCCGTTCGATCCACATCACTTTTACATTGCCTTGCTACATGACCGTAATCAAGGCATCTGAAACAGCGTGTTGGAGTGATTCGCTCGCGCAGTCTGCATCTTACCCATCCAATTCGGATGTGTCCAGACGCAACGAGCGCATGCGCTGATCGTTCAGGGAGACTAATTAGTGCCGTCTGAGTCCCGTCTCGTAATGTCCTCAAAGATTTGATTGCATTTGTTTGAATAGACCCAATTGTAGGAAATTGTGTCCGAATTGCAACGAAAATATCTTCTCTCGTTGTGATCTCGTCTAAGTCTCGACACTCTATAAGAGTTTCTTGGCACACCGACCTAACACTCGCCGAGTCTCTGAGTGCTAGCTCTGCGTGCTCTTTAAGCTTTTGATTGTGTTGCTCGCCTTTAGCTGTCTTCCTAATCTTGGTGACACAATCCCCGAGCTCTTTTAGTTCCGGGTTCTCTTTCATTTCTTTTAGCATTTGCGCATAACTTTTTTCACCGGACCTAGATATTATTAAAGCATCCGACCGTGGTGCTCTTTTCGTAGGTTTGCGTGGTTCGTTTCGCGTAGGCTCAACAGGACGCGTTTTTTTTCTCCTCTTTTTCCGTTTTCTCACGTGTTGCCACTCCGTTTCGGATGCTTCCACAGGGAGCGCGTTTTGATTCGAGGGCTCGACCTGCTGTTCATTTGACCTGATCACGCTCTGCTCGGATCTTGATCTTTGTTCTTTCAAGATCCTTCTTCCGGTTTTAGTTTTTTTCGGTGAGGGCAGCTGTCCTTTCATGTCCTCACCATTTCCACTTCGACGTCTTTTTGATTTTTCATCGACGCTTGGTTTTAAGGTCGGTGAAGTTTGACACACTTTGTTCACTGGTGGCCTGACGCTTTGGACAACAGTGAGGTCATTCACAGCCGATTTGTGCAACTGTTCGATTTCGTTCACAAGGTTCCTAAACGTTAGATTTATGGACCGTGTGCTCGACATCATTTTTTGCAGCTGCTCAATTTTACAGCTGACTACCAATAAGGTTTCTATGCCATTGCTATAGACACCCTGTGTACCTCCTACTGGTATCACCTGGTTTGTCGCTGGTTGTTTTGGTGTAACTGCCTTCATCGTGACGTTTGATGGTGATCCACTGACGTTTATTGTTTTCGCGTTACCTAGATCCGGGCGCTCGGTAGCATTTTGCGGTGCATTTCTCGCAGCAGATGGTACAGGAGGCACTTTTGGCACCATTTTATTGTTATTGGCTTGCAATCCAGCGGAAGTGCATGGACTGTCGCTCAAACTATTGCTTCGTTTTAATGGTGACCTAGCCATCTTACTGCTCCTGGCAAACACCTGCTCTGGCTTCTTCTTGTCACTTGTAGTACTAGCTGATGCAGCGGCCAAGTTTGCCACCACTGTATCATTGCAGTCGCTGGATATCGACGACTGGGAGCCTGCTTGCTCACTCACTGCAGTCGCCGGCACTGGGGTACCTAATCCCTGCACCGTAAGTCTTGATCCTAAATGACCTTCCATGTTGTTTTATTTTCGGAGTTTTTCTTCTCTTAGCATTTTATACCTACTGCCAGGTGGAAATAACCAGCCGCTTCTAACATGAAGACAGACGCTGACCAGTGAGCCGCCCACTGTGGGACAGACGCTCGTGGATTTATGTTGCGCTCTTGGTCGGGGACTGCTTATTCGCGTATTCGCAGCTCACCTACATACATCATGTCAGTATGTAGGCCGTTCACTATCCGCCACCTGTGACCCCCACAGTAGCCTGAAGCTCAGCCCTGTGGTGTGTGTGTGTGTGTGTGTGTGTGTGTGTGTGTGTGTGTGTGTGTGTGTGTGTGTGTGTGTGTGTGTGTGTGTGTGTGTGTGTGTGTGTGTGTGTGTGTGTGTGTGTGTGTGTGTGTGTGTGTGTGTGTGTGTGTGTGTGTGTGTGTGTGTGTGTGTGTGTGTGTGTGTGTGTGTGTGTGTGTGTGTGTGTGTGTGTGTGTGTGTGTGTGTGTGTGTGTGTGTGTGTGTGTGTGTGTGTGTGTGTGTGTGTGTGTGTGTGTGTGTGTGTGTGTGTGTGTGTGTGTGTGTGTGTGTGTGTGTGTGTGTGTGTGTGTGTGTGTGTGTGTGTGTGTGTGTGTGTGTGTGTGTGTGTGTGTGTGTGTGTGTGTGTGTGTGTGTGTGTGTGTGTGTGTGTGTGTGTGTGTGTGTGTGTGTGTGTGTGTGTGTGTGTGTGTGTGTGTGTGTGTGTGTGTGTGTGTGTGTGTGTGTGTGTGTGTGTGTGTGTGTGTGTGTGTGTGTGTGTGTGTGTGTGTGTGTGTGTGTGTGTGTGTGTGTGTGTGTGTGTGTGTGTGTGTGTGTGTGTGTGTGTGTGTGTGTGTGTGTGTGTGTGTGTGTGTGTGTGTGTGTGTGTGTGTGTGTGTGTGTGTGTGTGTGTGTGTGTGTGTGTGTGTGTGTGTGTGTGTGTGTGTGTGTGTGTGTGTGTGTGTGTGTGTGTGTGTGTGTGTGTGTGTGTGTGTGTGTGTGTGTGTGTGTGTGTGTGTGTGTGTGTGTGTGTGTGTGTGTGTGTGTGTGTGTGTGTGTGTGTGTGTGTGTGTGTGTGTGTGTGTGTGTGTGTGTGTTTTTTTTTTTTTTTTTTGTTTTTCGTAGGAAGATGAAACGTTTCAAAAATCCACCTGGAACCCGACTTTCCAGGCGACCGCGGGTTCTTACCGGGTAAAAACATCTCCCTTGCTCTTGTAGTCCTGTTGTATCCCTGCGGTACCACCAATTAAGGCATTCCTTCGCAGGGCAGGGGTTGAGTGTAGTACTCTCTCGGTTATTATGTGTTGTCGTGGTTTCGCTGTGTAGTGTGGAGCATGGCTGCTCTTCGTTCGTCTTGTCTCAGTCGTTTCATCATACTTGTGATGATCTCATTCGCTATGTCCCAGTTGTCTTTTGAGCTCAGCATAAATTGCATGAGGCTATGCGGAGTGATTGACTCTCCCATATGCTGCTCAATAAGTCTTCTCGAATGTGCAAACCTTCCGCATTCGATTAGCACGTGCTCAGCGTTCTCGGCCTTACTGAGCACGTGCTAATCGAATGCGGAAGGTTTGCACATTCGAGAAGACTTATGTGTGTGTGTGTGTGTGTGTGTGTGTGTGTGTGTGTGTGTGTGTGTGTGTGTGTGTGTGTGTGTGTGTGTGTGTGTGTGTGTGTGTGTGTGTGTGTGTGTGTGTGTGTGTGTGTGTGTGTGTGTGTGTGTGTGTGTGTGTGTGTGTGTGTGTGTGTGTGTGTGTGTGTGTGGATAAATTAGATCAAACTATGAGGGATATATTTCAAATTGACAGATCTAGTTTGGTTTTTTCATATCGTGATGCTTTTGGTAAAATTACGTTTGGAGGGATGAATTACAACCTACAATCAACATTTTATCCACAGGACTGGTTTTGGAAGAAGACACCATTCAAGAAATAAAGTATAATAGTAAGCCTTGTTGTATTTTGATTTGTATAATTTTTGGTGATTTATTTTTATACTGCTAAATTGTTTTCCTTGTTAGCTAATTAATCAATCTGTGTTTCTGTGATAAGAGATTTGCAAGTTTAATTTGTTTGTCATAGATTCAATAGTTTTCCGGTGTAATTTTATATTCGTTGTAAAAAGACCAAATTTGGTAACAATTAAACATTTGTTTATTATGCTAATGTTATGCTAATGTTAATTTATTTTCATTGTTTTAGGTGTCAACTTTAAACACCTCAGAAAGTATATTGTTGTGGATCCTAGGTGTTAAAAAGTTTTGATATTTTGTGATACATATCTGATAAAAAAAAAATTGGGGCAGTAACTTTACCTAGATATTCAAAAACTTTTACTATTTTCGACTGATAGTGTCGAAATTCTCAGAAAGCAGGGCATTTCGGAAAACGATCACTAGCATTTATATCCCGCAAAACATTCTTCTATACTATACTTCAAACCAAATTCTCAGTTTTTTTATGTCGTATATACAAATTATTCCTTTAAAAAATAATTTAATTATAATCAAAATATCAAAACAAAATGTAATATCCGTATGTCAACCTAAATTCTTTCCTTAATTTAATTTTTATTTTATTATGCTGTTTTTTTAAATTAATTTTTCATTTTATTCATCCATTTATAACGAGAAAAAGCTATCAAATTTTTGTTTGTGCTTTGGTAATATTATTTTCAGATAATTTTGCTATTCCATTATATGAAAGGTTCACGTTTCTTGAAGAAACAACCCACGACACGTGACCAACAAGGCACTTTTTGTTCCCAATAAATTTTTAAGTAATGTATACAAAAGAATAAAAATATACAATGTAAAAATGTTTTGGAAACACATAATTGAACATTATAATGTGAAAAATAGGACAAGACATTCTAAATAAAAGGAGAGAAAAAGTATTCTAGAAATCTTGAGGATATAATCAATGTTATCAGAAGTTTAGTCTCTATTCTATATTTTTGTATATATTATTATTTTCAACAAAATTTTTATATTTTTTTATCAATATTTAAATTTTCTATTCAACATAATAAAACGAAAAACAAATCTATTATATCTATTCTGAGTATTAGGAGTTTTATTCGATTTTCGTTCTATCAAAAACACATTATTTAAGAATAGAATAGGTAAAACTTCTAAGCTATCTGAAAGTAAAACAAAATCCAGAAAAGAATAAGAATTTTCCCCTTGTTCTTATTCCAAAAAAATTTTCTTTTTGGTTTTATTGATGTTTTATTTATAAAGAAAATTACTTTAAAGTTTTCGTATCTTTTAAAACGATTCGAAGGATTTGTTTATTTTTAGTTTTTAAGGAACATTTTATAAGCAAACTTTCAATAAATTATGGATTTAAAATTCAATTGACTGTAAATTTGCTTATACTGATCATGATGATGATGACATTGGAATTGATAAAGATTGGCTTTGATGGATAAAATAGCTTGTTAGTGGGTAATCGAGTATATTTAGTTTTTGTTGTTTTAAAATGTATCTGAAAAAACTAATCAATTAACAGCGAGCTACTATTCCTCATATAGGTTACTATAAAAAATTGTAAAATAAATTGGTATTAGATAACAATACAAAATACTTTTTATTCGCTTACATATTAAAGTTTGCTTTATTACTGTGATTTGCGATCGTAACGTGTCACTTTTTAACGCTGTATTTTGTTTGCATAGTTACGTCCACAAAATCAAAAAACGTATAAATTTGTATACATTATATAAATAATAAAATTTATTATCAAAACAACCTTTCAATTCAAAATTTCATAATCCAATCAAAATATTTGTTATTTTTTCTTGTCATGGTTATACAATTTTTTGAAAAAATAATAAATATTTTAGTCAAAGGTTGTAGAAACTTTATCTACTATCCGTTACACAGCAGCAGCAACTGTGGTTGTAGAACTGAGTACGCTTCACTTATTTATAAATGTATATTTATAATTTCAATTCTACACTAGGTTTAAATGTTTTTATTTAAATTGTCACTATTTGTTTATAGTAAGTAAACAAATATTTATTAAAGCCAAAGCTTCACAACCAAATCAAATTATAATATTATATTAACCAAAATTAACAAAAATTTTATTTAAAATTAATATACGTTGAGAGGTCGCAACAAGATTGATGAGATTTCTACTCCTTTTTATCATCTCAAAGACCAATTTCCAAAATTTAATTTCTCGTTCACTAATTAAATTGAATAGGGAGCGTTGTTTATTTGTGGGACGTAAATATAAAATCAAAGTCCCACACAGGGGCGCACACAAGGGGAGGTTTTCGGGCCCGGACCCCCTCTAACCGATATTTTTTTGGTATTTTTTTTTAAAGTTAGACATTAATTAGTGTTAACCATAAGAAATTATAAATTAACATCTCTGAATATCGTATAAGATACGATGCTAACTAGGGATCTAAGGTTACTCACTATTGATCAATTCTCTTTGAGTATTTTATAACGCTATTTTTAAAGTTTTGTGGATTACAATATTCCGTAATGATCCACGTCAGTAAGGCATTCCAGAGATGCTAGATTCTGTTAAAAAAAATTCTTTGAAAAGCTACATCTTGTCACTCGAAACTTAAAAAGATGGGCTGCGATTGATACTCTGTTCAGGTAAAACTGATTTGATGTAGGCAGACGCACGCGTTCGTCCATAGTATATATTTGTGTACCTTCAAATCAGCAACATACAACGAATCAAGCTCAGTAGTAAGATTTGAATTGCTGAGCAGCAATAAAAGTTTCACCAAGGTTTTCAACCGACTGTTCCAGATATGTGTGACAAAGAAAGTAGATTTCCCGTCGCTCTTCCTTTACGGAAACCGTATTGTCTTTCATTAAGTACTTTTGACGACTTAAGAAGCTCATAATTTTAAAATTAATGAACTTCTCAAATATTTTAGCGACAACCGACAAGATTGATATGGGTTTGTAATTTGTTGAATTCGTGTTAGCAACTGTTTTTGCATTGGCTGTATACTGGCCATTTTTTAAAGAGCATTTATTTTAAATTTTACTGCTTCTTCACATTTATCGCAAACCTTAAGATCAGCCTTCAGAACCATCTATCAGAATAAACCTGCGCATACCCACGTGTATTATTTCTGAAAAATTTGAAGCAGAATAGAAAATCAGAAGCCCCTACGAATCTGCAACCCAAATAAGACTAGGACTAGATTGAAACTGTTTAGAAACTTGTAACTTTAAATGAGTGAAAATCAGATTATGGATGAACCACCTAAAGGTTCTGATACTTTAAATTGTGCCAACGAAAGACCATTTATCAAAAACAAATAAAGCAATATACTAATTTGACCAGGAATGTCGGGAGCTCTGGTAGGTGGTTTGGCCATTATCTCCGAGTGAGAATAAATATAAAAATAAAATAATAGTATAGTATAAATTTTGTTTGACTAAAATGTTTTAGTATCAATAAATTCGTTCTCTTCTCAATAATGAAACACCAACAAAAATATTTGTTTTCCATCCAAATTGGCCCTTAGAAACAAACAAAGATTATAATATTTGGTTCCAAAACAAAAATTTATTAACGATTTAAGTCCACAACACAATAGTTTATTAAACCGAATTATCGAAAAAAACAGAAATTGACATAGCAAAAGCGGCAAAACTTTCTACCATGTGCATTTCTGACAAAAGAAACAAAAGTTTCTGACTGCAGTGCCATTATTTCTTTAAAGTCTGGTACCAACTCTTTTTTTCCAATTATTGACGGTGATTTAATCGTCACTGACCCTGTAACGGGTAAATATTGTGGCTTGAGAATTCCCAAGCGTAGAGTCGTAGTTTTAATTGAATAAAATAAATAAAATTTATTTATATAAATTAGTTGTAATTTTGAGTATGAATGTGTGAATGAAAATGATTGAGTGCTGCAATAAAACCAATTAAAGTTTTCATCAAAGTTAGAACCTTATTAATTTTCTTAAATAATGCAAATGTATTCATAGATACTATCAAAATATATATATATATATATATATATATATATATATATATATATATATATATATATATATATATATATATATATATATATATATATATATATATATATATATATATATATATATATATATATATATATATATATATATATATATATATATATATGTATATGGGTTTGGCTATAGGGATAAAGATCGAAGAAGTATGGATATTGAACAATTAAAAACAATAGTATAATTATTATTTGGGAAACTCTGGTCACTTATACATAATTGCACGGATTTCACAGTACAAAGCTATCAAAAGGATCAGTTTTGTAATATTCTAGATTAAAAGCAATTATACGGATCTAATAAGCTGTGATGTAAGGGAGCATGTCCAGTAATCCTGGATGAATTTGTAGCATGGTTAAGATGGTGCAAACTGTGGACAATTAAAGATAATATAAAATTTAAAACAAAATATTCGAAATAAGTTCAAAACTTTTCAGCCGAACCTAATATATAAAACAAAAATAAGGAAAACATGTTTATAAACGATGAATTTAAAAATCAAATTTGTTATCTGGAAACTAAAATAAGGGGAAATTATATCAATGTGTAGTAGGAGAACCAGTTTGAAAATTTAATAACCTGTTAGAAATGATGATATGAATTTTGCAAAATGTGTAATGAGGAAGAAGTTTGGAGAGGATCGTTCTTAAGTTTTGGAAAGCGGAGCAGTAAGGATCAGCTGAGGAAAAATCAACGCAGAATAAATGAGTGAGTGTTTGGTTTTAATTTTATTATAAGAATTTTTAAGTAAAATAAAGAAAATAAAGTTTAATTAAAATATATATTAAAGTAAATATTTATTGAATTAAAATATTAATAAAAGATGATTAAAAAATTAAAATTAAAATAGAAATATAAGTTCCTTCTAATTGTTAGTAGATTTTAATTGTTACTAAATTTTTTATTGTTAGTAATAAACAAAACATAAAATTTTGAATTGATATATTATCTTGGTTTGTATAATTTAATTGTTCTTAAGACAAGTAAAAGTGAACAAATTTATTAACGGTAGATACATACAACATGTTTAATTGATTATTGAATAGGGACATGTGTTTGTAATAGAATCAAAATATATACAAAAAAAATTGTGATAATGTAATGTATAGTTACAATTAATACATGTGTATATTGTTGTTTATATAATATAATTTATAGAAATATATTGTGTTTCATTATTTTGTTTGGAGTTTATATTTTCTTTTGTGATAGTGAAGTCAACAGGTTGTGAACACGTGTCGTTATACTGAGGCAAAGGACCAAAGCCCCAACAATATAAAAATAAAATAATTAACTGCGCACTGCCGAAAAGGGCGTTACAACCCAGCGAGAAAAACCACATTGATCGCGGAACGCTTTGCTGTGATCTCGACTGTTTCAGAGACTCCTAAAGAAAAACCAAAAATCACGTCTTCAGGAGTTAATATGAAAGATCTTAATTTCAAACCCAAAATTGTCAAAAAATCTTAAGGGGGTTAACTACCAGCAAAGTCTCCGGTCTGAACATCATTCCTCCTATTATTCTAACAACATTGTCAAAAGAGCTTGCACCTTCTCTTACCAAAATTTTCTACAAATCCTATAGATCTGATATTTATTTTCGTGCTGGAAGTTAGCCAATGTCCAGCCCATCCCCAAAACGAAACAAAATATGATATTTTTTTCTAAAATATATGAGCATTACATTAATACACACCAGTAATGTTAGATCGGGTGATTTTTTTCCGTATATGGGATATTTCATTTAAAACAGGAAATCGGGCAAAAACTTGACAAGTGCGAGTTTTTCGCAATTAACTGTAGAAGCGTTTTTAATTTTGAACTTATTCAAAATGATGGCAACAACTTTTTTTTACTATGCTTGCAGAAAGATGTTGATTACTCAATAGTTTTGTTTAAATGAATCTGCCATTCATCGCCTTCATAGTATACAGTAAAATCGATGAAATTTCATTCTTCTGATGTTGATGTTCTGATATTTCTTAGGGAAAGCGTTTCGAAAATCCCAAAAGCAATAACATATTTCTGCGTTTCAGGAATATTTTCATATTACTACACGAAAAATAAAATCACCTGCAACTACAATATGGCTCTTTCTATGCATCGATGCATTTTGAACATATTAAAAAATTGAGGCTGTTTTGTATCATTATTTCGATTATACGTATCGAAAAAGAGGTATTGCAATTTTAAAATTTTTTGCAAACCTCGAAATCAAGGCAAATTTACTTCTCTTAAAAACGTCTTTCGCAATTTTGATAGATTTAATGCTCTATTCTTTTTCATAGAAATACTATCTTATTCCACAAGGTGTACGAAGAATCGAAACAAATATTGTTATAGTGGTGGTTTTTGAAGTTTTTTCCATATAAACAATTGGATTTATATATATATATATATATATATATATATATATATATATATATATATATATATATATATATATATATATATATATATATATATATATATATATATATATATATATATATATATATATATATATATATATATATATATATATTTTTTTTTTTTTTTTTTTTTTAATAAAATGTGTTGTGTAGTAGGAATTACAATATGTGTCACAATAACACATAAAAACCTTTTAAGACCAAGGTCCCACAACAACATACGTTCAAAGGTGTTGATGGACGTAAATCTTTCTTTTTTTGTATTTTTATATTTTTTGATAAAAAAATATAATATAATATATATATTAGGGTGCTTTTTTTTTTGGGCGACAATTCTTTTTTTCTGGTGCCCCACCAAAATTTTGTTGGAAATACTCAAGAAATCGTCCTCCAAAAATATGAGCCCTCAAAATTAATGTTTAGCACTCGGCCTCGGCGTTTGAAGATTTTCCATACAAAATACATGTAAACTATAGTGTTTTTAAAAAAAAAATTACAGCTCAGCGGCATTTTATACTATTTCAAAAAGGAAAAAAGCCACTAACTCAAGACTAAATTATCTACAAAAGTGCCTAAATAGATGTAATTGTAACTTACACCGGTGACACAGTACAGAACACTAAAGTCAGTTTTATGTGTTTTTCTTGTTCTTTTGTTTTTATTTCATAAATGGCTAAAGCTACAGGAAAAATGTCAATAACAAAGTTGTAGTTAATTAAGTTTCCTACAAAAAACTCAAAATAACTGAATCTCTATGATTGATATTTCTCGAGATAATAAACTTTTATTATTTTAGAACTTGTGATTTTCATAAATTGATGACGAAAATCTCTTAAAACATCCATTTTAATAAAAGCTTATTATCTCGAGAAATATCAATCATAGAGATTCGGTTACTATGAGTTTTTTGTAGGAAACTTAACTAACTACAACTTTGTTATTGACATTTTTCCTACGGCTTTAGCCATTTATGAAATAAAAACAAAAGAACAAGAAATTCACATAAAACTGACTTTAGTGATCTGTAGTGTGTCACCGGTGTAAGTTACAATTACATCTATTTAGGCACTTTTGTAGATAATTTTGTCCTGAGTTAGTGGCTTTTTTCCTTCTTGAAATAGTATAAAATGCCGCTGAGCTGTAATTTTTTTTTAAAAAACACTAAAGTATACATGTATTTTGTATGGAAAATCTTCAAACGCCGATGCCGAGTGCTAAACATTAATTTTGAGGCCTCATATTTTAGGAGGACGTTTTCTTGGGTATTTCTAACAAAACTTTGGTGGGGCACCAGAAAAAAAGAATTGTCGCCCAAAACAAAAGCACCCTAATATATATATATATATATATATATATATATATATATATATATATATATATATATATATATATATATATATATATATATATATATATATATATATATATATATATATATATATATATATATATATATATATATATATATAGGGGGAAGTGGGGATAGTATAAACATGGGGCAACTGTAAACAGTTTTAATTTCCCTCACAAAACATCAATCGAAAAATTCGACAAAAATATCACAGATGTCGCTTCGATCGACTTCACACACCAGGAGAATTTGACAGCTGAAGTCAGTCTTGTTCAAAAGTTATTGGTGAATAGGTGTTTCGGCAACCCAAAAGTAAATATTTTTTTTTTTTGTAAAACTCGAATAACTTTTTTTACCATCATATGTTTAAAAATATTCCAACATGTTTTGATAGCTGAAATATTCAAGAAACATAATATTTCTTTGTTTTAGCCAAATTTTAGATCTTGGAATATTTTTTCAAAACATAACCCTAAAATCGCCACGTGGGGCACATATAAACAAAAAAAATGGGATAGTATAAGCGCGTTTATATGTGCCGTATGGTATGGCTATATGGTATACGTATGGTTTCCCGTTTCAATTTTGATATTGATTTGCAAAACCTAAACATACGATGAGATTGAATTTTTGCTTTTTTCTTTATAATTTTCAACCTGAATTTATTGAGGTTTTACAACAATCGAAAAATATTGTTTTTTGTAAAGAAATATATATGTTATATGCTTATATATATTGTTTGAAGCACAATAAATAATAAAAAATTTTAAAAAAAGTACTTTATGAATTTTATTGTGGTTTTTTTTGGGTGTTTATATGTGCCCCATACAAAAATGCTCATTGTTTATAAGTACCCCACCAGTGGGGATACTTTAAACGAGAAACATAATGTTTTGAAATTGAAAATTTTTATACTTAATGTTTAGTTACGTAATTAAAAAAAATAGTTTTATGTAGTAAAGATATGAAATTTTACAATGAAACAGTTTTTAAGTAAAAATGTTTTATGGTTTTAAAGTTATTGAGCTTTAAGTACAAACTGTTTATACCATCCCCACTTCCCCCTATATATATATATATATATATATATATATATATATATATATATATATATATATATATATATATATATATATATATATATATATATATATATATATATATATATATATATATATATATATATATATATATATATATATATATGTATATTTTTTTTAATTGAAAGCTTGGTGGGAAGTTTTACCTTAAAGAAACGGTAAAAATCGGGATGTTTTGATACGGCAACGGGAAATTTATTTTTCAAAGTCTAGCATCACTGATGCACACATATAAAATTTTTGGAAGACAGATCTGACAGCCAATACGTTTTTTGAAACAAAAGACCAACAACCGATCGAAATACACTGACCTACATAGTACAAATGGAATGCTTAGTCCAAATCAACAGTCCCGGGGGAGTACATAACCCACAAAGGTTTAAAAAGCGTTCATCAACACCTCAACACGCATGTTGCTGTGGGACCTAGGTCTTAGAAGGTATCTATGTGTGTTGTTGTAATTCCTACACAGCACTTTTTATTAAAAACAAATTCGTTGGATCCCCCTCCCTCCTCAAACTTTTTGTGTGTGCGCCCCTGGTCCCACAAGGTTACTTGTTAAACATATTTTTATTTCAAGATTTATGCGGATCTTTAATTTTGATTAAGTAAGTACGGACGTAAGCTATTTTGAACTTAATGTGAATGCAAACTCCACATACGTCCAAAAACCAGCTCGGCTAGCGCCTCGATTTGCAAACTCCGAATACGTCTAAAAATTTTAGCTGTAAGTTCTTCAATCATAATCTATTCACAAATGATGACTTTGTCAAGCGGCTGTAAACTGTACACTTTGCGACTTCTTTTGCGGTGTGTTTTGGACACCATGTAGTACTTTCTTTATTACTAGTGTACTTCTCACCTCTTAAAACACGTTGCTTAATGTACGATTAAGATTTAAAAATATTAAATTCAAAAACTATATTCAAAAATTTCAACATTCTTAATTTTCCATTTGCAGTTAGTTATTCACTGCTTATATTCACATTTTTGTTAATTTTTCTTATATAATCAAAACTTTTTGTACAAAATTTTCATTCCGTTTCTTTGATTTAATTTCTATTTGTTGTAAAATTGAAAACAAAATAAACTAATTCCGTAAAAGTACGACACAAAACAACAATAAAACGTAATGAAAGCAAAAGAAGTATATACATACGTACGAAATTCTAAAGAAAAGGTATCACTAGATTTTGTTGTTGTTGTGATGTTTCTCATTTAGGCCGTCTACTTACTCTAAAAGATTTTTTGTTTTTGTTGTAGATAAATAGGATTGATTTTTATTTGTAAATTTTTAATTTTATTTCTTCTTCCCTTTCTATAAATAAAACTTTTCTTTTTGTTAGTGATTTGGCTGTTGTTTTTCATAAGAAAAAAGTGTGTAAAAAGGTCAACATTTTTACTTTAACCAACGAGAATATAAGAAAAGTAAAAGAAAATCTGATCAATATTTAAATATAATATAATTTTTTTTTACTGCTGTGCTATGCTATGTTGAAAGGATCAAGTATAAAAAAAAGGATTTGTATGTTAGAAAGATTAAAGAGTTTATTTTGGAGTTTTAATAGAATTTGTTTGATGATGGAAAGATAAACAAATTTGTTTGGTTGAAGCTTTTTTTCATTAATATATAAACAACTTTTAATAAATAAACAACTTTTAAAAATTCAATTATTTGGGAAAATTGTGCTAAATTTTTGATTGATTTTGTGCTCAACGGTTATTAAATGATTTTGGAGATCATTGGTTAAACGTCTTGCGGTGTAAATTTGTAATTAGAATTGACAATTTAGGTTTACTGTTGTAAACGGTTTTAAACATTTGGGAATATTTGTGAATATGTTTCTTAAACTATTTAAAAATATTGATCAATCAGTCGTGAATCACTCGTCAGTCGGTTAGGTCAGGCCTTCTTAACAAGGGGACCGCAGTCCTCTGGGCGCCGCGAAAAGTTTGCGAAGAAATTATTGCCAGATTTTTTTAATTTAAATTTAAACAAAATTTTCAAATCAAAATCGTTTTTTAAATCTAGTGTGGGCCAATGTGTATGCGGTTATTTTTCAATAAATACTTTAATTACTAACAGTAGTGCGCATCATTTTTGGATCACTATATTACGAATCTATTTAACACATATGAAGTGACACAGCGACAGTTAGGATACATAAAAACAATTGTAAAGAAGACACGCTCCTCGATCTTTTTATCTAATTTCGCCCAAACACCTAGAAATCTTTTTAAAGATGTTTTTTCATAAAATCAAAATTGAACATGGAACTAAAATTTATCAGATTTATTAGTGCCAAACAGAAATTAAATTTTGAACGGTTAGAAAATTTCGTCTTCGTATCAAGTAAAATTATATTCACTTTTCATATAAATTTATGAACATGTCAAAGCATGGCATGAATTCATACCCTTTGACACAGCTAAACAGAACTAAAATTAAGTAACCGCGAGAATATTTTATTATAAGGATGCCGTCGCTGCCAAAAACTTATTTTAAGGGGGCCGCGAGTGCGAAAATGTGACCACTGAGTTAGATACATCGATTGTAACAATATTCATTTGAATCCAACAATTCGTAAAAAAGTCGAATATATTTCCATGTCGACAGATCAACAAATTCAAAAAAAAATGGAATAACTGTAGTCTCGTTAGGAAATTATGATAAAATAGCATTATCTTTCATAAACTATCGCTTACAATAACATCAGCAAAAACTGCTTCACTCTTAACTATTTTACACAACAGATTTTTCAATAATATATTCTAATAAGAAAAATAAACAAAAATTTCACAACTCTATGTAGTCAATTTTTAAGAAAAACGTGACTTTTCGACAAATTAATTTTTTCCAATATCAACTTAGTAATTTATGATATGAAAAATTTTTTAATAACAAAGTTAAGCTTGTTTTTGTTTAAAGTTCAGAAAATATATTTCGTTTAAACTTATTTTGTTATTTATGGCTTTGTCATTCACTTTTGTGCTTATTTTTTTTTTAATTTTTTTAGTTTAAAGTTTTATAAGTTATATGCAACACTATCTGAGTTTGTGCTATTGCTTTTAGCAATGACATACAAATAACGAAGAGATAAATATTTGACGGAAAAAAGTTTTAATAAAAAGTTGACTTTTTTTTGTAAAATCTACAAGTCGGTTGAAAGTTTGTTTTAATTGCCCGTTAGAGGATTGTCTATCATGTTAAAAAACGATTAAAGTTTATCACGTCCACCATCTTTTGAGAGAGGTGTAAATTTTTCTTATAGTAAATGCTTATAAAAAGAGTATGAAATACATCCGTTTAAGCTTACCCCCTTAAGAAATTTCACTCCTTTCAGACATAGTAGAGATATTTCTATAAAACACATATTTCTATTACAGAATTATATCTTATTGTAATTTTATAAATCCAACTTTAAAATGAAAGGAGCGCTTGGGACGTAGAAGCAAACAACATTTAAATAAAGAGTGAGAGAAAAATAGTAGAACTGAAAAAATTAAAGTGCTTAGGTTCAAAGCCTTATGATTTCCATGAACAAAAAGAAGAATAGAAGAATAGAATAATTAGAATAATTCATATACCTGTTCTTAGAATAACTTCAAAATGAACCGATTAGATTGATGACACATTTTAATGTTTGAATCATATTTTAATTTTGAATTTGAACTCATATAATTTTCAAAACAAAAATACAAAACTCCTGAACTAAATTATGCCTAAGTTCTTAGGTTATTAAATAAGTCAAGCAAGTTAAACAAAATTGAAAAATTATATTATTCGCTACACAAAATACATGCAAAAATATAAATCTGTATAGGTCAGTTATGATTAAATTAACAATTATAGATTTGGAATCGGTGGATATATTTCGACTTTTATTAGCAAAGCTTCCAGCACAAATAACTTCGACTCAAAAAATAGCATATTATACTCAGATAGCAAAGATTCATCACAATGTTATATTTAACCTCACAATGTTACCTTGCCCCGAAAGAAATTAACAAAACTAAAGCACATCAATTTCAATAAAGAAGTTCCCCAAAATTTCAAAAGATGCCTTAGATAAATGAATGACATATAAGCAATTATAAATAAACCAAAAGAAAAAAAAGGATAATATTAGCAACAAAATAAGAAAAACGAACATGAAAAATTTAATTGTACTACAACACCATCAGTTACATTTTCGTTTTCGTTTTTCTTGCTTTAATTTAAATTTATTATTTATGATTAAATTAATTATTCTTCTAAATAAAAGATGTTAAATCACGAAGAAATAAGTAGATAAGCTGTGTTTTTGTTGTTGTGTTTTTTTATTCTCAACGAAATATGTTGAGTAAAATTATTGAGAATAAAAATCATAAGAAGAAAATTCAAAAAAATAAACTTTGAATAATATAAATAGATAGGGTTGTCTAAGGGTTATAAAATTTTAATAGAAATTTATTAATTTCAACAAGAATAATAAAAATTCAAGATTTATTTAGGGTTGGTTTGAGTTGAGTTTTTTGAGGTTTCGATTTTTGGGAAAATAGTTTTATGTTGGTTTATGACATGATATTTTTATAATATTGATCGAAATAATATTCTGAAAAATAAAAGCTTGAGGAAAATTACATTTTTGAATTAAGCTTTTTTCTTTCAAAATCTCTAAAAAATGAATTGCGATTTGTTTAACAAAACCAGGGTAATAAATGTCTCCATTTGAACTCAACCGATAAAAGGAAATGAAACGAAATGAAATATAAATTTTCCCAAAATTGAAGCAATAATTACAATTTTACTTCAATATTCTAATAAAGTCTAGCTTTTGGAATTATTGAGCGAGACATTTTTTACCTTTCGTATTTTGCTTTCTCAAACTAATTTGTTTGTATTTCTTCTAATAACATTTACCTTAGCACCCTTGAAATCATCAATAAATTTTTAGCGACAGCAAAACCTCATTTTTTGTTTTTTTTGTCTTTAAAGTAACAAAGTACAGTAATAAAAATGCAATGAAACGAAGAAAAGTAAATAAAATACGAGCTTAGAATAATTTATTGAGAAGAAACAACAAAAAGAAGAAAACTTAATTTTATTGCTTTTTCTTAATATCTTTGTTTTATTGAAATCAAGATTATCCTAAATCAATAAAAGGAACGGATAGGTAAGAAGAAAAATGATACTTTTATTTCTCAGAAGAGTTTCAGTAAGTTTTTTATATACCATTATGAATCTTTTTTTGCAATTATGGTCTCTTTGTTCAATTAGTAAAAGTATTGTTATAACTAATTTCTTTGAAGCATAATTTGAAGCAATTCAACAATACTACATTAATTTGTACTGATGACATCACTAGAAGGTATTAACTTTAACATCGGTTCTTTTATATAATAAAACAAAAATCTCTAAATTTCTGTTAATTAAATAGCATTTCAATTTCAATTAACAATTTATAAATTCAAAAAGTACCCATAAAACAAGAAACTTATATAACAAATAACCCTAATTAACACAAACATTTCATGTATTAATTTTCAATGGAAAATAGAAAAAGCAAATCGTTACTTTCTCACAACCTTAATTGTCATTATTCATTTTCACACCTGAACAATATAAAATATATGGACAAAGTATGTATCTAATTCGATAAACCGAATAAACACAATTGAATTGTTGGTGGTAAAATTCAATGTGTCCATTTGTAAAACATAATGTTTTGTGGTTTTATGATTATTTTTAGATTTTCACTTGTAGTGAGATGATAGAAACATCACAAGTAATATTGATGTTATCGATTGTTTTTTTTGCGAACATCATTATATATTTGGTATCGATCAGCTATGTTAAAAAGAAATATTAGAGCAATTTCACGACGATTCAACATCGTTTTGACTTGACCCCTTTTAATTTTGATTATTTTTTGTTTATAGATAGTCTTTGATAAATAAAAAATACATGTTCTCTTAGAATTTTTTTTTTCGACCAGGGGTCTTCACAGGGTGCCCCTCAATTTTTGTCATTTTGTGATGTGAGTGCATTTTGACGAGCGATTGTAGAAAAACTACTCAATCGATTTTCATAAATGATATGTCGTTGAATAGGTATTAGAACAAAGTTTTTAAAAATGTACACTGTTAATTTAAAAAAATTCTACTTGAAGCCGTATTTTTCGTTTATCAAAGGCTATCTATAAACCGAATATAGACCAAAATAGACCAAATTAAAAAGGGTCGAGTCAAAATGTCGCAAAATTTTGCTGAACTTGACTGAAATTGCTTTTTAAAAAGTTCATTTAATAATAAAATATTTGATATTTAACATAAAAAAAAATCTGAATCTAAAAATCGCCATTTTTATATTTTTTCTTCAGAACAAAAAAAACTGATTCCCGACAGTCATATGCACAACGAATTTTATCTCTAAAACAAAAAATGATGCTAGTCCTAAACTTTCTCAAGTTGTTAGATATAAAATAAGCTTCAATTTAGTTTAAAAAAAAAAAAAAAAAAAAAAGTTAGTGCCATCTTTTTTTCAATTACACCATTTTTTTCTTATGTTACACCGTTAAAAATTATTTCAAAAAATTAACAGTGTACATTTTTAAAAACTTTGTTCTAATACCTATTCAACGACATATCATTTATGAAAATCGATTGAGTAGTTTTTCTACAATCGCTTGTCAAAATGCACTCACATCACAAAATGACAAAAATTGAGGGGCACCCTGTGAAGACCCCTGGTCGAAAAAAAAAATTCTAAGAGAACATGTATTTTTTATTTATCAAAGACTATCTATAAACAAAAAATAATCAAAATTAAAAGGGGTCAAGTCAAAACGATGTTGAATCTTCGTGAAATTGCTCATTAGTATACATATTGGAAAAATATTTTTGATTTCGGCTTAATTAATAATGTTTAGAATGAGAAGTTATTAGTTTTGGAGTATTTAGAGCTCATACTAGTAACTTTATTTATCTGACTGTAAACATGAGTTTCTGAAATTAGTTTAAATTTGTTTGAGAGCTTCACACACTTTTAAAAAATACAATTGCCCTAATGGAATGGCAAACTTTACCACAAGCTCTGAAAATGAAGTTTTAATTTAAGGCAAATTTATAGACAAAAAAGAAAACCAACGTAATTTCTTTAACTCAGAGGCTAAAGTTAATAACTTTCTCGAAGACGAGCTTTAAGATCGATTTTTTTTAATTATTCGAGCTTTTAGCATTTTTATTTTTATTCTTTTTATTCACATAAAAATCGCGCAGATCATGGGTATACTAAATGTCTTGAACTAAACAATGTTTTGTTTATTACTTCGGTCTGAAAGACCTAAGTATAACATTCATGAGCTCAAAGTGAAATTCTTACCCCCACTTTTTTTGGCATTTCTCGACGTCTTGAGACCTACCGATTCTAAAAAAGAAAAAAAAATGTATGTCTGTCTGCCGGCCGGCCGTCACAACCGACGAAATATAGAAAACCGCTAGACGGATTTGAAAATTTTTTTTCTAGAAATAGGTTTACTCAATGGAAAGAGCCGAAAGGACGACATGTTCGATAACTGTACTGGAAGTGTGTTAAAAAAATCGTCAAGTGTGTCAAAACAAGGAAATATGCATTTTTATATATTTTAAGTGATTACGTAGGAACATTGAATTTGGAGAAATCTGGATGGTCGGAATTGGTATGTGAGATCAAAAACTAGATTATTGCATTATAAGTTTGTCAAAAAAATGTTGTCAAGTGTGTCAAAAGAAAGATTTTTATTTATTTTTTTACCCAATGTTTTGGAAAAAAATAAAATTAATTATTTGTATGACATGAAATTTTATTATTACTATTGAGAATTATGGCATTATAAATTTGTCAAAAAAATGTTGTCATGTGTGTCAAAAGAAAGATTTTTATTTATTTTCTTATAAAATTTTTTGGAAAAATAAAATTAATTGTTTGTACGACTTGAAATTTTATTATTATTATTGAGAATTATAAGTTAGTCAAAAAATAATGTCAAGTGTGTCAAAGAAAGATTTTCATTTATGTTTTTGGAAAAAAATAAAATTAGTTATTTGTTTGTATGAAATGAAATGTATAATGAACATGAAATTATTATTATTAAGAATGTTACTAATGTAAAGTTTGTCAAAAAATATTGTCAAGTGTGTCCAAAAAATTATTTCATTTATTTTTTAGATAATTTTTTGGAAAAAAAAAATTAGCTGTTTGTTTACGTAAATATAATTGAACATGGAAATTTTTGAATTTGTTATAGTTTTTGAAATAGTTTTGGAATTTTGAAAAAGTTTCAATTTTTGATTTTGTAAGAATTTTTGGAATACTTTTAGAATTTTGAAAAATTTTAAATTTTTGATTTTATTATAATTTTTATAATTTTGGAAAAAGTTTCAATTTTGTTATAATTTTGGCAATATTTTTAGAGTTTTAGAAAAAGTTTGAATTTTTGAATTTTTGGAATATTAATAGAATTTAGAAAAAGTTTAAAAATTTGATATTATTCTAATTTTTGGAATATTTTTAGAATTTTGAAAAAAAAAATAGAATTTTTGAATATAAATATATTTTTAGAATTTTGGAAAAAGTTTGAATTTTTGATTTTTTAAGAATTTTCGGAATATTTTTAGAATTATAAAAATTTTAAATTAAATATTATTATAATTTTTATAATTTTAGAAAAAGTTTGAATTTTTGAATTTTTAAGAATTTTTGAATATTATTAGAATGTAGAAAAAGTTTAAATTTTTGATTTCATTCCAATTTTTGGAATATTTTTAGAATTTTGAAAAAAGTCTCAATTTTTGATTTTGCTATAATTTATGCAATATTTTTGGAATTTTTGGAAAAAGTTTTAATCTTTGATTTTGTAATAATCTTTGAAATATTTTTAGAATTTTGTTGAGTAGTTTGCTGATTGTATAATTTTTTCACTAAATTATGCTAATTTATGATCTGTTATAATTTTCCCACAACGCACGTATTGATGTTTCATACATATCTAAACAGAGATAAAAAATACATGTACTTTAACAAAAAGTTATGTTTGATATACATCGCTGCTCAAAACTAAAAGCCATGTCCTCATATAAGTTTTTTGCCGAAAACTTTATCAAAATCCTTAACCCAGACCGAAGTCTTGATATCTCAGAGCTTGAGATTTCAGCCCCTCTATATTTTTATTTTTATTTTTATGAATTAATAATAAAACAAGAGAATATTATATAGAACTAGAACTAGTTTTTTTGTTGTTGTAAAAACTGAAATCAAATCAAACGTAATAGTACATTATGATGCAAGGAGCTAAAGCTAACGATTTTGGACGTATGTGGAGTTTACAAATCGAGGCGCTAGCCGAGATTTGCACCCACATTACCATTTTTTTTATTCGCCGCTAGCAAAATATTTAAAAAAATTGTTTATTCGAAATCAAAGTTATAATTTTGCATGAATTTGGAAATGAAAATATATTGATCAAGTAACCTTTGACAAAATATTTGTTGTTTTTTGTTTCAAAATAATTGTATGACTATGAGATGTATGTATGTATGTATGCATGTATGAGATTTTGAATTTAATGGTTGCTTTGATAAAAATTTCTATTTTTTATAGAATTTAAACAAATACAAATGTTTTTTACTTGTTTGGACGTAACTATGACAACAAAATATATGGTTAAAAAGTAACACTTTACGGCCGCAAATCACAATAATAAAGTACTACTTTAATATGCAGGCGAATAAAAATTATATTTTTATTCGCCTACATATTAAAGTGCTACTTTATTACTATGATTTGCCTTAAAGAGTCACTTTTTAACCATATATTTTGTTGTCATGTTTAGATTCTATAAAAATAGAAATTTTTATCAAAGCAACCTTTCAATTCACAATTTCATAATCAAATAAAAATGTTTCTCATTTTTTGTTGTCATACGATTTGTTTGAAAAAAATAACAAAAATTTTAGTCGCAGGTAACTTGTTCAACATATTTTTATTTCAAAATTTTTAATTTTTAATTAGATTAAACATTTTTTTTTTAAATATTTTGCTTGCGGCGAATAAAAAATAGTATATGATGCACGGACGTAAGTCATTTTGGGACTTAATGTGGGTGCAAATCTAAGCTGGCGCCTCAATTCGCAAACTCCATATACGTCCAAAAACCTTAGCTTTACGTCCTTGCATCATAATGTAATCTTATGGTATGTTAAAAAAAAAGAATATTGATGTGAATTGCGTTGTTTACATTGAAATATTTTTTATTTAATGAAAACTTAAATAATTTTAAGCCAAAAACTGACAAAAAAAAAACTAAAATAAACCAAACCGAACGACAAAAACTTGAGGTGTCTTAGAATTAGATTATTTTGCTACTACATACAACTATAATTCTATCTTATACTATGTCTTGACGTAGCAATTAATTGACTACAATTATCCTACACTGCAATTAGTTGATGCGTGAAGACGTAAAATATGGCAATAATTGAAGACTACAATAATTATGTTTTCTACTCAAATTATTGTAGTCAATTATCTTAGTTCTCGTTATTGACGCTTGGAACACTTTAGTTGCTCCAAATTTTTTTAGATTTACAATCCTCATTGTAAATCTAAAAAAAATGTACATAAGAAGATTTTCTTGACAATCAAGAAAATTGAAAAAAGATTATACCTTAATTGTATATGAATTATAAAATTAAATTAAAAAAAAAATGACGTTAGTATATTGATATAGTAAATATTTGTTTTTAAATTCAAAATATTTTATAGAAAGTTTTTTGTTTGTTTCATTCAGACATAATGCCATCCGTAAGTAACATTAGAATTGTAATTAAAATTATGAATATTTAAATTGAAATATATTTTTCCTTTATTAAGAATACTATTGCGGTTATTCAAACGGTGAAAAGTTTGATAATGCGCCAAAAAAAGAAAATATGATAATGAAATATTTAGACGGAAACTAAAGGTAATGATTCTAGAAACAATGGAAACACAAAGAATCATTACATTAAAAATACTGAAGTTAAAACTTAAAGGAAAAACAAAAACATGGACCGTTCCCGAGCTGTGGCATCCAAAACCAAATGGTTTTTACGAAGAAGTTGTTGTTAATCTCTCTGACGAAAGGTTTCAAAAAAAATTCCGTGTTTCACGTACGGTTTTAATTTATTTATGTACCATTCTCAGAGACACGTCACACAAAAGTGATGCAGTTGTGAGAAACACAACAAGTGTCGAGAAACGTGTGATAATCGCCTTACATATTTTAAAATCAAACTGTGATCTTGGATCTGTAGCTGATTTGTACAAATTTGGAAAAAGTAGCGTTGGACACATTGTTCAGGAAGTGTGTCAAGCAATTGTGCAGCAATTGTACCACAAACAGATCCGCTTACCGTCACTAGAAGAAGAGCGGGACATTCTGGCAAATAGTTTTCCCAAAAATGTAATTTTCCAAACACTTTCGGAGTATTGGATGGAACGCATATCCCAACCAAAAAACCTCCAACTTCTGCAGAGGACTATTTCAATTACAAGCAATACTTTTCCATCAATGTGTTAGCTATGGTTGATGATGACTATATATTTAGGTAGTATATATGGAGTTTTCATAATATATTTGTTAAAACAATTCTAATTTTATTGTAGCTATATTAATACTGGTCGTCCTGGTGGAACACATGATGCTCCTATATTGCGAGACTCTTTATTATTTAAATTTTTAACAAAATAAAACAAAACACCACAATCTCGCCGATGGAGCTTTTCCCTTGAAAAGTTGGTTGTTAAAACCATATAGCGGTAGTAGTTTAAGCCCCGTCTAACAATATTTCAACTATCGGTTGAGCTCTGCACGCATGCGAGTAGAAAATGCGTTTGGAAGGTTGAAAGGCAGATAGAGAATACTCCTAAAACGCATCGATTTTGACTTAAATAATACAAAACAAATAACAAAATGTTGTATGGTTCTGCACAATTTGTGTGAGAAGTATAAAGGTCAATTTTATGAGAGGTGGTTGGAGAGGTCTGCAGCTGAAGAACAAGATTTCCTTGCAGTCCTTCAGCCAAACTATCGTAAAACACGTACCACAAGTGGACAGCAAACGCGATGTGCTAGCTACACAGCTTTATGCAGACCACACATCTGGTATTAACTACTAATTTTATTTTTTAAATAAAATTATATAATAATAAATTTTAAATAAAAATAAATAAATAAATTTTAAAATAAATAAATAACTAAATAAATTTTAAATAATAATAATAAATTCGTTATATAACTTGTAAATAAATAAATATTATTTATTTATTTATTTATTAAATAAATATTTGTAAATAAATGTTATATAATAAATAAATAAATTTTAAATAATAATATAACGAATATAACGAATTATATAATTTGTAATTTAATTTATTATAAAAAATTTTATATTAAGTAAGTTTAAAAATAAATATGAAATCATTTAGATTGATGTTCTAAAAACATTATTAAGGGGTTAGAAAGTTTGTTGTCAATCTCGTCTTGATTTTTTTGACGTTCATCACGGTCATCTTCTAGTTTTAGCATTTTTTGTAGAATATTGTTGTTCTCTTCCCATTTCCACTAATTCATCAAGCGTCTGATCAATAACGCGCTTTGATTTTATTTTTGCCTTTTAGATAAATCATCTCTTATTTCAGCATCAATATCTAACGGCTCAATTGTGAGGCATCACGTTCTATTCTGTGCTATCATTTATGTTATCATCAATGCTATAAATTATAAAAAAACGTTATTGATACAAACGTTTTCAATTATGAAAATAATTTTAAAAAAAAATTTTACCTTATATCAAAGTTGCTGCTTGGGATACTGTCATCCTGTCCTAAATCCATATTATATTTATCTTTAGCGCCGAAAATAATACTCAGATCATCATAAAAAATCCAATCTGGTAACGCTTGTCCTTTAAAAAAATATGAAATCAGTATGATGGTTTTATTTTAACATTCAATAAAATGACTACCAGATTTTGGTTTTCTTTTTCCAAATTCCTGTTTTAAATTAGCGATTTTGTTTTTCACTTCTTCCCGAGATCTAACAAACCCGAACTCATTCATTTTTTCTGCAATTAGTTGGTACATTTCATTATGACGCTGAGATTTTGAAAACATTTTTGAAATATTTTCGTCTTTCCAAATACTGATAAGTATTTGGGTTTCATCTATATGAAAATGTTTTTTTTTAACTTTTGTTCATTTATTGAAGACATTTTAGTGAATTTAATTTTATAAAAATAATATGTACAACGAAAATTCTTTTACCAATTGTATTGTCTAGATTCAAAAAATGCACTACAAAAAAATAATAATGAACAAACTGAAACAATTGAAAAATTGTAATCAGTTAGTTTTAGTATTGACCACTAAGCGTCGGGTCGAAATAATTGCCCAATAATTTCATTAGTCAAGACTGAAACTACAATTAATTGACCTAAACAATATATTGTAGTAGCCAACTAATTGCTACGTAAAGATATAGTATTAGACTGCATCATACTAAATTGTACTAAAAGTGCTAATTCAATTTAGTGAACTTTTTATTTGACTAAATTTATGTTTTGTTTCTAAATGATTGTAAGGGAATTGCTGTTTTTATCGGACAACTTAATCACACAAATTTAAATTAATTAATTTGGCCGATTTTATTAAATTAAATTTAGATCTAGCAGCTTAGTACAATTTAGCAGCTAATTGGAACCCAGTGTTAGTACACTTTTCCGACATTTTTTTTAACAAGATATATTTTTGACAGATTATAAACAATATTGCTAAAAAAAATGTGAAAATATCAACACAAAGTATATATATATATATAGTCAAAAGAACACGTGCCGCAAAATCAACTTCGACGATTTTGCGGCACGTGTTCTTTTGATTTAAAAAAAAAAAAAATAATGCCATTGTGGTTTTTTGACCACAAAGAATTTTTTCCAGGGCGCGTCTCGGAAAATTTAGTTTTTAACGACCAGTCTAATATATATATATATATATATATATATATATATATATATATATATATATATATATATATATATATATATATATATATATATATATATATATATAATATATATATATATATATATATATATATATATATATATATATATATATATATATATATATATATATATATATATATATAAATATATATATATATATATATATATATATATATATATATATATATATATATATATATATATATATATATATATATATATATATATATATATATATATATATGTATATATATATATATATATGTATATATATATATATATATATATATATATATATATATATATATATATATATATATATATATATATATATATATATATATACAGTGTAATTCGCTTATAACGACATTGAAAATGACAACAAAATCCGTCGTTACATCCGAATGTCGTAATATGCGAAGTGTTCAATTTTTTTATTAGAAACAATTTAATGACAGTAGATAAGGTAGTAGATGTATCTGTAATTGTTGGAGACGAAAAATTTATGGTATCTTCAGGTTTATTTTGAATATCATCTATACGTTAACGTATACGTTAATATTAGCTAAATTTATAATACCGTCGACAGTATTAATGTGGGCTCTTCATCTGCGAATAAAAATTTATAGTCATGATAAAACCATCCCAATTTTCATCACTCCTGACAGAAGTTGTTATCGACAGCAGTTGTTACTTGGCCTATCCGATTAGTGAAATATCATCATCAGCATCGTAACTCACAGTGTCTGTATCATCATCATCATCATCAATTTGCAAAGAATTCGGTATGTCTAAATCAAATTGAAATACGACGTTTACTTACTAACACGATTTCTTGTTGTATAGCATCTACCAATTATAATGAGTTGTGCTTTGGTCATTTGACATTTCTAACAATTTTTATTAAAATAATCCTTATCCTTCGACTGAAGAGCAGAAGACGTGTTGAGTAGCATAAGCACTAACTCAATAAATTTTAGATTTTTCAAGTAAATATGTGAAGGGCAATTATCCAACAGTTAATTTTTTTTAACTCGGTGTCCCATTTTCTTAAAAATGTTCAATAATATTAGAAGTGATCTAGGCCTTTGTATTTCCTGTATTGTCCAAAGATAGAGATCTACTTTTTCCTATCACAAGCCATTCATATTCGCTCTCAACTTACACATTTTTATTATTTAAATTTTTTTCTGGAGTCATTTTATAAAACACTCGTTTTTGCGACGTTGTAAATTTCATTTGCTTTGTAGCCGTCGAGTATTTTTTCGACTACGCTGATTGTTAGCTATTAGTCACATGCACTTCCACCAACACTTGCTGACTCATCAAAAATCCCACTCTATGCTCCAAAGCACAATATATGTCTCTCACGGAAGCGACAAAAAGTTCAGCTTGACGTACATTTGAATTCAGAATTTAACAGCGATCCCATTTCTTCTGTTTTCTTTTGCAATATTGAACAGACGTTGCAACAATTTTTGGATTGCTGTTGCTTAAACCCGATATATTCACGATTAACTTTTACTATACATTAACGATCAGGCCTGAAAACACACGTTCTGAATAATGTAAGGGAAAAGTGATTTCCGTCGGGAAGCGAACCCGGCATCCTAGAGTTACAAGGCTAGCGCCTTATCAATTGAGCGTCTAAAATGGAATACATAGAGGACATAGAGGATACAGACCACCAATTGATATTTAAATAAATCACAATTATTTTTTCTCATATCTAAAAAACCGTTTTTATTTTTTAAATTATCGGTCGCAATAACCGAACAATCTGTACATCCATCTGTACAAATTTTACTGCAAAATTAGTCGCTATATCAGAAATGTCGTAATAACCGAAGTCGTTTTAAGCGAATATTTTTACATAGGAACAAAGGCAAGACCAACCATTACTTTGATTTTATGACGCTATAGACGAAATGTCGTTATAAACGAGGCCGTTATAAGTGAATTTCACTGTATATATATATATATATATATATATATATATATATATATATATATATATATATATATACGTATATATATATATATTAGGGCTACGACTTTTTCATAACTTCATATACCTGTACCGTAATATTAAGAACTTTTACCTGTATTTCAAGAAAAATATTATTTTTTTTTTAAATTTTAAAAAAACATCACCCCTACATCAAAATTAAAAATAACGCAACATATTTAAGAACAAATTGGTATATCTTTATTAAAATTCATAAAAATGATAATCACATCAATAGGATTTCAGTATACTATTGCTCAAAATATATCTTAATTGTAAATTTTTGCATTTTTCATACAAATCTTGCATGATTTTTATTACGTGTTCCACATACTAATTGCTCCTTTGTATATTAATTACTGAAGGCTCTCTTATCCTGTTACTTTTGAAAATTTGCAAACCTTGTTTACATGTTTGTAATATTTAATATATTTTGTTGAACTCATTATTTTTATACATTTGATTTAAATACTAAAAATCAGACTACCCATATGTACGGTATGAACGAACAAACTCCATCTTTAGTAAACAATATCGAGATCTTGGTATCAGAATAAATGCCAGAATCACCAAGTTAGCCCTTAAATTCTATCTAGCGTAGCTAATGTTTGGAAACTGAAAAATTGTGTAAGATGGAAACAAATAATCTGTAATTTCTCTATCCAGATTTATCACATATTTTCACTCACCATTCACAAAACGTTCTTTCAATTTGATGTAATTTTTTATTAGATCTGAATCGAAAGTAAATTAAATATTTGAGGATTTTGTGCTACCTACAATCCAAAACATTGTTCTCGCAACTAACAAACAGGGGTAAATCAAATCCTGTTTCTTTAAATAATTTTTGTTACTTTACTACAACTCCAGTTCGTTTTCCAGTGTAACCGAGGGTAGCTACAATTATTCTTATTGCTTCCCATATATGAATATGAATGTATTAACTATTTCTTCGGTTATGCGCTCTACTTTTAAACGTACCGCATGCAATTTGATCTATTTTCTATTATTTTTCTCTACTCGATATTCAGTGTTTTCTATATGTTTGCTGTATTTGTTTTTAATTTTTGTTTGCTCAAAACTAGAGTTGTTTTTTTTTATTAATTAGTTAGACATGTTTAGCACACTAAATATGAAATATTCATTATTTAGACTCTTTGAATATCCGAAGGTACCATGTCAACTATAAAGGAAGGAGATGAGGAAAATAGAAGGAATGGGGATATAGGGATAACTATACCAATTGTTTTAAATGATGATGGACATTCTCTTTAAATGCCTGAGGGGAAAATTTATCGGGAAATACAGAGAAAGAGTTGAGTTCCACAATTTGGCCCCTCTATTAAAATAGTCGTTCTGGAAGGACACAGTTCTACAACGAGGTATTTGTATAACAAATAAATGGGATAACTCGGCAGTTTTTGTTTGTCGATTATACTGCGCACACGATGGAAGGATATTCTGAAATTCCTTAGAGGAGAATTCGCTAAAGTTATATTTCTAGTAGATTGACAATTCAGCCACATTTCTTCTGTGTTGGAGTGAATCAAGCTGGTTCGTTAGTTTGGTATTACCAATCAACCGTATTGCTTTTCTCTGTACAGAGTCTAGACATTTGATTGTTGACTGACAAGCACCTCCCAAACATGACAGCAGTACTCCATACCTGGACGAATAAAGGACTTGAAGATTAGCAAAATTTTCTTGGGATTGAAATACTTTTTACATCGACTCAAGAATCCTAATTTTTGCAGTGCAAATTTAGCGAGGTTGAACACATGTTTATTCCATTTCAGGTTATTTTGAATATCCACTCCAAGAAGTCTAACTGATTCAACCTCTCGCAATTCCTCATGGTTTATTTTAATAGGGAAATTTTTATGTCGCTCTATTCGTGAAAGACGGGATAATTTGGTTTTGGTTGGATTAAATGAAACAATATTGCGATCACCCCATTCCATTATACGCTCCAGATCTTTGTTGATAGAATCAATTAGCAGCTCTCTATCAGTGAAAACTGCAGTAAGAGATCGAAATTTAGGAGATGCATGTAATGCATGCAATGTGCTGTCATCAGCAAAACTATGGATTGGGTGCACTGTGGAAATAAGTAAGTCATTAATGTATAGAAGAAACAAGGTTGGTGAGAGTGCAGAACCTTGGGGAGCCCCAGCATTAGTTGTGAAAATATTGGATGTGATACCATCTTAATTAACACGAAATTGGTGACCTGTAAGAAAACTATGAATCCATGCGACAGTAAGATTGTCTGTGCCATAAGATTTTAATTTAGCTATGAGACTTTTATGCCACACTTTATCAAATGCTTTAGAAATGTCAAGTGAAATACTGAATGTTTCACCATGGTTTTCCAGTGATTTGTTCCAGAGATGGGATACGTAGGCTAACAGATCACCTGTTGCATGACTTCTACGAAAACCATACTGCTTATCATCAATAATTCGCGACATTTCCAAATAATCTATCAAATTGTAGTTAACATATTTTTCAAATGTTATAGCTAAAACCGACAGAATTGCAATTGGTCTATAATTGTTAGGGTCTATCTTACTGCCTTTCTTTGATATGGGTTGAATGCTGGCCAGCTTCCAAGAATCGGGAAATATTCCGGTTTTATAAGATAAATAGAAATTTTTTGTTTAAAATTGAAGCTAGTTGCCAAGCAAAGTTTTTAAGAATGAGGGGTGGAATACCGTCGGGACCAGCAGATTTGTAGATATTGATAGAAAGAAATATTTTCAGTACAATATTGCAACGAAAAATAATTGGCTTCATTTTCGTTACAACTGGGGGAATGAGTGTGGGAGAATGGGGGGGGGGGGTTCAACTATGTTTGAGTTTTCTGTGAAAACACGACCCAAAAGATCCGCCTTCTCTTTCGAGTCGCTCACGGGAATGTCATTCAGAACTAAGGTTGGAACAGAGGATCGAGTAAAATTGCTCTGGACTGATTTAACTGCCAGAAAGAAACTACGTGAACCAGATGGGTGCTCGGCGAGTTTCTTTGCTTTCTTCTGGATAAACGCGTCTTTGTCCAACTCTATTTTGAATTTACTAATATTTCTGGTTATTTTATAGGCGCTATGGGTTTCAGGTGTTTTATTAGCGTTATACGTCTTAAATGCTTTGCGTTTATTCCTCACTGCCTCATCAACATCCCGCGTGAACCAAGGCTCAGTTCTAAGAGTGATTAATCGATTTGGAATAAACCGCCGCATTCCGTCTTTTATGATTTCAGAAATTCTTATATCTGATGTGCTAGGATCTTGATCAACACAACAAATAGTTTTTCAATAGTTTATCATAAAAGATTCTCAGTCCCTCCCAGTCAGCGCGTTTATAGTTCCAATCGCGATGAGGATTTGCTTTAATTTGTGTCGGGGATGTAAATTGCACTATTAGTTGATGATATTAGTAAATAGTCCGATGTTCCGAGAGGTTGTTCAACTTTTGTCTTCGTAGTATCTGGTTCGTTTGTCAAAAACAGATCCAGCAAATTATTGTTATGATGTGAATTGTCTGCGATTCTAGTGGGACACTCTATCATTTCGTCAAACCGTGATAATCTGCGAGTATCAGTTCGGCTTGTCTTCCTACGTCGTCAGTGCGCGATGAATACTTAAGCCAATCTTTATTATGAATATTAAAGTCACTAAGAATGGTCAGTCTTGGGTAGTCCGTGGTAATCTTGTCTAGATTAGCCGATATTTGATCGAAAAAGGGACATCCTAGGGGAGAATTTGGGGATCTGTATAATCCTATTATAAACATAGTTTCATCAACACCTGAGATCTTCAGTGCTATAGAATTATGGTGCTTAGAATTCAACTCATAGGCCTTAATTCTCATACATGAAAGTGAATCTCGAACAAATACACAGACACCATGCTTGTTATAAAAGGAATGTTCCAATTCGTAACTAGGTATCCGGTATTTATCGAGATCCAATTTCGATGCTTTGCCACTAACAATTGTTTCGGTAAGAAACAACATGTCAGGTTTATTTTTTTCGATGTAGTGATGAACCACGTTTAGATTGGAACTGAGACCTCTTATGTTGGTGAAGTCAATGCTAAGCTGTTGGTTCACTCTGCTGCCATTTTGTTGAGACAAAGACTTACCCTTTGACATCGCAGGTATAGATACTGAAATTCGGCCAGGCCTAAATTTCAACACTACACAGTACAAAAGAAACTGGGTATCTCTGTCAAAAAAACACGATAGCAGGTTTCATGCAACAATAGCACGATAAGAGAAAAGCTAAAAAATGGGGACACAAAAGACACTAACAAAATTGAAGAGTACAAATAAAGGGTTAAATTCGAAATTCCTACTAACAACTAAAACAAAATTTTACCTCTCCTGTTACCAAGCAATATAAAACAAATTTATGCCTTAAAATAATAAATAAATTCATTATATCAAAGCAATAAAAGGTAAAATTTTGCCTGCCTACCGCCTGGTAACAGTAAATATTAAATACCAAATAATTTTTAATAAAGAACAATCTCACCAATTACAAATAAAGGGTTAAATTCGAAATTCCTACTAACAACTAAAACGAAATTTTACCTTTCCTGTTACCAAGCAATATAAAACAAATTTATGCTTTAAAATAATTAATAAATTTATTACATCAAAGCAATAAAAGGTAAAATTTTACCTGCCTACCGCCTGTTAACAGTAAATATAAAATAGCAAATAATTTTTTAATAAATAACAATCTCACCAATTATATAATTGTACGCCTCCGTTCTTCAACTATTTTATTTTCATAAACACTAACACAAACACTATAACATACACTTATTTTTCTATTTTCGATTATTATTATTATTTCGATTTGTTTGTTTTTTTTCCTTTAAAATTTAGGAGACAACCTTCTTCGTCTGACTCCGGTTGATGAATGTTGCCTATAGGTTTGTCAAAACTTAGAGACCACTCCTTCAATTTAGGCCGATTTTATATTTGTCCTTTAACATTGTTGTTTCTCTCAATGTGGCTTTGTAAACATTAGATTAACTGAGGTTGGAACATCTAGACCATTATTCGACAAAATCTTGCACATTCTCAAAGCTTTGCTTGTCTGAATTCGACAAAATTCTCTAATTGAACCCTATGTGGTTTTCGTTTGGTATGTCAGATTTAATCGAAAAAAATCTAGATTTGGTCACCGGACCAATTGAAATAGATATTAGCTATTTTTTTGTATTTGGTTGTGTGAGTGAAAAAATGACATTATCTCAATTTTAAAATAAAAAATGTCGCTTTAATTGGTGTTAGTGAAGGGGTCTTGCTCTAAAGGGTAAATCTTGCCAAAATTTCAGATTTTAAAAAAACTTGGAAAAAAATCGACTTGTTTTTTATTCGACTTACCAAACGAAAACCACATTGATTCCAAAATACATAAAACTTTAGAAGTCAGTAAAATAGCAATCGTTATCTTAGTTTTAGTTTAATTTCATTAAAAATATTTTTATATATTTTTCATTAAGTATTTGTATTGTCAATTACTAAATTTGAATATTTGTATACATGAAATTTGTGAAAATGGACGCGTATGCTTACTATGTAGCTTTACCATCATTTGATATGGCTAACTTGAAAATAAAATTTAGTACATAAGTAAAGAATTATGTGGTAAATGGAACACATCTATTGGTAAATTTGGATCATATTATAAATAAATTGGTCTCAAGCAGAGAAAGAAGCTATTAAAAGGAAAGAACAATTAAGAATTTGTGTGGGAAGCCAAGCAGCAGATGTAAAAAAAATTTATTCAAGAAAGGGTACACCAAAGTTTTATGTATTCTTTTTTTTTTTTTTTTTTTAAAGGCGTTCATGCTCCATGTAGGAGCGTTGCCAGGTTAATCAGCTTTGAATATTCACCACGGTCATTCGCAACAGCGACATAATTACCATGGCAGCCGATTTTTTTAAGGTCGTTTATTACGTCAGTCTCCCATTGTAGTCGTGGTCTACCTCGCGGTCTACCACTCCCTGGGGTACTAACGTACATTTTTCTAATCATTCCAGACTGTGAATCGGCTCGTAGAACATGCCCAAACCAAGCAATCCTATTAGAACGGATACAACCTATTATATCAGGACCCTCAAGAAGGTCTCTGATCTCAAAGTTATACCGGGTTCTATACTCCCCATCGTCTGTCTTAAGTGGACCAAATATGTAGCGTAGGATCTTACGCTCAAATACAGATAAATGCGATTCGTCATTTTGTGTAAGGGTCCACGTTTGTGACCCATACATCACAACCGGTCTAATCAATGTCTTGTATAACTTGAGCTTGGTGTTAGTTGATACATACGGTGATCCAAGGAGAGGTTTAATTGAGTAGAAAGTTCGATTACCTGCAGCGATTCGAGCTTTAATATCTGTAAGTATGCTGTTGTTTGAGTCAAGCATTGATCCCAAATATTTAAAAGATTCAACTCCCTCAATTCGTTCATCGCCGCACATCAAATCTTTCTTCTCAGCCTCTCTTGAAACATTCATATGTTTGGTTTTATTGTAGTTAATTTGCAGACCAATTTTCCTAGCACCACTCTCAAGCGACTTGAAAGTCTCACTCATAACAGCTTCACTTCGGCCGAGGATGACAACATCATCAGCGTAAGCAATCATCTGTACTGAGTTTATTGACAAGATATTGTTATTAGTCGGTAGTTTCTTTTGACGGCACACATATTCCAAGGCTAGATTAAAAAGTATAGGAGAGACAGCATCACCTTGTCTTAAACCGGAGTCGACTTTAAAAAACTTTGATATTTCGTTCTCTACTCGTACACAGCATTGAGAGTTCTGTACTGTCATTTTGCATAGTGATACCAGTTTACCAGGAATTCCCATCGACACCAGAGCAGACCATAGAGTCTCTCGTTCGAGAGAGTCGTAGGCCTGCCTGAAATCAATGAAAAGTTGGTGCACAGGTATGTTGAACTCTCGACACTTTTCCAAAATCATCCTTATCGAGAAAAGTGCATCGGTGGTACCTCGGCCCCGCCGGAAGCCACACTGATATTCTCCAAACAGTTGTTCAGCAAAAGGATTGATTTTGGATAGCAAAATGTAGGAAAAGATCTTATATGCTGTGCAGAGGAGAGCGATTCCTCTGTAGTTTGCACATTGTAGGCGATTACCTTTTTTCTGGATTGGTATCAGCATAGCTGTGTTCCAGTCCTGTGGCATGGTTTCAGTCCGCCAGATCATTTGAACAAGTTCAAACAATCTTAAGGATAGAGTTTCGTCACCATGTACAATCATTTCGGATGTTATATCGTCGATACCAGGTGCTTTATTGCATTTTAGTTTTGACAGCGCCGCATCGAATTCCTCTTTGGTTGGTTCGGCTACATGTACCTTTGACGCACGAATAAGCTTTGCTCGTCGCCCGACTTGTTGCTGGTCACTTAAGTTGAGAAGATTCTCAAAATAAGCGGCCCAAGTATCTAAAATATTTTTAAGGTCTACTTGTAGCTCCCCATCTTCATTTTGAATAGCAGTTGATCTAGTTTGAGGGCCCTTCTTTAAGGTTTTAACCTGTTGAAAGAAGTTACGCGATTGATGTTCCTTATTGAAGCTTTCAATCTCCTCACACTGTCTCTTCCACCATTCTCTCTTCGCTCGTCTACATAGCTTTGTAACGGCTTGTCTTGCCAGTTTATAGTTTTCCTTCGTGGACCTGGTGTTGCGTCCTTGTAGACACTTCAGATAGCAATCTCTTTTGTATTGAATAGCGTCAAGGCATGCTTGATCCATCCATGGCTTCTGGGAGTGGTTCTGTGGTCGTCCAAGTATTCCCTCAGCAGCGCTTAAAACAGCATCTTTGAGCAAATACCATGACTTATCGACGTCTCCATTAATGGTTTCTGATTTCTCCAATGTTTCGGCAATATGGATTTGATATCTCTCTTCTGTTTCAGCATTCTTTAATGATGAGATGTTAAAACGTTTCCGTTGATTTTGGAATGCCTGGATTTGGGAAGTGGAACCTTATCGTTGCACATACAAGGAAGTGATCACTTCCGATGTATGCACCTCTAAAGGATCGCACATCCCGAACGCTCGAAAAGAAACCTGCTGTTACTAGAACGTGATCAATTTGATTTCGAGTGTTTCCATTCGGTGAGACCCAAGTCTGTTTATGAATCGATCGATGCGGAAAGAACGTACTGGCAATTCTCAAATTATTTGATAATGCAAACTCAGTCATTCTCTCACCATTATCATTCGAATTCAAATGCAGGCTGTTGGGACCTACCACATTTCCTACCACATTTCCATAAGAGATATCTCTTCCAACCTGTCCATTAAAGTCACCAAGAACCATAATGAAGTCGCGTGTTGGTGTTTGTTTCATAACCTCTTCCAGTGCTATGTAGAAATTATCCTTCTCGTCGACGGTCTTAGCTTCAGTAGGTGCATGCACGGCAATAAGAGAAATATTGTTATATGTACCACGTACACGTAGGTAGCAGATCCTCTCACTGACCGGGATGAATTTCATCACGGCTTCTTGTATGCGTGCACCAACAAGAAAGCCAGTACCAAATTCTCTTCGGGAAGGATGACCACTACAATATAGAGAGTGACTATCTAAATCTTGTTTTCCGATTATCGGCTGTCTAATTTCTTGTAGAGCAATAATATCCATCCTATACCTCTCAGCCTCTGTTTCCAGACTTATAAGAGCATCAGGAGCGCTCAGGCTGCGCACGTTCCACGTTCCGATTCGGTAGTCTGGTCCTTTTTCACGTCCAGGTAAAATTGTGTTTTTTTGTCCGGGTCTGTTATTCTTTTTTTGATAACCAAATTTAACATATGAGTTTTTTTCCGGGGTTAGGGTGTTAACCTTAGGCCCAACCCAAATTGTCGTGAATGGGTCCGTTCTGCATATTAAGGTCACCAGAAACAACCTTTTTACACGTTTATATAGCGAGCCGCTTGATTCAAGACAGACGCCCGCTCCAAGCCGCCCCTGACATGGAGAACAGACGCTTGAGTCACATTGGTTTTAAGGCGCCAATTCGCCGTGATGTAGCGTCATTGACTAAGCAGTTTTTACTCTGCTTGTCTCCAATACACCAACCTAATTCTGTCAGCATTACCCAGGCAGCACGGCGTGGACGTCGAATTTCGGATTTCGCTACCATTTATGTATTCAAAGCCTGATTATCTGATGCCATATGCAAAATATAATGATCCTTACCATATGCAAAAAGATCCATTAGTGTTTGATTAAATTTTTTTATATTGTTCTATATTTCAAAATGACTCGTTTTACTCGTTTCTTATGAATGAATTATCGTTTTTATTGTACTCTGCATTTTCGTAGGAGATAGAAAACCAACCAAACTCTAACCCTATCAATAACATAAATACATAAACATTTTCATTTCAGCAAGTCACATCTAAAAGCAGATGTAAAGAGAAATTTAACTGTTGGACAAGGCTTTAAATCAAACTTTAAGACATACATAATAACATATATCGTCAAACACTATCAGTTTTTTTGAAGCACAGTTGTACGTAGCGCATCAAAACTTTCACTTTAAAATTTTTTCAATATTTCACCAAACTCAAACTACGAAAATTGCAAAGCTCTTCTTTAACCAACATTATAGATATACACCCATTATTCTCAAAAGAATAATAATAAACAAAACTATCAGTCAGTTCACTATAGCTATATTTTGCCATAATATTACAAATTTGACAAACAAAATATGTCATATTCGTTTGATTTTCAAGAGTGAGTTAATATGTAGGAATACGTAGAGTACAGTTTCTCATACGTAAATACGACTTTTGCGATAAACATTTATCAATAAAGTTAAGGTCACTCAAATATGTAAGAAATTAAAATTTTTTCTGGTTTGCTGTCTTAAGGCTTCGAGCTTTTAAACTTTCCCTGATACTCGTTTATCCTCATAAATACAATAATAAAAGTAATAATAATATGAAATGAAGCTTACAAACCTTTTTTTCTTTTTCAAATTATATTGACAAAATATTTTCAATTTTTATTATGTGCAAAGGATATTTTTTGAGTAACAGTCCCTCTTATATTAGGTAGTATATACTTTTTTTTATAACTTATAACAGAAAGTTTTACTGGAAATGAAAAAGTAAAAGGAATGAAAAAGGATCACATTAAAATGTATATTTAATATTTTTTCCATGTAGGGAAATTTCCCAATTTTTTTTACATTTTAAAGGACATTTTCAATTTTTATGTTTGAATAAAATTTATTTCAATTTATGTTGTACTTTTACGAGTGGTTTTAATGGAATGTTGTATTAGATGTTTAAGTTATTGCTGTTTAAATCAATTTTATGATACTATAAACTGGACGCAATTTTTAAGATGTCATAACTCACTATAAGTATTGTTTATGTGTAAAATAATATTTAAAAATACTTTGTTCAATCAATTTGATCGATCTTAACAGCTCCAGGTTTGTTGGAACTGGATTGGATTTATTGAATAATTTGAATACCAAAAGCACAAACAATTCAAAGAAATTAAAGTCAAACAGTAATATAGAATCCTACGGATAAACCGATCAAATGTATAGTATGTGAAGCATTTGCCTGAATTTTATCTTTTTTTAATAACATTATTGTTAATATTTTGATCACTTCCAGTTTATTTAAGAACAAGCTGAACATTTTTACCATTTCATGTGTCTGTTTAAAACAGAATTAACAAATAATAAATTTTCATTTATTTCGAATCCTAATTTAAAACTCTAAGCCTAGAAATATGGAAATAAAAACTATTTGCTTGGACCTTTTACACATAATATTATTACTTAATTATAGTTATGTGAAATGTGTATAAACCTTTTTTTGTTATTTGAAATATAAATGTTGTTGTTTTTCTAACTTTTGTTTTAATATTAATTCACAGAAAAAAGTAGAAGTTTATATTCAAGAACATTAATGAACCAAAATATTTTTACAAACGCAGATGGTACTTATATGTTATTGTCTTAAATGACCAAAAATATTTCGAATATAAAATGTAGCTTTAATCGTTAAAGTCTGTTAATAAATTCTCAATTTATCTATTTTCACATATTCTCTTTAGTAATGGTCAAAACTTTATATACTTACATATTTTAGGACAAAGCTTTTCAAAAACAAAAATCGAATTTAAAATTTGATTTATGAATTAAGTGTCTGTTACAGTTTAACACTATATAAGCATAAATTGGGCTTACTTTTTTTTGTTTTTAAAAATCGACAACTAAACAACAACAAAATCCGAGTAAAAAAAGAGGGTACAAAAATCGAGGCGATAAGTGTAAATGATATTAAGGCAAAGTTTTTTTGAGTTTTTGGATATCCCTTTTTTATTTATCTTTATTGTTTTTTTTGTCTGCTGTGATATAAATCAAAGAACAAATTTAATTTTAAGGATATTGTTTGTTGATAACATCGTTGTTTGGGATTTAATGTTATGTTTTAATTTTAAGCTTAAAGGTGATATATTGTCTCATAAGTG
>OY856188.1:208360629-208877452 GCA_963693315.1 Diogma glabrata
TTGACTCCGGGTTAAGACAAGGTGATGCTATCTCTCCTACACTCTTTAATCTAGCCTTGGAAAGTGTGTGCCGTAAAAAGAATCTACCGACTAACAACAATATCTTGTCAATAAACTCAGTACAGATGATTGCTTACGCTGATGATATTGTCATCCTCGGCCGAATTAAAACTGTTATGAGTGAGACTTTCAAGTTGCTTGAGAGTGGTGCTAGAAAAATTGGTCTGCAAATCAACTACGATAAAACCAAACATATGAATGTCTCAAGAGAGGCTGAGAAGAAACATTTGATGTGCGGCGATGAACGAATTGAGGGAGTTGAATCTTTTAAATATTTGGGAGCAATGCATGACTCAAACAACAGCATACTTACAGATATAAAAGCTCGAATCACTGCAGGTAATCGAATTTTCTGCTCAATTAAAACTCTTCTTGGATCACCGTATGTATTCACTAATCCCAAACTCAAGTTATGCAAGACGTTGATTAGACCAGTGGTGATATATGGGTCACAAACGGTGAATATTCGAAACTGATTAGCTTGGCAACGCTCCTACGGAGCATGAACGCCACAACAAAAAAAACAAAAAAATTACAATTACAAGCATTTTTTGGTTTAATCAAAGTTAGGCATGTTTAGTGTTAACCATAATGAATTTTATATTAACGTCTCTGAATATCCGAAGATACCATTCCAAAAGACATTTCTTTTCCAGTTGGTATGCAGAAAACATTTGACAGCTACTTTTCTTTCAAGCTTCCAATTGTTCAAAACTAAGCTTTTAAAGGTTGTTTCTCCCTTTTTTTCTGTATTTATTTAGAGTTTTGCAATATTTTTACAAGTTATCGATACCAGTAATTATCTGGGTATTTTTTATTGGCGAAGCAGGACACGAGCCAAAAAATTAACTAAGAATTAAACACAACCGTTGTAAATTCCTACTACACAATACATTTTGTTAAAAAAAATGTATTATTAATTAACTTAAAATATCCTCCTTTAAAAAAAGTAAAAATACTCCGCAATGAATTAACAAGTAAAATGAGTCTGGTGATCTAGGAAATTAGCATATAAATAAAATCTAAGCACATCAAGCTCGGTCGAAAAACAAAAATTTAAATCTACAAATACAATTTTTTACTAAAAATATTATTGTTATTTAAATCCGTTTTTATCTGATAAATATGAAAGAAAATCTTCGGTTTATCATACAAAACTGATTTTTTTGCTTCATCAAAACTTTTGTCGAAAGCGAAATATTATATATTAACGAAATCGACAGAATCGTATTGACTAAGAGCAGATCAACACTTGACATAGTTGTCAATTATGATACTGAACAAAATTTATCGTGTTTCTCAATAAATGTACAAACATTAAATGAAAAATGTTTTAGGGGAAAATATTTTGTGCTGGATAGAACAAATTAGTGGAAAATTGTTAATAAAGGAGAAACACAAAGAAATAACAAAATAATTTCTCCTTAATTTCTCCTTGATTGACATATTGTGTCTTTGGTGTGACTCTCCATCATATTCAGCGATGAATTTAATGATTTTCCCTCAGTAATAATATCAATTTCTCCAACCAAATAATAAAAGGAGAACAAAATTTGATTTTTTACATATGTTTATGGAATAATAGTTTTGAATGATGAATAATGAAACTTCCAACTGCTGAAAATAATACTAATTATTTTCAGAACTTATTGTTTTATCAAAATATTCAAAAGAGAATCTGTCTTCACAGAACTATTCAAATCGAGATATTGTCAAAAATTTTACCTATTCATCGGTAATAGAATTTCATAAACCACAATCTATAAAATCATTGAAAATTTAATTTTATGGGTTAATTTAAATTGGCTTGGCATTCAGTTATTTAAATCTTTATTTCTACTCAATAAATTAATTACTAAACAAAAACTTATTTAGTAATAAAATTTTGTTTTCTACAAATATAGCAACACAACACCTTAAAAATTCAAAATAAAATCAACTTAAACTTATTGAAATTTACTGCTACTACAGGGGCAATTCCAGTTGCAGTCAGTTCCATACAAGAGAATCATTTCAAGGCAAAATAAGTTTCCTCAATAATTAAACTAACTAAACCATGCTTTGCGTGCCAAAACCATAGTTTACAGTTTTATTTTATTCGAGCACTCATATCACTCCTTAATAGTATTCATAAATTAAAATGTTTATAATTTCAATATCGTTCTTCCTCGAAGAGTAAAATTTTTTATCTGCAGAGATCTTACAACGGTCCAGATAGAAATTCATCTTCCTCAAGGTGGATTTCGTAAATTCATTTTAGCTTCTGCATACTTCCAGGGGGATGAGGACGAGACACCACCAGAAGTGGTAGACAAACTCATCAAGTATTGCAACAATAACCACTATAACCACATAATAGCATGTGATGCTAACGCTCATCACACCGTGTGGGGAAGTAGCAACAATAACACAAAAAGCGACCATCTGCTTCAATTTTTGTATACAAACAATATGTTTATTGCAAACAAAGGTAGTGAGCCTACATTTTGAAACGCAATCAGAGGTGAGGTCCTTGATCTACTCTAACTAACATAAACGCTACTAACCATATTAGAACATGGCATTCGAAGGAAGTATCTATGTCTGATCATGCTTAAATATGTTTCAACATGGAACACTACCCAAAGAGCATCCAGTACTTTAGAAAGCCGAGAAACCAACTGGGAACTTTACACAACATATCGTCATAATAATGTCAATAGTTACGGCAGTATCAACTCCACATTTGAGCATGACTTTGTAGTAAATAACTAACAAGAAATTATCACTGAAGCATACAACCTTAATACTCCCATAACTCAATCCAAAAGATGCAGAGATGTACCTTGGTAGCTTGGAGAGGAAGAAGAATAAAGTTCTTAAACTCTTTAATAGAGCAAAAATAACAAATAATTGAATAGAGTACCGAGTAGCTCTAACCAATTATAATAAAGAACTCAGACAATCAAAAAGGGATAGTTGGAAAGAGCTCTGCAGTACGATAGATAATCTGCCTGCTGCAGCTCGACTATAAAAATTGATGTCATCTGATCACACAAACCCTCTAGGCTCAAACTGCAAACCAAATGGTACGTACACCACTAGCTGCATTGAGACGCTAGATACTTTACTTCAAACCCACTTTCCAGACTCAATAGAATGGAGCACGGAAGATGATGCCAACGAAGACCTACATCGTCTTGATCCTGCAACTAAAAGTACTGCAGATCAGTTAGCCAACACAATTTTCACCCCCAACAAAACGAAATGGACTAAAGAATCCTTCGGTCATCATCCTTCCATACCTCATGCGTTTGTTCAAAGTAATGTTTTGCCTTGCTTACATTCCTCAGATATGGCGAGAAACTAAAGTTGTTTTTATACCCAAGCCAGGAAAAAAAACCAAATGAAGCCTAATCATACAGACCTATAAGTCTTACATCTTTCTATTAAAAACAATGGAAAAGATGTTGGACTATCACATCCGTCATGTATGTCTTAAACAAAACCCTCTCCACCCTATTGCCAGCACGCTTATCAGGCCGGGAAATCTACTGAAACGGCTTTGCACAAAATGGTGAAAGAGTCGGAAGATAATGGCTACACTAAGTGATTATTCAGTGACTGTTACTGCAACTAGAAGCTGCCCGCAAGGGGACATGCTCTCCACACTGCTTTGGCTAATGGTGGCTGATGATCTCTTCACCAAGCTAAATGATTCCGGCTTCAACACTGTATGCTATGCCAAGTTGTCGGGCAGTCATGGTTAGAGGGAAACATGACTCCATTGTCGCTGGTCGAACCCAGACAGCTCTTAATCTTGTATCAAAGTGGTAAAACAGATTGGGACTGTCGATCAACCCCCAAAAAATAAGCATTGTCGTTTTTACAAACAGGAGGAGAAAGAGGTTAGATATTAAGGTGTGATCCTGGATAGCAAACTAACCTGGAACTCATGCCTGAAATATATTTCCGGTAAGGCAAACAAAGTTTTCTTCACATGCAGAAACCTGTTTGGGAAAACATAGGGTCTTAGCCCAAAAATGATACTTTTGTTGCACAAAGTTATTGTAAAACCAATTCTAACATATGCAGCTATAGTTTGGTGGCCAAATAATTGCTTAAAATATGTTTAGAAAATTAAAAAGGCTTGTGTGTCTTAGTGCCACAGGTGTTTTCAAAACTACGCCAACGTCAGCAATGGAGATTCTTCTAAAACTTTCTCCATTTCATCTTTATGTAAAATCTGTAGTGGTGTTAAGCGTGCATAGACTGCGGCTCACAGAAAGGTTTAAGCCAAGCAATCTTACCGGACACCTTAAAATCCTTGTTGATTACAAGCTGAACAGCATACATACCATATTTCGGACTGTATGCCAAAAACAATAGATTGGAGGCACTTTGATCTCAAGATATTGGTTAGAGATCGTATTAAAAACTACATACGGTCACTGCCACATAACGCCAGCATCTGGTACACAGATGGTTTGCGAACCAATGTGGGCACAGGAGCAGGATTGTTTGGTCCTAGAACATATTGAACGGTTTCCTTAGGCTACACAAAAACAATATTTCAAGCCGAAATTTTTACTATTAGCAGTTGCGCTTTGTGCTGAAAGACAATACCAAAATATTGATACATATATTATCTCTGACAGCCAAACAGCACTCTTGGCACTAAAATCTACGCGCTTTGATTGAAAAATGGTATGGGAATGCTACCAAAATCTACTAAAAGTCTCCCGCAGTAATAGAGTCACACTTCTGTGGGCACCCAGCCCCACATAGGATACAAGGAAATGATATTGCTGACGCTTTAGCAAAGCAAGCTGCCAATAAAAAGTTTGTTGGTCCGGAACCATGTTTCGGAATGGCCAAGAGTTCGCTCGAAAGCCCAATACAAACATGGAAACGGGAACAAAATGCTAAATTATGGAGAAGCAGAGAGGGACTAGTACACTCTAAGAAGTTTCTATGGTAACCTCCCTTTTCACCCTTAAAACAATCGACTTAAACAGAGAGTCTCTAGGAATTTTAACGTGGTGCGTTACTGGACATAGTTCTTTAAGCCAACTCTCTTGGAATAGATACAATTAACTCGATCGAAGAAGACTAACACTTCCACTACCACAACATGTCACTCCAATTAGAGCTAATTAATTTTATTAAAAGTCTCAACTTGGATTACAGAATACAATCAGTAATAGCACAGACGACGACAGACTAATAAGACAATCAGGGTAAGCACAATAGACCTTCAGGTCGCAGTTCTATTTGAACTGTAAGTCTCAAAGCCTTCCAATAAAAAAAAAATAAGAAACAAAAAGTAAAATTTTTATTTTTTTCGATTTCACTCCTTTGGAGTTTTATTTTATTTATTTTACATTTCTTTTCTTTCATCTCATTTGTAAAAGAAGAAAATTAGTACCTTTTCGTCATCCTTTTTTATTTTTGTAACAATACTTGCAAAATTCAACAAAATATTTACAAGAATTATTTTTTTTATGTTGGAAACATCAATTTTATCATTTCTTAATTACAACAACGTCGGGGCAAGTGCATTTTAAAGCAATTTTCAATAAAAACAGCAGTATTTTGAACTATGATGATGGTTCTTAGACAGCTTAAAATTGATTTGAAAATACTTGAATAATCTATTTTGATGTAGAATCAGTTAACATTTTACTCAAATAACTTACAATTTTAGTATCAATGGTTTTATACACTTACAACTTGTAAAGCAAAAAAATCGTTTTTTTTATTTGAAGTGTTTTTTCAACTTATGAAGGGTTTACCCTTGTCCTGGTTTTTTCTTTACACTTTGTTCTCAACTTACTTTTATACAATTGTTTTTTTCTCCCCATTATATAGCAGTACATTAATATCTAGAAACAAATTTTTAATATTTTGCAAAAATGTCAGTCAGTTCTTTAAACTGTTTACCTGTCATAATTTTTTATAAAAACAGAATCCTACACGCTTCTTCATTTATTTGTTTTAATATTTACGTTCATAATGTAAAAATGTAGACTTGTTGTTAGTCAATAAGCCGTTATTTTTTTTTTTACTTTAAATTTACCTAACGTGTTTTGCCGTTTTGGAATGTATAAAACTCAAATTTCCGTAGTAAAAATTTTAAAACTTTCAAATAAAATGGAAAGCCAAACCGAAACAGCACAAATAAAATGAGAGAGATCAGAAAAAAGGCTCGAATTTTTCACAGCAAAAAGAACTGCTTTGAAAATGAAAACATTAGTCTTTCCTTGACTCAAAATTTAAACTCAAATCACAATGCCGCTAGTAGTAGAAGTAGTAATAGTATAGGGTAATAGTAGAATAGTAAAATAAAAACAAACAAATTTCAACAATCAAATACACCAAATAGACAAATGGGATTAGTTTGGTTGCAACTTTTAAATTGAAAAAAAGTCGTTTTTATTAAACAATATTTTGTTTTTGGAATCTCCATATTTTTCTTTGTTAGTTTCGATTTCTAAAAGATGAATTTAAGACGAATTCTCTAAGAAAATTTCTGTACTAGGGAAATTTTTAAAAGTTCTACTGATCCAAACGAATGAAACTTCGCAGATATAAGCAGAAATATCAATATTTTAATGAATAAATAACTTTATTTATTGTCAACCTGTGCCGAACATTTAAATTAAATTTCAAAATTAAAAATTTAGTTGGCGATGTTTTTTATGTAACTGATTATTAAAAAAAAACAAAGTAATCTTTGAATAAAAATTTTTCTTCTTATTAAAAAAGTTCTAATTTTTCGTTTATTAAAAAGGCTTTTAACTTTTTTGTAATTAATTGCTAAAGTTCCATTGTTATATTTTATTCATTAAAAAATTGTTTTGATTAACTGAAAACTAAAGTATTTGCTAATTTTACTTTTAATATATTTGGTCTGAGTTTCTGTGTATTGAATGTAATTTTATTGTTCAAAAAAATATATGTTAATCTTGATATATAACTCTTATACTAAAACTGTGCGGATTAATTTCAAAGATACTTTTCATTGCATTGATCCATGCGGCATGCACATTATATTTAAAGAAAATATGCTGAGACCTGAAAATAGATCACTGGATTTTGAGAAATTTAAATTGCCTGTAATTTGAATACTGTATTTGATGAAATGTTGAAAGGAACTTCCAGAAGACTACTTTTAAAAATTTGTAATTAGATTTTATTGATAGAAGAAGGAAAAATATATTGATTAGAATTTATTAGTAAAGTACATAGAAGAATTTGAAGAATTTGCGTGAATTACAAGCTAAAAACCCTCAATGACTAGTTCAAAATTATCAAAGTTACGTGTTCAATCAACCGATTTTAATATATCCAAAAAAGAATTTGCAACCCATATATTGCTTTTTATCACAACAACAACCCTTCACGATTTTTAATCAACACAAAAATGTATACTTATAATTAGTCCTTTAAGACTTAATAGGTGGGTTGTATGATTAGCAAAATAAATTAACATAAGGCGTAAAAAAAAGAAAAACATAATTAATTTTATTTTTGTATTTTTAATTTCATTTTTATTTATTTCCCCAAGAATCATTTAATGAATTTAAACAAAGAACATAAAGTTACATAAAAAAATAAAGTAAACAACATAAAATCTTTTAATAGCGGTTTTTAATTTAAATGAAGCTCAATTAAGAACTTTTGTACTCTTATTTTTATGTATACATTAAGGGTAGATGAAAAATAACTAAATATTGAAAAGATTCTGGATAGAAAACACAAAAATTGAGAATTATACGATTACAACGAAATAAATCTTACAGTTTAATGCACTTTACGTTCTGTCGATACAATTAAATTACCCGACATGAAGCTGGCCATTTATAAGCTACCCCTTGACATAAATTTAACAGTTGTTTTTGTTAATTTATTTTTCTGAAATTATTTTCCTGGGTTTTGGTACTAATAATATAACTTGTAACAAGAAAATAAAATTAAAAACAATTTATTTGAAAAAAGATTTAATGAGATTAAGTTGTTATGAATAGGGATATCCTTTGTTTTAAATTTATCCATATATATTTTTATGCATCGATTGTATTTTTAATTAGTTATTTATTCAATGGACTTTTGTAAAAACATATACCTGAATGATTGATTTGATATTTGACAGAATACTTTGGATAAGTATTTATTTATCCACCCTAAGCAACTCACACAACACCAAACAGAAATTAGAAACAATAGAATTGGCGAAGAGAATTAAAAAAAAAATAAGGAAACTTCAGTTCACGATTCTGGTTTTTCTTTTACACATTTTATTTTATCCTCTATATTTCAGGATCGTTTCCTTTCGTTAATTTTGATTAAAATACAAAACAAAAACCCGGAAGAAATAAGTAGAACAAAATTAATGGTTTTTGTGAATAATTACCAATGATTTGGCAAATATTGTTGTCGGAAGAATTGGGTAACATTCTTTTGATGACAAAAACATGATAATAAGAAACGAGATGTTTTGGATTGGATAAATTTGTTCTTTTTTTATTGATTATAATTTAGGCAGGGGAAACTATTTTAGAAGCGGGTGCTGATATATAGATCAAAACTAAAGTCATTTTTTCTAAAATCTATTTTATGTTACATTTAGATAAATATTCTTCAAATCATCCTTATATTCGTAAACTATAAATTTTAATTGCAATTACATTAACACGCTACAACGATATATCTGCAGAAAAATATTGATAGTGTAAAAAACGCATACCTATGTGAAACAATCGGGTTTAGGAAACAAGATTTGACGGAAAAGTGTGTAGTGTTCTTTTTCATAGACGTTTCTTACCTTAAGAATAGATACTGTTAAAGTTAGCCGAAAGTTTCCAGCCGAAAATCGGTATCACAGATTTCATTTTTATAATCTCAGCCGAAAGTCTCCAGCCGAAAGTCGATAATGCAGATTAGATTATTTTAGTCAAATAAAAAGTGGTCTACAGCAATCTCTGGAAAAAAAATATTGCGTCAAATTTCATGTGGGAAATCTCGGAAAATTCGATTTTCTAAATTTGGTATTAGCACTGTAAAAACCTTGCCTTTAAAGTGTTATGTCTGGAGATAGATCGAATTGATGACAATGATCTATAGCTATCTCTTGGAAAAATATTGGGTCAAGTTTCATGTGGGAAATCTCGGAAAATTCGATTTTCTAAATTTGGTATTAGCACTGTAAAAACCTTGCCTTTAAAGTGTTATGTCTGGAAATAGATCGAATTGATGACAATGATCTACAGCTATCTCTTGGAAAAATATTGGGCCAAGTTTCATGTGGGAAATCTCGGAAAATTCTATTTTCTAAATTTGGTATTAGCACTGCAATAACCTTGCCTTTAAAGTGTTATGTCTGGAGATAGATCGAATTGATGACAATGGTCTATAGCTATCTCTTGCAAAAATATTGGGTCAAGTTTCATGTGGGAAATCTCGGAAAATTTGATTTTCTAAATTTTGTATTAGCACTGTAAAAACCTTGCCTTTAAAGTGTTATGTCTGGAAATAGATCGAATTGATGACAATCGTCTATTGCAATCTCTTGGAAAAATATTGGGTCAAGTTTCATCTGGGAAATCTCGGAAAATTCGATTTTATAAATTTGGTATTAGCATTGTTAAAACCTTGCCTTTAAAGTGTTATGTCTGGAGATAGATCGAATTGATGACAATGGTCTATAGCTATCTCTTGGAAAAATATTGGGTCAAGTTTCATGTGGGAAATCTCGGAAAATTCTATTTTATAAATTTGGTATTAGCACTGTAAAAATCTTGCCTTTAAAGTGTTATGTCAGGAAAAAGATCGAATTGATGACAATAGTTAATAGCCATCTTTTGGAAAAATATTGGGTCAAGTTTCATGTGGGAAATCTCGGAAAATTCGATTTTATAAATTTGGTATTAGTACTGTAAAAATCTTGCCTTTAAAGTGTTATGTCTGGAGATAGATCGAATTGATGACAATGGTCTATAGCAATCTCTTGGAAAAATATTGGGTCAAGTTTCATGTGGGAAATCTCGGAAAATTTGTTTTTCTAAATTTGGTATTAGCACTGTAAAATTATTGCCTTTAAAGTGCTTTTTCTGGAGATAGATCGAATTGATGACAATGATCTACAGCTATCTCTTGGAAAAATATTGGGTCAAGTTTCATGTGGGAAATCTCGGAAAATTCGATGTTCTAAATTTGGTATTAGCACTGTAAAAATCTTGCCTTTAAAGTGTTATGTCTGGAAATAGATCAAATCAATGACAATGGTCTATAGCAATCTCTTGGAAAAATATTGGGTCAAGTTTCATGTGGGAAATCTTGGAAAATTCGATTTTCTAAATTTTGTAAAAGCACTGTAAAAATCTTGCCTTTAAAGTGTTATGTCTGGAGATAGATTAAATTGATGACAGTGGTCCAAAGACATCTCTTGGAATAATATTGGGTCAAGTTTCATGTGGGAAATCTCGGAAAATTCGATTTTCTAAATTTTGTTTTAGCACAGTAAAAACCTTGCCTTTAAAGTGTTATGTATGGAAATAAATCGAATTGATGACAATGGTCCATAGCTATCTCGTGGAAAAATATTGGGTCAAGTTTCATGTGGGAAATCTCGGAAAATTCGATTTTCTAAATTTGGTATTAGCACTGTAATAACCTTGCCTTTAAAGTGTTATGTCTGGAAAAAGATCGAATTGATGACAATGGTCTTTAGCTATCTCTTGGAAAAATATTGGGCCAAGTTCCATGTGGGAAATTTCGGAAAATTCGATTTTCTAAATTTTGTATTAGCACTGTAAAAACCTTGCCTTTAAAGTGTTATGTCTGGAGATATATCGAATTGATGACAATGGTCTATAGCAATCTCTTGGAAAAATATTGGGTCAAGTTTCATGTGGGAAGTCTCGGAAAATTCAATTTTCTAAATTTGGTATTAGCACTGTAAAAATCTTGCCTTTAAAGTGTTATGTCTGGAGATAGATCGAATTGATGACAATGGTCCATAGCAATCTTTTGGAAATATCTGGAGATTGATCGAATTGATGACAATAATCTACAGCTATGTCTTGGAAAAATATTGGGCCAAGTTTCATGTGGGAAATCTCGGAAAATTCGATGTTCTAAATTTTGTATTAGCACTGTAAAAATCTTGCCTTTAAAGTGTTATGTCTGGAGATAGTTCGAATTGATGACAATGGTCTATAGCTATCTCTTGGAAAAATATTGGGTCAAGTTTCATGTGGGAAATCTCGGAAAATTCGATTTTCTAAATTTTGTATTAGCACTGTAAAAACCTTGCCTTTAAAGTGTTATGTCTGGAAACAGATCGAATTGATGACAATGATCAATAGCAATCTCTTGGAAAAATATTGGGTCAAGTTTCATGTGGGAAATCTCGGAAAATTCGATTTTCTAAATTTGGTAGTAGCACTGTAAAAACCTTGCCTTTAAAGTGTTATGTCTGGAGATAGATCGAATTGATGACAATGGTCTATAGCTATCTCTTGGAAAAATACTGGGTCAAGTTTCATGTGGGAAATCTCGGGAAATTCGATTTTCTAAATTTGGTATTAGCACAGTAAAAACCTTGCCTTTAAAGTGTTATGTATGGAAATAGATCGGATTGATGACAATAGTCAATAGCCATCTTTTGGAAAAATATTGGGTCAAGTTTCATGTGGGAAATCTCGGAAAATTCGATTTTCTAAATTTTGTTTTAGCACAGTAAAAATTCGATTTTCTAAATTTTGTATTAGCACTGTAATACCCTTGCCTTTAAAGTGTTATGTCTGAAGATAGATCGAATTGATGACAATAGTCTATAGCTATCTCTTGGAAAAATATTGGGCAAAGTTCCATGTGGGAAATCTCGGAAAATTCGATTTTCTTAATTTGGTATTAGCACTGTAAAAACCTTGCCTTTAAAGTGTTATGTCTGGAGATAGATCGAATTGATGACAATGGTCTATAGCAATTTCTTGGAAAAATATTGGGTCAAGTTTCATGTGGGAAGTCTCGGAAAATTCGATTTTCTAAATTTGGTATTAGCACTGTAAAAATCTTGCCTTTAAAGTGTTATGTCTGGAGATAGATCGAATTGATGACAATAGTCTATAGCTATCTCTTGGAAAAATATTGGGTCAAGTTTCATGTGGGAAATCTCGGAAAATTCGATTTTCTAAATTTGGTATTAGCACTGCAATAACCTTGCCTTTAAAGTGTTATGTCTGGAGATAGATCGAATTGATGACAATAGTGTTTCGCTATCTCTTGGAAAAATATTGGGTCAAGTTTCATGTGGGAAATCTCGGAAAATTCGATTTTCTAAATTTGGTAGTAGCACTGTAAAAACCTTGCCTTTAAAGTGTTATGTCTGGAGATAGATCGAATTGATGACAATGGTCTATAGCTATCTCTTGGAAAAATACTGGGTCAAGTTTCATGTGGGAAATCTCGGGAAATTCGATTTTCTAAATTTGGTATTAGCACAGTAAAAACCTTGCCTTTAAAGTGTTATGTATGGAAATAGATCGGATTGATGACAATAGTCAATAGCCATCTTCTGGAAAAATATTGGGTCAAGTTTCATGTGGGAAATCTCGGAAAATTCGATTTTCTAAATTTTGTTTTAGCACTGTAAAAACCTTGCCTTTAAAGTGTTATGTCTGGAAAAAGATCGAATTGATGACAATGGTCTTTAGCTATCTCGTGGAAAAATATTGGGTCAAGTTTCATGTGGGAAATCTCGGAAAATTCGATTTCCTAAATTTGGTATTAGCACTGTAAAAATATTGCCTTTAAAGTGTTATGTCTGGAGATGGGTCGAATTGATGACAATGGTCTATAGCAATCTCTTGGAAAAATATTGGGTCAAGTTTCATGTGGGAAATCTCGGAAAATTTGTTTTTCTAAATTTGGTATTAGCACTGTAAAATTAATGCCTTTAAAGTGCCTTTTCTGGAGATAGATCGAATTGATGGATGACAATGATCTACAGCTATCTCTTGGAAAAATATTGGGTCAAGTTTCATGTGGGAAATCTCGGAAAATTCGATTTTCTAAATTTGGTATTAGCACTGTAAAAATCTTGCCTTTAAAGTGTTATGTCTGGAGATAGATCAAATTGATGACAATGATCCATAGCTATCTCGTGGAAAAATGTTGGGTCAAGTTTCATGTGGGAAATCTCGGAAAATTCGATTTTCTAAATTTGGTTTTAGCGCTGTAAAAACCTTGCCTTTAAAGTGTTATGTCTGGAAATAGATCGAATTGATGACAATGGTCAATAGCAATCTCTTAAAAAATATTGGATCAAATTTCATGTGGGAAATCTCGGAAAATTCGATTTTCTAAATTTTGTGTTAGCACTGTAATACCCTTGCCTTTAAAGTGTTATGTCTGAAGATAGATCGAATTGATGACAATAGTCTATAGCTATCTCTTGAAAAAATATTGGGCCAAGTGCCATGTGGGAAATTTCGGAAAATTCGATTTTCTAAATTTGGTATTAGCACTGTAAAAACCTTGCCTTTAAAGTGTTATGTCTAGAGATAGATCGAATTGATGACAATGTTCAATAACAATTTCTTGGAAAAATATTGGGTCAAGTTTCATGTGGGAAGTCTCGGAAAATTCGATTTTCTAAATTTGGTATTAGCACTGTAAAAATCTTGCCTTTAAAGTGTTATGTCTGGAGATAGATCGAATTGATGACAATAGTCAATAACAATCTCTTAGGAAAATATTGGGTCAAAATTCGATTTTCTTAATTTGGTATTAGCACTGTAAAAACCTTGCCTTTAAAGTGTTATGTCTGGAGATAGATCGAATTGATGACAATGGTCTATAACAATTTCTTGGAAAAATATTGGGTCAAGTTTCATGTGGGAAGTCTCGGAAAATTCGATTTTCTAAATTTGGTATTAGCACTGTAAAAATCTTGCCTTTAAAGTGTTATGTCTGGAGATAGATCGAATTGATGACAATAGTCAATAACAATCTCTTGGAAAAATATTGGGTCAAGTTTCATGTGGGAAATCTCGGAAAATTCGATTTTCTAAATTTGGTATTAGCACTGCAATAACCTTGCCTTTAAAGTGTTATGTCTGGAGATAGATCGAATTGATGACAATAGTGTTTAGCTATCTCTTGGAAAAATATTGGGCCAAGTTCCATGTGGGAAATTTCGGAAAATTCGATTTTCTAAATTTTGTATTAGCACTGTGAAATTTTTGTCTTTCAAGTTTTATGTCTGAAGATGGACCGAATTGATGACAATGGTCTATGGCTATCTCTTGGAAAAATATTGGGTCAAGTTTCATGTGGGAAATCTCGGAAAATTCGATTTTCTAAATTTTGTATTAGCACAGTAAAAACCTTGCCTTTAAAGTGTTATGTCTGGAGATAAATCGAATTGATGACAATGATCCATAGCTATCTCGTGGAAAAATATTGGGTCAAGTTTCATGTGGGAAATTTCGGAAAATTCGATGATTAGCGCTGTAAAAACCTTGCCTTTAAAGTGGAATGTCTGGAAATAGATCGAATTGATGACAATGGCCAATAGAAATCTCTTGGAAAAATATTGGGTCAAGTTTCATGTGGGAAATTTCGGAAAATTTGATTTTCTAAATTTTGTATTAGCACAGTAAAAACCTTGCCTTTAAAGTGTTATGTCTGGAAATAGATTGAATTGATGACAATGGTCTTTAGCTATCTTGTGAAAAAATATTGGGTCAAGTTTCATGTGGGAAATCTCGGAAAATTCGATTTTCTAAATTTGATATTAGCACTGTAATAACCTTGCCTTTAAAGTGTTATGTCTGGAAAAAGATCGAATTGATGACAATGGTCTTTATCTATCTCTTGGAAAAATATTGGGCCAAGTTCCATGTGGGAAATTTCGGAAAATTCGATTTTCTAAATTTTGTATTAGCACTGTAAAAACCTTGCCTTTAAAGTGTTATGTCTGGAGATATATCGAATTGATGACAATGGTCTATAGCAATCTCTTGGAAAAATATTGGGTCAAGTTTCATGTGGGAAGTCTCGGAAAATTCAATTTTCTAAATTTGGTATTAGCACTGTAAAAATCTTGCCTTTAAAGTGTTATGTCTGGAGATAGATCGAATTGATGACAATGGTCCATAGCAATCTTTTGGAAATGTCTGGAGATTGATCGAATTGATGACAATAATCTACAGCTATGTCTTGGAAAAATATTGGGCCAAGTTTCATGTGGGAAATCTCGGAAAATTTGATTTTCTAAATTTTGTATTAGCACTGTAAAAATCTTGCCTTTAAAGTGTTATGTCTGGAGATAGTTCGAATTGATGACAATGGTCTATAGCTATCTCTTGGAAAAATATTGGGTCAAGTTTCATGTGGGAAATCTCGGAAAATTCGATTTTCTAAATTTTGTATTAGCACTGTAAAAACCTTGCCTTTAAAGTGTTATGTCTAGAAACAGATCGAATTGATGACAATGATCAATAGCAATCTCTTGGAAAAATATTGGGTCAAGTTTCATGTGGGAAATCTCGGAAAATTCGATTTTCTAAATTTGGTAGTAGCACTGTAAAAACCTTGCCTTTAAAGTGTTATGTCTGGAGATAGATCGAATTGATGACAATGGTTTATAGCTATCTCTTGGAAAAATACTGGGTCAAGTTTCATGTGGGAAATCTCGGGAAATTCGATTTTCTAAATTTGGTATTAGCACAGTAAAAACCTTGCCTTTAAAGTGTTATGTATGGAAATAGATCGGATTGATGACAATAGTCAATAGCCATCTTTTGGAAAAATATTGGGTCAAGTTTCATGTGGGAAATCTCGGAAAATTCGATTTCCTAAATTTGGTATTAGCACTGTAAAAATATTGCCTTTAAAGTGTTATGTCTGGAGATGGATCGAATTGATGACAATGGTCTATAGCAATCTCTTGGAAAAATATTGGGTCAAGTTTCATGTGGGAAATCTCGGAAAATTTGTTTTTCTAAATTTGGTATTAGCATTGTAAAATTAATGCCTTTAAAGTGCCTTTTCTGGAGATAGATCGAATTGATGGATGACAATGATCTACAGCTATCTCTTGGAAAAATATTGGGTCAAGTTTCATGTGGGAAATCTCGGAAAATTCGATTTTCTAAATTTGGTATTAGCACTGTAAAAATCTTGCCTTTAAAGTGTTATGTCTGGAGATAGATCAAATTGATGACAATGATCCATAGCTATCTCGTGGAAAAATATTGGGTCAAGTTTCATGTGGGAAATCTCGGAAAATTCGATTTTCTAAATTTGGTTTTAGCGCTGTAAAAACCTTGCCTTTAAAGTGTTATGTCTGGAAATAGATCGAATTGATGACAATGGTCTATAGCAATCTCTTGGAAAAATATTGGATCAAATTTCATGTGGGAAATCTCGGAAAATTCGATTTTCTAAATTTTGTGTTAGCACTGTAATACCCTTGCCTTTAAAGTGTTATGTCTGAAGATAGATCGAATTGATGACAATAGTCTATAGCTATCTCTTGGAAAAATATTGGGCCAAGTTCCATGTGGGAAATTTCGGAAAATTCGATTTTCTAAATTTGGTATTAGCACTGTAAAAACCTTGCCTTTAAAGTGTTATGTCTAGAGATAGATCGAATTGATGACAATGGTCAATAACGATTTCTTGGAAAAATATTGGGTCAAGTTTCATGTGGGAAGTCTCGGAAAATTCGATTTTCTAAATTTGGTATTAGCACTGTAAAAATCTTGCCTTTAAAGTGTTATGTCTGGAGATAGATCGAATTGATGACAATAGTCAATAACAATCTCTTAGGAAAATATTGGGTCAAGTTTCATGTGGGAAATCTCGGAAAATTCGATTTTCTAAATTTGGTATTAGCACTGCAATAACCTTGCCTTTAAAGTGTTATGTCTGGAGATAGATCGAATTGATGACAATAGTCTTTAGCTATCTCTTGGAAAAATATTGGGCCAAGTTCCATGTGGGAAATTTCGGAAAATTCGATTTTCTAAATTTTGTATTAGCACTGTGAAATTTTTGTCTTTAAAGTGTTATGTCTGAAGATGGACCGAATTGATGACAATGGTCTATGGCTATCTCTTGGAAAAATATTGGGTCAAGTTTCATGTGGGAAATCTCGGAAAATTCGATTTTCTAAATTTTTTATTAGCACAGCAAAAACCTTGCCTTTTAAGTGTTATGTCTGGAGATAAATCGAATTGATGACAATGATCCATAGCTATCTCGTGGAAAAATATTGGGTCAAGTTTCATGTGGGAAATCTCGGAAAATTTGATTTTCTAAATTTGGTATTAGCACTGTAATAACATTGCCTTTAAAGTGTTATGTCTGGAAAAAGATCGAATTGATGACAATGGTCTTTAGCTATCTCTTGGAAAAATATTGGGCCAAGTTCCATGTGGGAAATTTCGGAAAATTCGATTTTCTAAATTTTGTATTAGCACTGTGAAATTTTTGTCTTTAAAGTTTTATGTCTGAAGATGGAGCGAATTGATGACAATGGTCTATGGCTATCTCTTGGAAAAATATTGGGTCAAGTTTCATGTGGGAAATCTCGGAAAATTCGATTTTCTAAATTTGGTTTTAGCGCTGTAAAAACCTTGCCTTTAAAGTGTTATGTCTGGAAATAGATCGAATTGATGACAATGGTCAATAGCAATCTCTTGGAAAAATATTGGGTCAAGTTTCATGTGGGAAATCTCGGAAAATTCGATTTTCTAAATTTGATATTAGCACTGTAATACCCTTGCCTTTAAAGTGTTATGTCTGGAGATAGATCGAATTGATGACAATAGTCTATAGCTATCTCTTGGAAAAATATTGGGCCAAGTTCCATGTGGGAAATCTCGGAAAATTCGATTTTCTTAATTTGGTATTAGCACTGTAAAAACCTTGCCTTTAAAGTGTTATGTCTGGAGATAGATCGAATTGATGACAATGGTCTATAGCAATTTCTTGGAAAAATATTGGGTCAAGTTTCATGTGGGAAGTCTCGGAAAATTCGATTTTCTAAATTTGGTATTAGCACTGTAAAAATCTTGCCTTTAAAGTGTTATGTCTGGAGATAGATCGAATTGATGACAATAGTCAATAACAATATCTTGGAAAAATATTGGGTCAAGTTTCATGTGGGAAATCTCGGAAAATTCGATTTTCTAAATTTGGTATTAGCACTGCAATAACCTTGCCTTTAAAGTGTTATGTCTGGAGATAGATCGAATTGATGACAATGGTCAATAGCAATCTCTTGGAAAAATATTGGATCAAATTTCATGTGGGAAATCTCGGAAAATTCGATTTTCTAAATTTTGTGTTAGCACTGTAATACCCTTGCCTTTAAAGTGTTATGTCTGGAGATAGATCGAATTGATGACAATAGTCTATAGCTATCTCTTGGAAAAATATTGGGCCAAGTTCCATGTGGGAAATCTCGGAAAATTCGATTTTCTTAATTTGGTATTAGCACTGTAAAAACCTTGCCTTTAAAGTGTTATGTCTGGAGATAGATCGAATTGATGACAATGGTCTATAGCAATTTCTTGGAAAAATATTGGGTCAAGTTTCATGTGGAAAGTCTCGGAAAATTCGATTTTCTAAATTTGGTATTAGCACTGTAAAAATCTTGCCTTTAAAGTGTTATGTCTGGAGATAGATCGAATTGATGACAATAGTCAATAACAATCTCTTGGAAAAATATTGGGTCAAGTTCCATGTGGGAAATTTCGGAAAATTCGATTTTCTAAATTTTGTATTAGCACTGTGAAATTTTTGTCTTTCAAGTGTTATGTCTGAAGATGGACCGAATTGATGACAATGGTCCATAGCAATCTTTTGGAAAAATATTGGGTCAAGTTTCATGTGGGAAATCTCGGGAAATTTGATTTTCTAAATTTTGTATTAGCACAGTAAAAACCTTGCCTTTAAAGTGTTATGTCTGGAGATAGATCGAATTGATGACAATGGTCTATAGCTATCTCGTGGAAAAATATTGGGTCAAGTTTCATGTGGGAAATTTCGGAAAATTCGATTTTCTAAATTTGGGATTAGCGCTGTAAAAACCTTGCCTTTAAAGTGGAATGTCTGGAAATAGATCGAATTGATGACAATGGCCAATAGAAATCTCTTGGAAAAATATTAGGTCAAGTTTCATGTGGGAAATTTCGGAAAATTTGATTTTCTAAATTTTGTATTAGCACAGTAAAAACCTTGCCTTTAAAGTGTTATGTCTGGAAATAGATTGAATTGATGACAATGGTCTTTAGCTATCTTGTGAAAAAATATTGGGTCAAGTTTCATGTGGGAAATCTCGGAAAATTCGATTTTCTAAATTTGGTATTAGCACTGTAATAACCTTGCCTTTAAAGTGTTATGTCTGGAGATAGATCGAATTGATGACAATAGTCTATAGCTATCTCTTGAAAAAATATTGGGCCAAGTTCCATGTGGGAAATTTCGGAAAATTCGATTTTCTAAATTTGGTATTAGCACTGTAAAAATCTTGCCTTTAAAGTGTTATGTCTGGAGATAGATCGAATTGATGACAATGGTCTATAGCTAGCTCTTGGAAAAATATTGGGTCAAGTTTCATGTGGGAAATCTCGGAAAATTCGATTTTCTAAATTTTGTATGAGCGCTGTAAAAACCTTGCCTTTAAAGTGTTATGTCTGGAAAAAGATCGAATTGATGACAATGTTCAATAGCAATCTCTTGGAAAAATATTGGGTCAAGTTTCATGTGGAAAATCTCGGAAAATTCGATTTTCTAAATTTGGTAGTAGCACTGTAAAAACCTTGCCTTTAAAGTGTTATGTCTGGAGATAAATCGAATTGATGACAATGATCTATAGCTATCTCTTGGAAAAATATTGGGTCAAGTTTCATGTGGGAAATCTCGGAAAATTCGATTTTATAAATTTGGTATTAGCACTGTAAAAATCTTGCCTTTAAAGTGTTATGTCTGAAGATATACCGAATTGATGACAACGGTCCATAGCAATCTCTTGGAAAAATATTGGGTCAAGTTTCATGTGGGAAATCTCGGAAAATTCGATTTTCTAAATTTGGTATTAGCACTGTAATAACCTTGCCTTTAAAGTGTTATGTCTGGAGATAGATCGAATTGATGACAATAGTCTATAGCTATCTCTTGAAAAAATATTGGGTCAAGTTCCATGTGGAAAATTTCGGAAAATTCGATTTTCTAAATTTGGTATTAGCACTGTAAAAATCTTGCCTTTAAAGTGTTATGTCTGGAGATAGATCGAATTGATGACAATGGTCTATAGCTATCTCTTGGAAAAATATTGGGTCAAGTTCCATGTGGGAAATCTCGGAAAATTCGATTTTCTAAATTTGGTATTAGCACTGTAAAAATCTTGCCTTTAAAGTGTTATGTCTGAAGATATACCGAATTGATGACAATGGTCCATAGCAATCTCTCGGAAAAATATTGGGTCAAGTTTCATGTGGGAAATCTCGGAAAATTCGATTTTCTAAATTTGGTATTTTTTTTTTTTTTTTTTTTTTGAAAGGCGTTCATGCTCCATGTAGGAGCGTTGCCAGGTTAATCAGCTTTGAATATTCACCACGGTCATTCGCAACAGCGACATAATTACCATGGCAGCCGATTTTTTTAAGGTCGTTTATTACGTCAGTCTCCCATTGTAGTCGTGGTCTACCTCGCGGTCTACCACTCCCTGGGGTACTAACGTACATTTTTCTAATCATTCCAGACTGTGAATCGGCTCGTAGAACATGCCCAAACCAAGCAATCCTATTAGAACGGATACAACCTATTATATCAGGACCCTCAAGAAGGTCTCTGATCTCAAAGTTATACCGGGTTCTATACTCCCCATCGTCTGTCTTAAGTGGACCAAATATGTAGCGTAGGATCTTACGCTCAAATACAGATAAATGCGATTCGTCATTTTGTGTAAGGGTCCACGTTTGTGACCCATACATCACAACCGGTCTAATCAATGTCTTGTATAACTTGAGCTTGGTGTTAGTTGATACATACGGTGATCCAAGGAGAGGTTTAATTGAGTAGAAAGTTCGATTACCTGCAGCGATTCGAGCTTTAATATCTGTAAGTATGCTGTTGTTTGAGTCAAGCATTGATCCCAAATATTTAAAAGATTCAACTCCCTCAATTCGTTCATCGCCGCACATCAAATCTTTCTTCTCAGCCTCTCTTGAAACATTCATATGTTTGGTTTTATTGTAGTTAATTTGCAGACCAATTTTCCTAGCACCACTCTCAAGCGACTTGAAAGTCTCACTCATAACAGCTTCACTTCGGCCGAGGATGACAACATCATCAGCGTAAGCAATCATCTGTACTGAGTTTATTGACAAGATATTGTTATTAGTCGGTAGTTTCTTTTGACGGCACACATATTCCAAGGCTAGATTAAAAAGTATAGGAGAGACAGCATCACCTTGTCTTAAACCGGAGTCGACTTTAAAAAACTTTGATATTTCGTTCTCTACTCGTACACAGCATTGAGAGTTCTGTACTGTCATTTTGCATAGTGATACCAGTTTACCAGGAATTCCCATCGACACCAGAGCAGACCATAGAGTCTCTCGTTCGAGAGAGTCGTAGGCCTGCCTGAAATCAATGAAAAGTTGGTGCACAGGTATGTTGAACTCTCGACACTTTTCCAAAATCATCCTTATCGAGAAAAGTGCATCGGTGGTACCTCGGCCCCGCCGGAAGCCACACTGATATTCTCCAAACAGTTGTTCAGCAAAAGGATTGATTTTGGATAGCAAAATGTAGGAAAAGATCTTATATGCTGTGCAGAGGAGAGCGATTCCTCTGTAGTTTGCACATTGTAGGCGATTACCTTTTTTATGGATTGGTATCAGCATAGCTGTGTTCCAGTCCTGTGGCATGGTTTCAGTCCGCCAGATCATTTGAACAAGTTCAAACAATCTTAAGGATAGAGTTTCGCCACCATGTACAATCATTTCGGATGTTATATCGTCGATACCAGGTGCTTTATTGCATTTTAGTTTTGACAGCGCCGCATCGAATTCCTCTTTGGTTGGTTCGGCTACATGTACCTTTGACGCACGAATAAGCTTTGCTCGTCGCCCGACTTGTTGCTGGTCACTTAAGTTGAGAAGATTCTCAAAATAAGCGGCCCAAGTATCTAAAATATTTTTAAGGTCTACTTGTAGCTCCCCATCTTCATTTTGAATAGCAGTTGATCTAGTTTGAGGGCCCTTCTTTAAGGTTTTAACCTGTTGAAAGAAGTTACGCGATTGATGTTCCTTATTGAAGCTTTCAATCTCCTCACACTGTCTCTTCCACCATTCTCTCTTCGCTCGTCTACATAGCTTTGTAACGGCTTGTCTTGCCAGTTTATAGTTTTCCTTCGTGGACCTGGTGTTGCGTCCTTGTAGACACTTCAGATAGCAATCTCTTTTGTATTGAATAGCGTCAAGGCATGCTTGATCCATCCATGGCTTCTGGGAGTGGTTCTGTGGTCGTCCAAGTATTCCCTCAGCAGCGCTTAAAACAGCATCTTTGAGCAAATACCATGACTTATCGACGTCTCCATTAATGGTTTCTGATTTCTCCAATGTTTCGGCAATATGGATTTGATATCTCTCTTCTGTTTCAGCATTCTTTAATGATGAGATGTTAAAACGTTTCCGTTGATTGAATTTTGGAATGCCTGGATTTGGGAAGTGGAACCTTATCGTTGCACATACAAGGAAGTGATCACTTCCGATGTATGCACCTCTAAAGGATCGCACATCCCGAACGCTCGAAAAGAAACCTGCTGTTACTAGAACGTGATCAATTTGATTTCGAGTGTTTCCATTCGGTGAGACCCAAGTCTGTTTATGAATCGATCGATGCGGAAAGAACGTACTGGCAATTCTCAAATTATTTGATAATGCAAACTCAGTCATTCTCTCACCATTATCATTCGAATTCAAATGCAGGCTGTTGGGACCTACCACATTTCCATAAGAGATATCTCTTCCAACCTGTCCATTAAAGTCACCAAGAACCATAATGAAGTCGCGTGTTGGTGTTTGTTTCATAACCTCTTCCAGTGCTATGTAGAAATTATCCTTCTCGTCGACGGTCTTAGCTTCAGTAGGTGCATGCACGGCAATAAGAGAAATATTGTTATATGTACCACGTACACGTAGGTAGCAGATCCTCTCACTGACCGGGATGAATTTCATCACGGCTTCTTGTATGCGTGCACCAACAAGAAAGCCAGTACCAAATTCTCTTCGGGAAGGATGACCACTACAATATAGAGAGTGACTATCTAAATCTTGTTTTCCGATTATCGGCTGTCTAATTTCTTGTAGAGCAATAATATCCATCCTATACCTCTCAGCCTCTGTTTCCAGACTTATAAGAGCATCAGGAGCGCTCAGGCTGCGCACGTTCCACGTTCCGATTCGGTAGTCTGGTCCTTTTTCACGTCCAGGTAAAATTGTGTTTTTTTGTCCGGGTCTGTTATTCTTTTTTTGATAACCAAATTTAACATATGAGTTTTTTTCCGGGGTTAGGGTGTTAACCTTAGGCCCAACCCAAATTGTCGTGAATGGGTCCGTTCTGCATATTAAGGTCACCAGAAACAACCTTTTTACACGTTTATATAGCGAGCCGCTTGATTCAAGACAGACGCCCGCTCCAAGCCGCCCCTGACATGGAGAACAGACGCTTGAGTCACATTGGTTTTAAGGCGCCAATTCGCCGTGTGGGATTAGCACAGTAAAAACCTTGCCTTTAAAGTGTTATGTCTGGAAATAGATCGAATTGATGACAATGGTCTTTAGCTATCTTGTGAAAAAATATTGGGTCAAGTTTCATGTGGGAAATCTCGGAAAATTCGATTTTCTAAATTTGGTATTAGCACTGTAAAAATCTTGCCTATAAAGTGTTATGTCTGGAGATAGATCGAATTGATGACAATGGTCCATAGCTAGCTCTTGGAAAAATATTGGGTCAAGTTTCATGTGGGAAATTTCGGAAAATTCGATTTTCTAAATTTGGGATTAGCGCTGTAAAAACCTTGCCTTTAAAGTGGAATGTCTGGAAATAGATCGAATTGATGACAATGGCCAATAGAAATCTCTTGGAAAAATATTAGGTCAAGTTTCATGTGGGAAATTTCGGAAAATTTGATTTTCTAAATTTTGTATTAGCACAGTAAAAACCTTGCCTTTAAAGTGTTATGTCTGGAAATAGATTGAATTGATGACAATGGTCTTTAGCTATCTTGTGAAAAAATATTGGGTCAAGTTTCATGTGGGAAATCTCGGAAAATTCGATTTTCTAAATTTGGTATTAGCACTGTAAAAACCTTGCCTTTAAAGTGTTATGTCTGGAAATAGATCGAATTGATGACAATAGTCAATAGCAATCTCTTCGAAAAATATTGGGTCAAGTTTCATGTGGGAAATCTCGGAAAATTCGATTTTCTAAATTTGGTATTAGCACTGTGAAATTTTTGCCTTTAAAGTGTTATGTCTGGAGATGGACCGAATTGATGACAATGGTCTATAGCAATGTCTTGGAAAAATATTGGGTCAAGTTTCTTGTGGGAAATCTCGGAAAAATTATATCATTTTTATGATCTCAGCCGAAAGCTTCCAGCCGAAAGTTGATAATGCACATGAGTTTACTGTAGTCAAATAAGACTCCCAATATCAGCCAAAAAATTGCATGATGACAATGGTCTATAGCTATCTCTGGAAAAAATATTGGGTCATGTTTCATGTGGGAAATCTCGGAAAATTCGATTCTCTAAATTTGGAATTAGCAACGCAAAAACCTTGCCTTTAAAGTGTTATGTCTGGAGATAGATCGAATTGATGACAATTGTCTATAGCTATCTCGTGGAAAAATATTGGGTCAAGTTTCATGTGGAAAATCTCGGAAAATTCGATTTTCTAAATTTTGTATTAGCTTTGTAAAATTCTTGTTTTTGAAGTGTTATGTCTGGAGATATATAAAATTGATGACAATGGTCTATAGCAATCTCTTGGAAAAATATTGGGTCAAGCTTCATGTGGAAAATTCCGGAAAATTTGAATTTCTGAATTTTCTATTAGGACTGTTAAAATCCTGCCTTGAAAGTGTTATCCATTCAATCACATATATCGGATGGTGCGGTTTTGCTTTTATTTGTTCTACAAATATATTAAAAAGATATAAAATACTAATAAAATAATAAATTCCGCTAGATATCAGTATTTTTTCAGTGAATTAATTTTGTGAATAATCAAAAACATTTGTATATATAAATAAAATGGATACAAGATCTAAAAGCAAAAAATGAGCCATAATTCTAATGTTTTTCTAAATAGTCCTGATAAAAAATGTGTGTAAAGTTTGTTCAGAAATAGTGGCCAAAAAAGACAAAAAAGTTGAGTGTAATGGATGTAGAAAAAAATTCCATATTGATTGTATAAAAATGAACAGATCTATTTAATGCATATAAAAAAAATCCAATATTTACATGTTCAAAAAATTGTAATCCTGTTCTTGATGAGTCGATGAGTCGATTAAAAATCATAATAATAGTCAAAATAACAACAAAATCATACAAAAAATTAATGAGTTATCAACTAAAATAGATAAAGTTCTTAAGGAAAACACTATGTTGTACGGTGTCCTGGAGGAGTTTAAAACAAAAACTGCTTTTTTACAAAGAGAGGTCGGTTATTTGAAATATGAAAACAATTACCTTAAACAAGAGTCACAAATAAATAAATTGGTAATTTTGGGCATTCCTGAAAAGCCAAATGAAAACAAAAATCAAATCATTCAGAATATAGGGAAAGCCCTAAATATTACCAACACGATGGATGATGTAGATGATATATATAGACCTAATATGGATAAAAGAAATCCTTTGCAGACAGCCAAAAAAAAATAAAAAACCAACTACTCAGCAAATTATTGTGAAATTTCTAAGACGTAAAACAAAGGAAGCAGTACTGGAGAGTAAAATAAAGATGAAAAATCCACTCTTTAACCATAAAATTATTGATACTGAAGATGAAACCATGGAAATCTTTTTAAATGAATTTCTAGCACCAATCAACATGGAATTGTTTCGCATAGCTCGTTAGAGTAAAAAGGACAAGACATATGAATTCGTTTGCTTCAAAAATAACTCAATATATGTAAAAAAAAACCAAACGGTACAGCCAAAATAATTCGAAGTGTAAGTGAAATTGAAATTTTAAATAACGCAAAAATAATAAACAAAAACACGTCAATTGCATAATCAATTTTTAATTTTATAATCACAGCTGTTCTGTGTTTTTTATAACATTTTTTTTGGTACTCATATCAGAACAGTTTTCTTTTCTTTTTCTTGTTAATTATGGATAATTTGAATTTAAATGAAAATATTGATATTAATTATTATTTAAACAGAACCAAAACATTGAATTCAGGTAGTGATTTAGAAAATCTAGATATATTGTATATTAATGTTAGGAGCCTAAAAGACAAAGTTGATCACATAGAATCTTATATAAAATCTTTTGAATTTGAAATCCATGTCTTAGCAATAACTGAGACATGGCTATATGATGAAGAGATGTCACTGTCTAATATTGAAGATTATAACAGTTATTTTTCAAATAAAAAACAACCGGTGCAAATTGAGGACAGAACCAGGGGCTGTGGGTGGCTATTTATATAATAGATAAAATAACATATAGTCAAGCTTTGAATCAAATAGTATAAATATGCTTATCACACAGCTTCCTATCCTTGATATAAGGGAGAGCTATAGACCATTGTCATCAATTCGGTCCATCTTCAGACATAACACTTTAAAGACAAAAATTTCACAGTGCTAATACAAAATTTAGAAAATTGAATTTTCCGAGATTTCCCACATGAAAATTTACCCAATATTTTTCCAAGAGATAGCTTTAGACCATTGTCATCAATTCGATCTATTTCCAGGCATAACACTTTAAAGGCAAGGGTTTCACAGTGCTAATACAAAATTTATAAAATCGAATTTTCCGAGATTTCCCACATGGAACTTGGCCCAATATTTTTTCCAGAGATAGCTATAGACCATTGTCATCAATTCGATCTATCTCCAGACATAACACTTTAAAGGGTTTTACAGTGCTAATACAAAATTTAGAAAATCGAATTTTCCGAAATTTCCCACATGAAACTTGACCCAATAATTTTCAAAGATATTTCTATTGACTATTGTCATCAATTCGATCTATTTCCAGACATAACACTTTAAAGGCAAGATTTTTACAGTGCTAATACAAAATTTAGAAAATCGAATTTTCCGAGATTTCCCACTTGAAACTTTACCCAATATTTTTCCACGAGATAGCTATGGACCATTGTCATCTATTTAATCTATCTCCAGACATAACACTTTAAAGGCAAGGTTTTTACAATGCTAATACAAAATTTAGAAAATCGTGTTTTCCGAGATTTCCCACATGAAACTTGACCCAATATTTCTCCACGAGATAGCTATGGACCATTGTCATCAATTCAATCTATCTTCAGACATAACACTTTAAAGGCAAGGGTTTTACAGTGCTAATACAAAATTTAGAAATTCGAATTTTCCGAGATTTCCCACATGAATCTTGACCCAATATTTTTCCAAAAGATTGCTATAGACCATTGTCATCAATTCAACTTAACTCCAGACATAACACTTTAAAGGCAAGGGTTTCACAGTGCTAATACAAAATTTAGAAAATCGAATTTTCCGAGATTTCCCACATGGAACTTGGTCCAATATTTTTTCAAGAGATAGCTATAGACCATTGTCATCAATTCGATCTATCTCCAGACATAACACTTTAAAGGCAAGGTTTTTACAGTGCTAATACAAAATTTAGAAAATCGAATTTTCCGAGATTTCTCACATGAAACTTTACCCATTAATTTTCCAAGAGATTGCTATTGACTATTGTCATCAATTCGATCTATCTCCAGACATAACACTTTAAAGGCAAGGGTTTTACAGTGCTAATACAAAATTTAGAAAATCGAATTTTCCGAAATTTTCCACATGAAACTTGACCCAATATTTTTCCACGAGATAGCTATGGACAATTGTCATCAATTCAATCTATCTCCAGACATAACACTTTAAAGGCAGTGTTTTTACTGTGCTAAAACAAAATTTAGAAAATAGAATTTTCCGAGATTTCCCACATGAAACTTGACCCAATATTTTTCCAAGAGATAGCTATAGACCATTGTACTCAAGTCGGTCCATCTTCAGATATAACACTTTGAAGACAAAAATTTCACAGTGCTTATACAAAATTTAGAAAATCAAATTTTTCGAGATTTCCCACATGAAACTTGACCCAATATTTTTCCAAGAGATAGCTATAGACCATTGTCATCAATTCGATCTATCTCCAGACATAACACTTTAAAGGCAAGGTTTTTACAGTGCTAATACAAAATTTAGAAAATCGAATTTTCCGAGATTTCCCACATGAAACTTGACTCAATATTTTTCCTAGAAAATTCCATTGACTATTGTCATCAATTCGATCTATCTCCAAACATAACACTTTAAAGGCAAGGATTTTCAGTGCTAATATAAAATTTAGAAAATCGAATTTTCCGAGATTTCCCACATGAGACTTGACCCAATATTTTTCCAAGAGATAGCTTTAGACCATTGTCATCAATTCGATCTATTTCCAGACATAACACTTTAAAGGCAAGGTTTTTACAGTGCTAATACAAAATTTAGAAAATAGAATTTTCCGAGATTTCCCACATGAAACTTGACCCAATATTTTTCCAAGAAATTTCTATAGACCATTGTCATCAATTTCGATCTATTTCCAGACATAACACTTTAAAGGCAAGGTTTTTACAATGCTAATACAAAATTTGAAAATCGAATTTTCCGAGATTTCCCACATGAAACTTGACCCAATATTTTTCCAAAAGATTGCTATAGACCATTGTCATCAATTCAACCTAACTCCAGACATAACACTTTAAAGGCAAGGGTTTCACAGTGCTAATACAAAATTTAGAAAATCGAATTTTCCGAGATTTCCCACATGGAACTTGGCCCAATATTTTTTCAAGAGATAGCTATAGACCATTGTCATCAATTCGATCTATCTCCAGACATAACACTTTAGAGGCAAGGTTTTTACAGTGCTAATACAAAATTTAGAAAATCGAATTTTCCGAGATTTCCCACATGAAACTTGACCCAATAATTTTCCAAGAGATTGCTATTGACTATTGTCATCAATTCGATCTATCTCCGGACATAACACTTTAAAGGCAAGATTTTTACAGTGCTAATACAAAATTTAAAAAATCGAATTTTCCGAGATTTCCCACATGAAACTTTACCCAATATTTTTCCAGGAGATTGTTTTTGAATATTTTCATTAATTCGATCTATCTCCAGACATAACACTTTAAAGGGTTTTACAGTGCTAATACAAAATTTAGAAAATCGAATTTTCCGAAATTTTCCACATGAAACTTGACCCAATATTTTTCCACGAGATAGCTATGGACCATTGTCATCAATTCAATCTATCTCCAGACATAACACTTTAAAGGCAGTGTTTTTACTGTGCTAATACAAAATTTAGAAAATAGAATTTTCCGAGATTTCCCACATGAAACTTGACCCAATATTTTTAGAAGAGATAGGTTTAGACCATTGTCATCAATTCGATCTATTTCCAGACATAACACTTTAAAGGCAAGGTTTTTACAGTGCTAATACAAAATTTAGAAAATCGAATTTTCCGAGATTTCCCACATGAAACTTGACCCAATATTTTTTCAAGAGATTTCTATAGACCATTGTCATCAATTCGATCTATTTCCAGACATAACACTTTAAAGGCAAGGTTTTCACAATGCTAATACAAAATTTAGAAAATCAAATTTTCCGAGATTTCCCACATGAAACTTGACCCAATATTTTTCCACGAGATAGCTATGGACTATTGTCATCAATTCATCTATCTCCAGACATAACACTTTAAAGGCAAGGTTTTTACAGTGCTAATACAAAATTTAGAAAATCGAACTTTCCGAGATTTCCCACATGGAACTTGGCCCAATATTTTTTCAAGAGATAGCTATAGATCATTGTCATCAATTCGATCTATCTCCAGACATAACACTTTAAAGGCAAGGTTTTTACAATGCTAATACAAAATTTAGAAAATCGAATTTTCCGAGATTTTCCACATGAAACTTGACCCAATATTTTTCCAAGAGATTGCAATAGACCATTGTCATCAATTCAATCTATCTCCAGACATAACACTTTAAAGGCAAGGTTTTTACAGTGCTAATACCAATTTAGAAAATCGAATTTTCCGAGATTTCCCACATGAAACTTGACCCAATATTTTTCCAAGAGATTTCTATTGACTATTGTCATCAATTCGATCTATCTCCAGACATAACACTTTAAAGGCAAGGTTTTTACAGTGCTAACACAAAATTTAGAAAATCGAATTTCCGAGATTTCCCACATGAAACTTGGCCCAATATTTTTTCAAGAGATAGCTATAGACCATTGTCATCAATTCGATCTATCTCCAGACATAACACTTTAAAGGCAAGGTTTTTACAGTGCTAATACCAAATTTAGAAAATCGAATTTTCCGAGATTTCCCACATGAAACTTGACCCAATCTTTTTCCAAAAGATTGCTATAGACCATTAACATCAATTCAACTAGCTCCAGACATAACACTTTAAAGGCAAGGGTTTCACAGTGCTAATACAAAATTTAGAAAATCGAATTTTCCGAGATTTCCCACATGGAACTTGGCCCAATATTTTTTCAAGAGATAGCTATAGACCATTGTCATCAATTCGATCTATCTCCAGACATAACACTTTAAAGGCAAGGTTTTTACAGTGCTAATACAAAATTTAGAAAATCGAATTTTCCGAGATTTCCCACATGAAACTTGACCCAATATTTTTGCAAGAGATAGCTATAGACCATTGTCATCAATTCGATCTATTTCCAGACAAAACACTTTAAAGGCAAAAATTTCACAGTGCTAATACAAAATTTAGAAAATCAAATTTTCCGAGATTTCCCACATGAAACTTGACCCAATATTTTTCCAAGAGATAGCTATAGACCATTGTCATCAATTCGATCTATCTCCAGACATAACACTTTAAAGGCAAGGTTTTTACAGTGCTAATACAAAATTTAGAAAATCGAATTTTCCGAGATTTCCCACATGAAACTTGACCCAATATTTTTCCAAGAGATAGCTTTAGACCATTGTCATCAATTCGATCTATTTCCAGACATAACACTTTAAAGGCAAGGTTTTTACAATGCTAATACAAAATTTAGAAAATCGAATTTTCCGAGATTTCCCACTTGAAACTTGACCCAATATTTTTCCAAGAGATTTTCATTGACTATTGTCATCAATTCGATCTATCTCCAGACATAACACTTTAAAGGCAAAGTTTTTACAGTGCCAATACAAAATTTAGAAAATCGAATTTTCCGAGATTTCCCACATGAAACTTGACCCGATGTTTTTCCAAGAGATAGCTATGGACCATTGTCATCAATTCGATCTATCCCCAGACATAACACTTTAAAGGCAAGGTTTTTACAGTGCTAATACCAAATTTAGAAAATCGAATTTTCCGAGATTTTCCACTTGAAGCTTTACCCAAACTTTTTTCCATAGATTACTTTTGAACTTTTAAATTTTGGCTATTTTTTAGTTAGTGTTGTCTCTTTCGGATGACATTTTATTAAAAATCTGCATTATCGATTTTCGGCTGGAAACTTTCGGCCAACTTTAATAGGGTTAAGAATAGATGTATTGTATGGAGCAGAAGGATTTTCAGATAGGTTGAAGTTATTTCATTATCTGTTTCATACATTGCTGATTGATTACTGATTGACCATCACAACTAAAATATCAGGCAGCTTAAGTATGCACAGATACCATTTTTACATAAGGATAGCTCAATCCTTTTCAAGACGTTTCAGATTTACGTTTTCAGTTTTACATTTTCCTAGTTTGGAGGCTCATAGAACTAAATTGTTTTAAAAAATTTATTATTAGCCACTCAGAGGGATTTGAGAACTTGTGCGTAAGTATTTTTAAAATACTGTGATCTTTTAAAGGGTGCAATCGGAGCCGCTAAAATTTCCTATCAAAAATTTTTTTTAATTTTTTCTAAATAGTCTAGACTCTAGAGTAGTTGTAAATTTCTAAAGTCTTCTAAATAGCTTAGTTTAACTTCGGTGATGTTCGTGTTCTAACCTTACATACCCAAGAGTAATGATAACTCAAACATAATTAAATATAACATCGGAAATAAATATAATTAAATTGCAAATAACAGAATTCCAGTTACTCCAGTGTATTATTTCTTGTTTTATTGATAAACCATATAGTCATCAGTTTCTGAAAGTAATAGCTTATTGTATCGAAATTTTATTCAATATAATTAAAACAAATAAATTAAATCTATGCTAAGCTTTTATGTTAATAATAAAGTAAAATAATTTTAACAAATACAAAAAATATCTTTATCGTCTACTTTTACGCGTATGTATAATTTAGGAAAACAAAAATTAAAACTTGGAAAATTTAACAAATGTTATCAAACCAAAACGAAATTTATTAAATCAGTTTTGTTTGATATTTTTATTATATTAATTTTATATATGCTTTTGGTTTTGCTGTGCAATATTTATAATCCGTCATGTGTGTTAGATGTGTATTGCTCATATTATATTGTTGAAAAATAAAGGAAATTCTTTATATAGGAAAATAATAAATCTATACAAAACGGATATTGCACAGTCATTTCTAAAAATTAAAACAAAACAAACATTGTGCTGGTGGTCTTGTGGTGAACTTACAACAACCGAATTGGTACTTGTAAGCAATACGTAAATTACGAAACATAGTTCATTTCTCCCAGAAGCACGTTTTTTAGATTCACATTATTTTTGTGTGAAGTTTATCAGATTCGCAAACCGTCCACAACATGTTGTTTTCCTAACGAAATTCTGCTATTTTAATTTTAGTAAGCTAACATTGAATTTTAAGTGTTTGTAAATTATTTAATTACTGTTAAATTGACAATATAGTATAAAAAACAAGTTGAATGCCAAACTGTAGTTGGCCTTCATGGCATGAATATAATAAACTTTTTTGATAAAAAAAAATTACAATTCAAAAGCTTTTAATCTGATTCAAAACGTTCCGGAATTAACTTTAACAGTTTTTATTATAAATAATAAATTATGAGTATGATCAATGATTTTATGTGAATTTTTTATCAATTTTCCGTTTTTTATATTTGTTTCCTTTGTACAATGCGTATATATGTTTGCTAGATTTTTATTGAAAGTTTTACACTTTACCACAAATGTTGGTAAATAATTTTAAATAATTAGTGGTTAGCAGCTGAGATTTTTTAAAATCAACAATATCATTAATTTGCAAATACAGTATTTAAAATTCTTTTTTACAGGGTTAAAAGAATAGAGCACACACTGACCTGGCTTTCTTGTACTGTGAAAACGCTATAGTTAGAGAACATCTTAGAAATAACTGCTTCATTAGCGCATGTGTCTTTTTGTTTTGTTTTAATGTCTTCATCAAACATCCTATGCAGAGGTTCTCAATGTTATAAATCAAAATATACAATTCATAAAGAAACAAACCACAAAAGTCCTTAAATAATCAAAGTTTGTAAAAGGATTAATTTTTGTATTCAGTTTATATTTATTTTATATTATAGTACATTTGGTAAGAGAAAACTACAGCTAACTGTATATAAATATCAAATAAATAAAGCAAAGAAAATATTCACATATTCTTACACAAACATATTTATGCAAACAGTAAAAAGGATTTGGATTAAGTTTAATGGTAAGTCATTTCAATATCGTATCGAGGATATTTGCTATTTTCTAGCTGGATTTTAGCGTTTCTACGAATTTTCCTTATAATTAAGCTAAGGCTATTTGAAGTTGTTATTACATACATTGTGCATAAATAAAATCATATAAAAGATTTAGAAAAATAATTCTATTGATTTCTGATATTTCCGATTATAGATTTTTTTGCATATAAACGGATAATGAAAACTGATTCGTTTCATAAATGTAATGATATGGTAATTGAAAATTTTGTAGGATTAAGCTTACGTAAAATTTGTTAAATTTCCGTTTCCAAGTGATATACTTAGGATTTTTATTTTGAATGTAATTGCTTTTTCTATTTTTATGACGGTTTATTTTTTTAAAATCACATAGTGTTAAGATGTTGTTGGAAAATTTATTTTTTTTTTATTAATATAAAAGAACAACTGAGCTACGCTCATCTATTAATTTACATTTCATATTTATAGCACATTTTTTGGTTTATAGCACATTTTTTGGTTAGTCCCATTTACATTATTTTATTAAGTATGCTTTTGATTATAAAATCAAATCTAGTGGCTTTGTTCTTTTAAGCCTTCTGTCAGCAATGGGCACATCCATTAGCTGGCGTATTTCAATATTTTCATGTACGCGAATACGCGTGGTGTGTTTAATTGCATATTTTTTTATTTCATCCTTCACGAACTCTATTTTTAGGTCCCTATGGATGTCTTCGTTTCTGATGTACCACGGGGCATTAACAATGCAACGCAGCACTTTGTATTGGAACAACTGGATGATTTTCGCGTTTGTTTTCTTAGTACAACCCCATAGCTGGATACCATACGTCCACACTGGTTTCAGTATTTGACGATACAGAAGCAGTTTGTTTTGAATTGATAGTACTGAGTTTCTACCAGGTAACCTAGTACATCTTTCTAAATTTCAAATTCAGTTCTTCTTTTTTCTTTTTTACATGTTCCTTCCATCTCAGTTTAGCATCCAGAGTCATACCTAGATATTTTGCTGTGTTTGCATAAGCAACTTGTGTTGAGTTGATTTTCAGAGGTATTTGGCTTATTTTTTGGTTAGTGAAGTTAACATGAGTGGGTTTTGTTTCATTCAGCTTAATTCGCCATCTTTTTGTCCAGTTGTGGATTTTATTAGTAGCGTATTGCAGTTTGCTAGTTGCTTCTTCTACGGTTTTTCCGGTGGTCAAAATTGCGGTATCATCTGCAAAGGTTGCAATAGTTGTTTTGCTTAGGCCAGGCAAATCGCTTGTAAATAGCAGGTATAGTACCGGTCCTAGGACGCTACCCTGCGGAACTCCTGCATCAATATTTTTCAATGTTGAATAACTATCATCATATTTGACTCTAAAGTGGCGGTCATCCAAATAAGAGCTAAGAATTTCATAAAACTGTTTGGGCAGATCTCTATGCAATTTATACTTTAAGCCATGATGCCAAAGCTTATCAAAAACTTGAGCGACATCAAGAAAGACTGCGGAGCATATTATTTTTGCTTCAATCATTTCTTCAATAATATTCGTGATCCTATGCACTTGTTCGACGGTAGAGTGGTTTTCTCTGAAACCAAACTGATGTGAAGGTATGAGGTTTCTATTTTCTATTATTGGCTTAAGTCTAAGAAAAAGTTTTTCAAAAAGCTTCGATGTCGTTGGGAGTAATGATATCGGTCTGTACGAGTTTTTGTCAATTGGTGATTTATTCGGTTTTAGGATTATAATCACTTCTGCTATTTTCCATTGCATCGGTACATACCTTAATCGGAATGCTGCATTAATGATATGAACTATTTTGCGCATACCTTTATCAGGTAGCATTTTAACAACTTCACTGGTGATTAAATCGTAGCCTGGGGCCTTTTTTGGAACCAAACTGGTACGTATTTCTTCTTTAAGTTCATGTAATGTTACATATGAAATTTCTTGTGAATCAGTTTTGTTCGCTTTCGTTATGTTTTCGTCTTGTTAGTCGACCAAATGGCTTGAGGGTGCCCCCTAGTAATTTTGCAAATAGATCAGCTTTTTCTTGAGCACTTCTGGCCCATGTTTCATCATCTTTTTTAATCGGAGGGATCTGCGCTATTGGCCGTTTGAGTCCCTTTTTCGCTTTCCAGAGTGAGTACTCATTGCTTTTATCACCAGAAAGACAGAACAGATATCTCTGTTAATAGATTCATTTTTTGCTTCTTTAATAGCTGTCTTTACTTATATGCATAGATTTTTTAAAATGGTTTTGTGTTCTGGAGATTGAGTTGTATGCCAAATTTTACGTGCCTCGCTCTTTGATTTTATCAATTCTCTTAATTCCATGGGAAAGTTGGCTGTAAGAATACGATTAGGATGCGGTGCTGGAGTACTTGTCGTTGCTGCAAAATGTACAGCTTCAATCAGCCTTTCTATCTCTGTTTCTAGCTGTTCTGGGTTTCTAATTGGTACTTGTAGATCTATTTTCTCTTCTATAGACTCACGAAAAACATTCCGATTAGTGTTTTTACCTGTTAGTTTAGGTGCATATGTCCGCTTGATTATGTGTTCACTAACTGTCATTATAACAGGAGAGTGATGTGATGACAACCTTTCGTTATTTTCGATATCTATGTAGTTCTTTGACATATTCCTTGTAAAAAAGAAGTCTATTAAATCAGGTACCTTACCAAGGTCGGTTGGTCTGTAGGTCGGTGAACCACCGGAATGAAAATCACACTTTTTTATCTGTCCTGCTTCGTACAGTTCTTTACCTTTTGTTGTGGTGATTCTTGATCCCCAATATGTGTTGAGTTAAAATTTCCACCAATAATAAATTTACTGCCTAGTTCATTGAAGAGTTTGGAGTAGTCATTTTTTAACCGACTTCCAAAAAGAAGGAGGTTCTGTGTTTCACTGTAGGATTTTTTTTTATGTATGTACACCGATTTCTCAAAAACGGCTCGTTCGATTTGGATGATTTAAATTGTGTTCTATTTGAGTTTATTCACAGAGGGTCCCATAATTTTTTTTATGATGTGAAAAATACTGTTATTCAGAAAATTGGAAAAAACCATATTTTTTATGCATTTTCGTTGATTTCGTCAAAACATATTATTCTGTTTGTTTGTTGTGGGCAGTATTATATTGCTATACTTGTCGAGGTTATCGTAAATAATTTTCTATGACGGGTAATGTGTATGCCGTTTGTGCAAAAAATCATAAAACCATAATTAATAGATTGTCACTGATGAAAGTTTTTTCGGTATTTGAAGTTATTACTTTTAAAAGGCTTTCTAGCCGACATTTGCTTTATGACTTCACTAAAAATAAAAAAAATTAAAAAACCGTTTTGAAAAGAAATAGAACCGACTTCAGAAAAAACAAAAAGGGCACAAACAAGTAAAAAATAATTCAATTATGGCTTTTATAGACAAAAATACGTTACATTTTGATTAATTTAATTTAATTATGCTTTACTGTTGTTGACGCTGGATAAGGTAGGCTAAAAATAAAAACCAAGAAATTTCTGTTATGCAAAAAAAAATCATAATTACCCGAAATTGCCTTCTCCATCGTCAATGTATTTTCAGTCTACATTATTAATGCTGCTTATAATTGGTTTCTTTTTAAACCCTCGTTTCATTTATCTATAAAATATAAAAAAGAATTAATGATAGTACAGAATTGTAAAAGAATTAGATATTTAAGATACTTACATCGATTGTTTATGTATAATTATCTTCGTCATTATTCCAAGTGCTATGAATATCAGCCACAGCATCTCTGAAAAGGAAGCGATAGTTCGTTGTTAAAAGTATTTTAATAGATAATTTTCAACTTACTTTGTTTGTTTTGATTAACAATATTTACATGTCATTTTGACATGTCACTTTGATGATCAGTTTATCCAACAGCAACAACTTAAAAACCCAGTATTTTTATAATCGAAATATTTTGAGCAAATACAATAATTCAAGGTTTGGATCATCGCGACGCTGCTGACACTTCAGAGATTGGTGTGGATGATATAAAAGTATGGTATTTTTAAGGTAAAAATCTCTTTATTATTTTATATTGTATTGTATCAAGTTGGTCACTTGTCGGAGTAGACATTTATAATCCTATGGGAAATTAATATAAAAATATTGTAATTCGTGGTGATATTATTAAAATAAATTAAAATGTATTATGGTGTTATCATTGTGTTCGAGTTTTGAGTTTTTGTGTTCAACGATATCGTCAAAAAATCCAGGTGATTTTAATCGAATTATTGCTTTATTATAGTGTTGTTTCTTCGTAGGCAGCGGAACATGTGTTATGGTACATGCGCTTTGGTTTGCGCGATTTTTACATCAAGTTGACATCATCTACATAGTCACAATTTTATACTAAAACTATCAAGTTGGTGACATATTCACGCATCGCTAATTTATATATTTATTCATCATTTGAACCAACTATAAGCGGCGTCATTATTTAAAGGTCGTATACAGAATTATCAAGTTTGGTGAATTGTCTACTCTTCGCTACTTCATATATTCATCAATTAGACCCAACTATAATCGGCGCCATTATTTAAAAGTAGTTTACAGAATTATCAAGTTAGTGAATTGTCTATTTATCGCTACTTTATTCATTCACCAATTTATATGAACCATCGTTAATATTGTTACTCATTGAAATTATACATAATTATCAAGTTGGTGAATTGTCCACTCATCGCTACTTTAAATATATATTCATCAATTAAAACCAACTATAATCATCGTCAATATATATAATTATATGAACCTTCGTTAGTAGTTGTAATCATCGAAACTATACACAACTATCAAGTTGGTGAAATATTTATTCATCGCTATTATATACATATTCATCGATTTAAATGAACTTTGATCATCGGCATTACATGTAATAATTATATGAGCCGTCGTTACTACTTGTACTCATCGAAATTATACACAACTATCAAGTTGGTGAAATATTTATTCATCGCTATTATATACATATTCATCGATTTAAATGAACTTTGATCATCGGCATTACATGTAATAATTATATGAGCCGTCGTTACTACTTGTACTCATCGAAATTATACATAATTATCAAGTTGGTGAAATATTTATTTCGCTATTGTATCCAGATTCATCGATTTCAATCAACTTTGATTATCGCCGTTACATATAATAATTATATGAGCCATCGCTAATATTTGTATTCATCAAGTTTATACATAATCATCAAGTTGGTGAATTGTCTACACTTCGCTACTTCATATATATTCATCAATTAACACCAACTATAATCATCGCCATTATATATAATGATTATATGAACCTTCGTTAATATTTGTACGCATCGAAACTATAGATAATTATCAAGTTGGTGAAATATTTATTCATCGCTATTGTATCCAGATTCATCGATTTCAATCAACTGTGATCATCGCCATTATATATAATGATTATATGAACCGTTGTTACTAAATGTGCTCATCGAACTTATACACATAATTCAAATTGGTGAAAACATTCACTCATCGCCAATCTATATATATTCCTCGATTGAAACCAACTATAATCATCGGCATGATTTTAACAATCGTATGAATCATCACTACAGATTTTGAACATATATATTCATCAATCTAAGGACCACTTGTCAACTCTCTGATGTCACCACTATCATCATAGTCAACAACAAAGTTATACAGTCCACTGCTACATTGGGGATTGCGACATTTTGGTCCTTCGAGCCGGATTTAAGCCAAATTCAAGTCGGATTCAACACAAGGATTCATCACCTTCAACAACCATCGAACACCAGGTACTCTGATAAACTTTATTAACTAATAACTTTCGTATAGCTTATATTTCTCGTAAAAAATTGTATTTAAAGTCTAACCAATTTATCGAAAATTCTTTGGAAGATAAGATTTGGGTCTAATTCGAATTTGAATTTCACTAGCTGGTTGACTGAAACGGTTTAACGGAAATCTAAGATTATCTTAATGAAATTTGATCCAATCAATTGAACATATTCAAGAATTATTTAGGATTAATCAAAAATTTTATATCGTTAATTGATAAACCCTTTGGAATAAAAAAAAAAAAAAATTTTTTTTAAATTGACTCTAGTCATAAATACGCACATATATCTCTATTATATTTTTATCACGCTATATAGGGTATCAAACTCTGTCTCACCCTAAGACCATACAAGTTATTGATTCGCGATTGACCCAAGTAATCCAGGTTTGGTTCTGTCATTGTCAATTGGGTGATCGTCACAGGTTTGTTGTTTTCATTGTTGTTGATATTTACGGATATACTGTGAGTCGTCTGGTTTTAATTCAATATACTTAACACAATGGAATCCGAGCTTCTAAAAGCAACGAGCTGCGTTCAAGGGCCAGCTTACACAATTTAAGACAAAAATTACTTCATCAGCGTCCATTGGAGAGTTCGAATCATTGCTCCGTCGCGTACAAAAGGTATATGATAAATATGACTCTGTTCAATCAAAATTAGAAGCCTTGGACGACTCAGCCTTCGCAGACCGTTCTACATTTGAAGACGACTATGGCGCGTTAGAAACGAGTTTACGTAATAAACTACATGACATAAAAAAGTTAGAAGACACTGCTCTATCAACTTCATTCCTCAATGCCTCTCACCATGATGCCAGTACAACTGGAAATATTTCCGCTGGAATCAGACTCCCGGAGATTACGTTACCATCTTTTAACGGGCGCGAAGCTGAGTGGTTGGCCTTCCGCGATGTTTTCGTTGACTTGATTCATTCCAAAACCCTGGAACCTACCGTAAAGTTCCTGTATTTAATTTCGAGTATTCGGACAGGGACTGCCTTTAGAGTAATTGAAAGCCTACCGGTAACGGCTGGTAACTATGAATTAGCGTGGAAATCATTGTGTGACCGATATGACAATGAAATAAACATCCAAAAACTGCACATGCGAGAGCTATATGAAGTACGTTCCCCAGCCGAAAATTCTGCCAAGGCTCTTGAAGATTTTCTTGATAGAATTTGTAAGCATTATAATGGTCTACAATCATTAAAGGTAAATGTGGCAACTTGGGACCTGATGCTGGTCTACCATCTAACCCAAAGGCTTGATAACTCCTCTAAGGTCTATATTGTGAAGAATTCAAAGTTAACCTCGCTATTGTCGTTCTCAGAGTTCGTGCAATTGTTGCGTACTCGTATCAGGGTTCTGCAAGTGATGCCAACCAACTCTACTCAACCAGCCACACGAAGTCCTCGAGAAGGTAGAAGAATGACTCTAAACACATCCCTTGTCGCGCCCTCCAACAGCTATGCTGACGCGTGTGTATTTTGCTCTGGATCACACACACTTCCTGATTGTCCAGGATTTACCGACGACAAATTTAGCCCACGGATGAGGTTCAACTTCATTAAGGACCGTAGGTATTGTGGAAATTGCTTGGTGGAACGGCATTTGGTGAATGAATGCAAGGGACCACCATGTTCGAAGTGTAAACTCAAGCATCATATACTGCTACATTTCTCGTTCGCAGACCCTGCTGCCAGAATTAACCCACTTCCAGCGACTGGGACCCCATGTCTATCTCACTCGCACTCTAGCAATGATACGCAGCCCGAAGAGCCCTGTCAATTTACTTCATGTTCCGCAGCCATGACGAACGTTACGTTATCCGCCCATCCAGAAAGACAAACAAAGAGTGTTGTATTACTCGGTACAGCGTTGGTAAAGGCATCAGTATTCGAAGGGACACAAGTATACTGTCGAGCACTACTTGATAGTGGGTCCATCTTAAATTTTATCACTGCCAGTACTTGCTCATTACTAAAAGCCAAGAAGGTCCCAACATCGAAAACGGTTGCCGGGATTGGAGCTTCACAAACCTCAATCAAATATAAAACATATATAACTGTTTCATCTCGTGTGTCGAACTATCATATTGATCTGAAATTTTATGTCATTCCTAAGATTACTACGGATGTACCTTCTGTAAAGGTTGTCATTCCTTCATGGTCGGTAACGACCAACATAGATCTGGCGGATCCGCAATTTAACATTCCTGGCCGCATTGACCTATTACTAGGTGCCGATATTTATCATCAACTTTTTAAGGGCTCATCGATGCAAGTTCATGAACAACTTCCATTGTTTCATCTCTCGGAATTTGGGTATGTCGTCTGCGGCAAATCCAGAGTTACATCCCCTGTTATCAGACCGTCACTACCAAGTGTCAGCATGTGCAGTCTACAGTCACTGGATGACAATATCAGCAGATTTTGGGAATTAGAAGGGTTACCGTCAAAGCCGGTGTGGTCCAAGGAAGCAACCATGTGTGAGGAGCATTACCAATCAACTGTTTCTCGGCAAGAGAATGGAAGATACATCGTGGCCCTTCCCACAAATTCCAAAATCAATTCATTGGGAAATTCAGAATTTTCTGCACATCGCCAGTTTTTAGCCTTAGAGAAACGGCTGAATAATAGACAAGAAACCTACGAGAAATACCGAGACTTTATGGACGAATATATCTCCCTGGGTCACATGACTCCCATCAGCGCTGTAAGTCGAAAGCCTTCATATTTTTTACCACATCACTGCGTGACCAAAGAGCAAAGCACTACCACAAAATTGCGAGTGGTGTTCAACGCCTCGTCAAAAACTTCATCACAACTGTCTTTAAATGACTGTCTTCTCGTTGGTCCCACTATACAATCGGATCTGTTTTCTGTACTACTTCGATTTAGGAAACATGTCGTTGCATTCAGTGGCGATATAGCGAAAATGTATCGTCAGATCCGTGTTCGTGACGATCAAATAGACCTTCAGCGAATTTGGTGGAGAAACCATTCTTCTAAGAAACTTCAAGCGTTCAATCTGTGCACAGTCACTTATGGAACTGCGTGTGCTCCCTTCCTTGCGACCCGCACATTAAAGCAGTTGTCTATGGATGAACATAATCGATTTCCACTCGCTTCGGATATCTTGCAAACCGACTTTTATGTGGATGACGTTTTAACAGGTGCTGTGACCTTCGAAGCAGCGCGTTCTATAAAATCCGATCTTATAAATTTGTTGGCTTTAGGAGGTTTCGAACTTCGTAAATTTTACTCTAATGTGGATCAACTTGCATCAGAAGATCAAATGGAATCATCCACTACGTTAGTCTTAGGCCTGATTTGGAACACTAAGTCGGACTGCTTAGAAACACCACTGGATAAATTGTCGACGGCAACCACTTGCACCAAACGAGGTATATTGTCCGAAATTTGCAGTTTATTCGACCCATTAGGATTCTGTGCTCCAATAACGTTGACCGCCAAGCTATTAATGCAAATCATTTGGATGCAAAAAGACATTGGTTGGGATACTAACTTACCATCTGACATAACACTGAAGTGGATGACATTTAAGAAAGAATTATCTGAGTTAAATCGAATTACAGTACCACGACTTGTGATAGCAGCAGGTAGTTCACAGATTGAGCTTCATGGTTTCAGTGACGCCTCTGAGAAGGCGTATGGTTGTGTGCTATATATTAGAAGTAGGAATGCTTCGAGTGAATACGTAGTAACACTATTGTGCGCAAAAACGAGAGTCACGCCACTCAAACGAGAAACGATTCCTAGACTGGAGTTGTGTGCCGCGGTCTTACTTTCTGAAGTAGTCCATAAGGTGATAAGTGTATTTGGAATAAAATTTGATGCGATTTACTACTGGACAGACTCAAAGGTGACTTTGTTCCGAATTAAGTCCGAAGCGTATAAATATGCCACCTTTGTGGCAAATAGAATCACCAAGATCTAGGAGTTATCATCTTCTACAGACTGGAATTATGTAGGTACTAAGGAAAATCCTGCTGACATTGTTTCGAGGGGACTTATGCCTTCTCAGCTCGGTTCAGCTTGTCTGTGGTGGAATGGGCCTGATTTTCTTAATTTTCTAGCTGCATGTTGGTCGTCCGAGTCGCCACAATGCCATCAAGAAACCATAGACCTCGAACTGCGTAAAACATCTAATCCAAGTCTGGTCCAACAAGACGATCACGAAATATTCCATCGATTCCAAGCCGTCAATCGGTTATTTAGGGTCGTAGCTTACGTCTTTCGTTTTGTAAACAATGCGAGACATGCAAATGTACGACAAAGTTCAACTTCCATTCTTCTAAAACCAACTGAAATACACTACGCATCAGTAAGACTTGTAAAAATGGTTCAGAATCAGCATTACGCTAACGATATAAGATGTATTGCTGCACGTAAGCCTATTCCTAACAACAGCCTGTTACTACCTTTGTCCCCATTTATGGACGATGAAGGAATACTTCGGGTAGGGGGTCGGTTACGAAACGCAGAAGTTACTGAAAATCACAAACATCCAATTTTGCTACCAAAACATCACATCCTAAGTTCAATGATCGTGCGGAATGAACACATAAAACTGCTCCATGCAGGTCCACAAGCTCTCCTCTACAACCTTCGTATGACATACTGGATCATAGGAGCTCGTAGTTTGTGCAGAAACATCGTTCACTCTTGTGTAACGTGCTTCAGATCTAGACCTAGAATGCGACATCAAATCATGGGGGACTTACCAGCTGACCGAGTGAATAGAGTCGACCGTGCGTTTACTATTGTTGGAATTGATTTCTGTGGACCCTTTCTATTATCTCAATCCGTTCGTTCCAAGAATAAGGTTAAATGTTATATTTGTGTTTTCGTATGTTTCGCGACCAAGGCGGTTCACATGGAAATAGTAATGAACTTATCAACTGAAGCATTTATCGCATGTCTGCGTCGATTTGTTTCTCGAAGAGGAATCTGCCACAAAATTTACTCAGATAACGCTACAAATTTTATCGGAGCTCGTTCAGAACTTAAGGAACTCAAACGTCTATTTCTATCTCAATCTTTTCAGTTTAGTACTCTTGAGTATTGCAATATCCACAACATTGAATGGCTAATCATCCCGCCGCGGTCACCTCATTTCGGAGGATTGTGGGAGGCCGCAATTAAGAGTAGCAAACATCTTCTCGTTCGTGTTATAGGAAATGCATCGTTCTCTATCGAAGAGTTTCTGACTCTAACAACGCAAGTAGAAGCCTGTCTTAACTCACGACCGTTGACTCCAATGTCAAGCGACCCATCCGACCTCGGTGCGTTGTCTCCTGGACACTTTCTTATTGGTTCCCCGTTGACTGCAATTCCGGAACCATCGCTTATTGATCTAACCACTAATAGACTTTCCAGATTTCAAAAAGTCCAACAAATGATGCAGAATTTCTGGGCTCGTTGGCACGTTGAGTATCTTTCGGAACTTCAGAAGCGTGCCAAATGGAATCAAGGATCTTTTCCAATACGAGTTGGCGATCTTGCCATATTACATGAAGATAATCAGCCCCCAATGAAGTGGGTGTTAGGTCGGATAACGGCAGTACATCCTGGGTCTGATGGTGTTGTTAGGGTGGTTTCTCTAAAAACAGCACGCAATGAGCTAAAAAGAGCGGTATCACGGATTAGCATACTTCCAAACCAATGATCTTGAATTATGACATTAGTCATCAAAGTTAAAACTGTGATTACACTTATTTTTAAACCAATTATCATGGTTGTGTTTGTTTTGTCTTCATTCCAATTCCTCAAGCTATGAATATATCTCTCCCATGATAGAGAGTATTAACTAAAATGTTATTTCAAATAATTTATATTTGAAATATACTCAAACTTATATCTTGATTATTTCCTCAAGCTATGATTTGCCGCTTACTTAAAGCAGCACTACAGAAGAGACATCATTAGTATTCCATGTCTCTACAACTTAATTCTACTAATTTCGTCAAGCTATGTCCAACCAGCATAACAAACACTTTTGAGCTGTGTCTACTGTTGGGTTTATTCTACTAGAAGCACCCTAAACCTAAAGTTTATTAACTTTTTCAAGCTATGTCAACTCAGCGTATACATATACTCAACGTATATTTCAGTTGCGCCAACTAAAATGAAAAATTTAAACTCTTAGCATATGTTAATTATCGTTTAAAAATAAGCAATTCAATCATTATAATTTGTAGAGTGTTTTACCATCGGTAAATCATGTCAATTCTCCACGGTTAATTGTTCAATGATTTGTTCAAGCTGAGTTCACATGACACATTATCAGTACATTCGCTTTGAGTGATTGATTACATCTTGATCACAATGTGTCTTTACTGTGCTAAGCACAATCCCTGATAGTTATATTATTTGAATAACCAGCATATCGGTGGTATACACTGCACCTTCAATTTATACTGAGCTGTTCACTTGTGCTCATGATGTTTCGTAGTACACCGCGAATTAAGGAAAACTACAAATTTTCGGTTATTTAGCATCATAACGTGTATTCGCTTGCATTATCCAATTGACTTTGACCGTTCTCAGAATTAATTGCCTTAGTTCTATCCATTGTGAATGAGGTACATATCATAGTATTTCGTCGTTATATATCGACATTTATCGTCGTCACATATGAAGATTATTTCATGATCTCTCGTCGTTACAAAATCATGAAGTCTCTTCGTTTATACATGATTAATTATCGTCGTCACATATTAAGATTTCATGATCTTTCGTCGTTACAATATCATGAAGTCTCTTCGTCTATTCATGATTATATTTTTGTCGTCATCACATAATTGTCAGATCATTTCTCTGTTTATATATGATCTTCATCGTTTCATTCGGATCTTCGTCATTCACTAGTTTGTTTGATCCAGTTCCTCGATAGCCTCACTCATTTGGAGTTAATTCTGAGTTGTTCAATTTTAAGATTCAATTCTTCGTCTACCCACAGTCATATTTTCTCCACAATTTCAATTCTTCGTCTACATAGTCACTTATTCCAATATTTCAACTATTCGTCTAAACAGTTACATCTATTCATGCCTATTCAAGGGGTTATTACATCAATGTATAAACAATTCAACCACAAGGACCTAACCTATTTAAGTCCACGGAGCAAGGATGTTGTGAGCCTCGCGATTATCATTTAGTTTTGCTTCATGTCGACTAGTTAGTGAAATTCAAATTCGAAGAATTATTGTTAATTTTATTATCAGAGGATGTTATCATACTGTTACGTTTTTCCAAACTTCCTTCGAATTGGCCTAACTCACAATTCGATAAACGTAATTCCCAATCTCTTCCTGAGTTCGATCACTGATTAGTAAGCACAAACACCAGGTTTTATTAAGTATTCAACACCTTAATTGTTTCACAACAACAGGAAAACAATACAGCAAACAATATTCCTAACTAGAATATTCTTTCAACAGCTTCAGAAACTCCAACGGTTTATTGTAGAAATTTCCAGTAATAACAGCGTTAAAATAATACACAAATTATTTCTACTCAATAACACTTATAACTTTATTCACTAATTTAAAAATCACTTTTATAATTTTAACTTCACAATCGCAGGTTTAAAATAAACTAATTTTACATTTAATTTCACTTTACTGTCGCAGGTCTAAAATAAAACTAATTTAAAACTACAATAGGTAACTTTCTTATATACCTTCTGCAATACTTCTAGATAATTCGACATCACCTTCCAGAAACCTTGAGAAAATATTAGAATATTCGATTATTTTACGTTATGTTGATTTGATTCATAAAATCGTTTATGTTGACCCTATTTCTAAGAAGAAACAACAACAACAATATTCATTTCATTAATTTGTCTGTTGTGTTTTGTTGATTTTATTTTCCTGGAAGTGACCGTAATCGTCTAGATTTTTCTGAATCGTAACAATACATTCTAAAAAATTAAAGTTAAATAGATTCTTATTATTATTATTAAACAGATTCTTTATAATTATTCTACGAATCTTAAAAATTTCAATGTTGTATTCGTTTAGTTAGTAATGCCTAAATGATTTACTGTCTTGATTTGTATAATTTAGAATTAAGGTCTCGGCATGAGACATATTGTTAAAGCTACACTTTAACGGCGGGGAATGTGTTGACGCTGGATAAGGTAGGCTAAAAATAAAAACCAAGAAATTTCTGTTATGCAAAAAAAAATCATAATTACCCGAAATTGCCTTCTCCATCGTCAATGTATTTTCAGTCTACATTATTAATGCTGCTTATAATTGGTTTCTTTTTAAACCCTCGTTTCATTTATCTATAAAATATAAAAAAGAATTAATGATAGTACAGAATTGTAAAAGAATTAGATATTTAAGATACTTACATCGATTGTCAGGGCCGGTGCAAGACATTTTTGCGCTCTGTTCAAACATGAGAAATGCGCCCCAGGACTTAAGAGTTATCTCAAAATTGTTGTGGCTTATCTTATCGTATTTTAAAATTTGTTGCATACCATTTATAATATTTGATTTTAAATTTGTTCTTCCTCAATTGAATTAAAATACTTTGTTTATTATTAAATATCTACATATTTTAGACTACCTAGGCCCATCTTCATGATCATAAGACTATCAAAAATATTAAAATTATTACTGTTATTACTACTATTACGGGTCCTAGCCCGTAATTTGTATATCTGTGCGTTCTTCATCCATGACATTTGACATATTTCGTTTTGTATTTTAAAATAAAATGATAGCTTTTATTCGAAATTCTACTTTAAGATATTCAAATTAAACAAAATTTATAAAAACTAAAGTTTAAATAAATATTCAGGATTTTGTGAGCAATTAAACTCAAGTAACTATGGAATTAATTTGAATTTTTCCAATTCAAAGGTATGGTTGGAAATATCTCAGAAAAAAACTCAGTTTTTCTCTTTTACGTGTTTCGGTTGGGATTCGAACTCGTAACCTCATCAGTGCCAAACTGACGAGCTCAATTCCTTTGGCAGACACGTTTAACCACTACGCCACCAAGGCGATGACATTTCTAAGTTGAAACTTCATCATCAGTTATCTTACTTAAGTTGAATTTCTCAATCGTCAATTAGACATTATTTTTTATGGAAATGTAATTTATTTTGAATGAAGATTTTTTGCATTGAATTTTCTTGACAGTCCTATTGTGTGAATTCATAGAATGTGTAATATTTCTATTATAGTCAACATTCTAAGTCACGAGTGTATAGTCATTATTGATTGTTTCCAATCAATTCGAAAATCAATGATCGATACTTGGTCAATTATTGTCATTTATGCGCGCTTGCATATTTGCCAACATTTTGGGGAATTTCATTTATTCAGGATTTTGTGAGCAATTAAACTCAAGTAACTATGGAGTTAATTTGAGTTTTTCCAATTCAAAGGTATGGTTGGAAATATCTCAGGAAAAACTCAGTTTTTCTCTTTTACGTGCTTCGTCAGTTTGGCACTGATGAGGAGTTCGAATCCCAACCGAAACACGTAAAAGAGAAAAACTGAGTTTTTTTCAGAGATATTTCCAACCATGCCTTTGAATTGGAAAAATTCAAATTAATTCCCTAGTTACTTGAGTTTAATTGCTCACAAAATCCTGAATAAATAAAATTCCCCAAAATGTTGGCAAATATGCAAGCGCGCATATATGACAATAATTGACCAAGTGTCGATCATTGATTTTCGCATTGATTGGAAAACAAGCAATAATGACTATACACTCGTGACTTAGAATGTTGACTATAATAGAAATATTACACATTCTATGAATTCACACAATATTACTGTCAAGAAAATTCAATGCAAAAAATCTTCGTTTAAATTAATGTTTTACAAAACAATTACATATTAGTATTTGTGCAGTAATTTATTCATAAAAATGAAGTGTTGCATTAAAATATGTACAAATAATCTTAAATAAACTGATATTTGATCATCGAATTCCATATCAATGATTAGAATATTTTTACTAATACTATGCATAAAAAGGGTTTAGAATGATGTTTTGACAAAAATATAGAGTATTTGCTTTACAAAAACTGTTATTTTCTAGTTTAATTTTATATATTATTACCCGACGTAAATGTCATTTTCTTAATCCATCGTTGTCAAACCAAATTTCAAACGCTATCACAGCCGAATGTAAGGTGTTCTTAAAGTAATTCAATATGATTAAAATTTGTGTTGTATGGACAATTAAAAATATTTATATATGGAAATATAAGGAAATATTTTATTCAAACATATTAAACTTTTAAATTTATATGTAACATTTATTATTTCTTTTATTTGTTTTGAAAATATAAATATGCAAATTGTAAACAGTACCACCCAGCTTGAATGCAAACACTATACTAAAAATTAGATGCTGCATTCAAAATGTCTAGTTACTCTTCCATAGATATTTATTCAATGACTTAACACAAAAAGTAGCACTTCAGCTCCTAATTAAATAATATACTATTTGCCTTCAAATGGTTTTCTTTAATTTTGTTTTTATTGCATGGACCTAATTTTTACTATTTCATTCATTACTTTTTAAATTTATCAATTACCAAAAAAAAATTGTCTAGTTTTTTTTTCCATAGTATTTTAATATTTATTATACTCAACATAAAAAAATATACACATTCAAAATCTCATATAAACACAATCATAAACATCCTGTAACTGATTTCGTTATTCTAATTTCAAAACTGTGCACACGTTTAATGTATCTGTGAATAGCTTTATTCAACATTTCGTTAATACTTGTAAAAAATAATATTTTGGTGCACAGAATTTCAAAACTGTTCAGACTTTTCATGGTATATGTGCATTATATTTCAAAACATTGCAGCAATCAATAGTATGGGTAATATTTTGTGAACAAAAATTAAAAATGAACAGTAGCAGTACTAATACTTTTGTGTGTTTCGTTTCCTTATTTTTAATTTGTGTGTATTGAGATTTAAAGTTGAAAAGAGAATACATGTTTTATATGTTTAAATTTGTATGCATATATGAAGAAATGAATGAAAGCAAATATTTGAAACACTGGACAAAAAGAAAGAAATTTGATGTTCATAAAATATTATTTTAAACGGTTTAATTCAATTTAAATTGTTAATTGATGTTGGTTTTTGCGCCCTTATTTTCGTGATAAATTGAGCGCCCTGTTTTACTGTGCACTTTTGTACAACGCAGGACCGGCCCTGTCGATTGTTTATGTATAATTATCTTCGTCATTATTCCAAGTGCTATGAATATCAGCCACAGCATCTCTGAAAAGGAAGCGATAGTTCGTTGTTAAAAGTATTTTAATAGATAATTTTCAACTTACTTTGTTTGTTTTGATTAACAATATTTACATGTCATTTTGACATGTCACTTTGATGATCAGTTTATCCAACAGCAACAACTTAAAAACCCAGTATTTTTATAATCGAAATATTTTGAGCAAATACAATAATTCAAGGTTTGGATCATCGCGACGCTGCTGACACTTCAGAGATTGGTGTGGATGATATAAAAGTATGGTATTTTTAAGGTAAAAATCTCTTTATTATTTTATATTGTATTGTATCAAGTTGGTCACTTGTCGGAGTAGACATTTATAATCCTATGGGAAATTAATATAAAAATATTGTAATTCGTGGTGATATTATTAAAATAAATTAAAATGTATTATGGTGTTATCATTGTGTTCGAGTTTTGAGTTTTTGTGTTCAACGATATCGTCAAAAAATCCAGGTGATTTTAATCGAATTATTGCTTTATTATAGTGTTGTTTCTTCGTAGGCAGCGGAACATGTGTTATGGTACATGCGCTTTAGTTTGCGCGATTTTTACATCAAGTTGACATCATCTACATAGTCACAATTTTATACTAAAACTATCAAGTTGGTGACATATTCACGCATCGCTAATTTATATATTTATTCATCATTTGAACCAACTATAAGCGGCGCCATTATTTAAAGGTCGTATACAGAATTATCAAGTTTGGTGAATTGTCTACTCTTCGCTACTTCATATATTCATCAATTAGACCCAACTATAATCGGCGCCATTATTTAAAAGTAGTATACAGAATTATCAAGTTAGTGAATTGTCTATTTATCGCTACTTTATTCATTCACCAATTTATATGAACCATCGTTAATATTGTTACTCATTGAAATTATACATAATTATCAAGTTGGTGAATTGTCCACTCATCGCTACTTTAAATATATATTCATCAATTAAAACCAACTATAATCATCGTCAATATATATAATTATATGAACCTTCGTTAGTAGTTGTAATCATCGAAACTATACACAACTATCAAGTTGGTGAAATATTTATTCATCGCTATTATATACATATTCATCGATTTAAATAAACTTTGATCATCGGCATTACATGTAATAATTATATGAGCCGTCGTTACTACTTGTACTCATCGAAATTATACACAACTATCAAGTTGGTGAAATATTTATTCATCGCTATTATATACATATTCATCGATTTAAATGAACTTTGATCATCGGCATTACATGTAATAATTATATGAGCCGTCGTTACTACTTGTACTCATCGAAATTATACATAATTATCAAGTTGGTGAAATATTTATTTCGCTATTGTATCCAGATTCATCGATTTCAATCAACTTTGATTATCGCCGTTACATATAATAATTATATGAGCCATCGCTAATATTTGTATTCATCAAGTTTATACATAATCATCAAGTTGGTGAATTGTCTACACTTCGCTACTTCATATATATTCATCAATTAACACCAACTATAATCATCGCCATTATATATAATGATTATATGAACCTTCGTTAATATTTGTACGCATCGAAACTATAGATAATTATCAAGTTGGTGAAATATTTATTCATCGCTATTGTATCCAGATTCATCGATTTCAATAAACTGTGATCATCGCCATTATATATAATGATTATATGAACCGTTGTTACTAAATGTGCTCATCGAACTTATACACATAATTCAAATTGGTGAAAACATTCACTCATCGCCAATCTATATATATTCCTCGATTGAAACCAACTATAATCATCGGCATGATTTTAACAATCGTATGAATCATCACTACAGATTTTGAACATATATATTCATCAATCTAAGGACCACTTGTCAACTCTCTGATGTCACCACTATCATCATAGTCAACAACAAAGTTATACAGTCCACTGCTACATTGGGGATTGCGACAACTGTAGACAAACAAATTACGCTATTAAAAAAGTTACTATATTAAAATAGTTACTTTTTAACCGACTTCAAAAAAGCAGGAGGTTCTGTGTTTCATTGTAGGTTTTTTTATATTTAGTACACCGATTTCTCAAAAACGGCTCGTTCGATTTAGATGATTTAAATTTTATTCTATTTGAATTCATTCCCAGAGGGTCCATAATTGTTTCTTTGATGTGAAAAATACCGTTATTCAGAAAATTAGAAAAGACCATATTTTGAATGCATTTTCGTTGATTTCGTCATAACATATTAATATCTTTGGATATTTTGGGCAGTATTATATTACTATACTTGTCAAGGTTATCGTAAATAATTTTCTATCACGGGAAATATGTATGCCGTTTGTGCAAAAAATCGCAAAACCATAATTAATAGATTGTCACTGATGAAAGTTTTTCCAGCATTTGAAGTTATTACTTTTAGAACGCTTTCTAGCCGACATTTGCTTTATGACTACACTAAAAATAAAAAAATAAAAAAACTTTTTAAAAAAAAATAGAACCGACTTCAGAAAAAACAAAAGAGTCACAAAAAAGTGAAAAATAACTCAATTGTTGCTTTTAGAAACAAAAATACGTTACATTTTGATTAATTTAATTTAATTATACATTACTATAGACAAAAAAATTATGCTATTATACAAAGTTACTATATTAAAATAGTTACTTTTTATTATAATTATTATAGTTATTATAGTTGTTATAATAGTTATTATATTTTCAAAGTTATTTGTAGTACAAAACTGTTCGAAGTCGGTGCCACATTGACGAAAAACCGACTAATATGTCTCGGGCTTGGCAGGTTTGGAAGGTTTGTAGTTTTAGTAATAACTATTATCGGCGTGACCTGCATTTCTTCTTCGATTTTAATACCTTCATGGTGCTTTATGCTATCCCTGACTAGTATTGCTGACCCTCCCCTCGCTTTTTCTGCTGGATGAATTGCATGATAAAGTTTATATCTAGGTATTTTTACATATGATGATTTAACAAAGTGAGTCTCTGATACTAGAAAAAATATCTATTTTTTTTAACTTCAAGAACATTTCAACTTCTGTGGTGTGGTTGCTTAACCCGTTTGCATTCCAGGTTGCTATTCTGAGTGTTGTATTCATATTTAATTTTTCTTGACGATTGGTTTTAAGCTTTCTATCTGCTTAATTTTTTGGAATATCAACTCGTTTAGGCTGCTTTGTTCATCTTACCGCCTTAGAATTACTTCAATGCAGTTCTTGATGCTTTCTAATACTTCCGAGTCCTTGATTGACTCTGAGCCTTTTAGTACTTGTGCGTATGATTTTTCGTTTTTCGCGCTGTTAGATTACTCAAACAGTTTCTCTTGGTATAGTTCATTGGATCTACCAACGTTATTTTGCTTGCTTTGTGATGGCTTGCGCGTTTTATCTCTTATTTTTTGGAGTTGGATAGCAACTTCGCATCCACGATAGTTTGCTGGATGTTGTCTCTAGCAATTTATGCACTTGGCTATGGTGTCTCTGTTAACTGAGCATACTTGCGTTAAGTGTTTACCAGCACATTTGACACATGCTGGTTCACATCCACAGTGTTTTGTGTTTGATTAGAACCTTGACACTTGCATTGTGGTATTCTTATAGAGTTTTTCTTTAAAGGTTCAATTTTCACTCTCATATTGAGTATCCCCTTTATATCATAAATTTCTTGTATATTTTCATTTTGTTCGAATGTTAACATAAAAAGAGGAAGTCCTCTTTTATGGATAGTTGTTTTAACAGCATCTAAGATTTTAAGACCTTTACGTGTCAGATCTTCAATTATATCGTCCACCAAACAAGTGGGATGTAGCCCTCTTGCCATTACCTTGATTGGGCGTTTGTTTTTGTTTTCGTATGTAACCCATTGATATTTGTCAATGTTTAGTTTCATTGTTTAATTTCTGTATGCATCAGAGTTTGATGTGTTGATCTTCCAGACATCATTGTTAAGAGGAGTAATTTTGTACTCTATATCCGTTACCATTTTCATTATGGTTTGAATTTTCGCATGACTTAAAACACCCGTTACAGTTACTGGCGGTGGCTTTTTCTCTTTCGTTTCTTTTGTTAGAATATCTTTGTCTTTATCAATTGTATGTGCATCTTGCGGTTGACTAGCGCTTGATGGCACATACTCAGGGGAAACTTCAGCTTTCCTCTTTTTACTTTTCTTACTTGGCCTACTCTTTTTCAGTATCCAATCTGTTTCCCTTTGCAATTCCTCTTCATCTGTTAGATACTCAAATGCGTTTGTTCGTCTTCTGATATCTTTGCCGATATTTAGATTATCAGTCATTTGCGATTCACTTGTTTCTCGACTCATTTTCAGGTCTTGATTTTCTCTTTTTAAATCAGCAATTTCATTGCTTAGCTTTGATGTTATCTCTTCTATTTTGCTTAGTTTTTTCTTGAGTTCTAAATTTTCTTTTTCTAGATGGCTGAGTCCTTCTCTTTCTTCATAGTCTGGTTGACGTTTTTCACTTTCAATTTCCACTTCATTTGTGTTTATATTTAGCAAGATATAGCTTCTTTCTCTTTCAGGAGATCTTGACGTCTTTCTGCTAAGTTGGAATGGATTTTGCACGTCAAGTTGCTTTTTTTGATTTGGTTTCAGTACTTGACTACTTTCTCTACTAAGTGAACTTGTAGTTGGGGTACCTTCCGATGGTTTGCAGTCGCTTGATCTCAACGGCTGGGAGCCTGCTTGCGCACTCCCTCTAGCCGCCAGCACTGGGCTTCCGAAGCCCTACACCGTAACGTTCGATCCTTCTTCACCACTCATGGGTGGTTGATAACGGGGTTTGCTCCCCGCACTAAGTTTCATTATAGTCTGCCACCTAGCGGAGACTAAGACTAAGACTAAGATTTTCGACCGCCCCTAACATGGAGAACAAACGTCGTTTTGTGAAGCTCCTTCATGGAGTACAGACGCACAGGGTTCGATTGACTATTTGCTATAATACTTCATTACTACGAAGGGATTAAGTACCACAACCGTTCGTTCCACATCACATTGCCCAGAGTACAGCCGCATCCGTTGTGGATACTTCGTGGAGGCTGCCAATCCAGTAGTCCAAAATTTAATTTAAAAAAAATAAGGACTTTTGTCCAATTTATAATGCCCAACAGGACGTGATCTTCACAATAATTTAAATTACGTCTTGTATTTGTTAAATGTCATATATTTTTGATATAGCTTTAAAACAACTATTTCAATGCAATTAATTTCATCATAAAACTCACGTCACTTTAGTTTTATTCTATGTAAACCAACTCATTAAAATTTTGTCTAATACAACGCCTTAAAGTAAATCAACATTCTTTTGAAGAAGCACATATCTCTTTAAAAAGAAATCATGTCACATGTTCTACTTGACTAGCAACAAAAGCAACATTTTGAAGAAAAGTTATAATATAAAGTAAAATAAACAAAATCCAAAGAACATCCAAAACGTGATTAGATTTTTTTTGTTCATATTAAAAACAGAAATTCAAATGCATAAACATACTTCATTTGATTTTCATTTTAACATTTCTATTTTATGTTTGCAAAGATATTCTCAAAATGCCTGGATGAAAGCACAAATACTTAAATTTATGCTATCGTAAACGTTATCCTTAAGATATTAAACAAATATTAACATTTTAAATATATGATTATTAAATCATTGGACGAAATAATATAAAATTGTTTTTATTCGTTGTAGTCCAAAAAAATGTTTTAATTTCTTATAAATTATTCATTTTTATTTTATTGTGACGACGCGTTTCTGCTTTACTCCAAAGCTATCTTCAGGTCCAACAAAATAAAATACTAACATAACAAAAAATAACAAAAAATGGAAAATTATATAATTTAAAAATATTTTGAAAAAAACTTACAAAAATGAAAACACTGTTTCAAAAAAGAAAAACTGAGAATGAAAATTCACATATATTTTTTAAAAAATTCTAAAAAAACCAAAAAACAGACTGAAACTTTAACTTCTATCTTTTCAATTATAAAAATTAAACAAAAACTGATACAAACTGAAATTTAAATCAAAGCTAGGTAGGAATCAAATATTTAAATGAAAGATAAGTAAACGTTGTCAAAATAGGTGTGATCCGATTGTATATTCATATTATTTTGGAATTTTTTAATATAAATAGCTTCAGAAATTTTGCGCTTGGTAGTATTTGACTCAAAATTTAAAATCTCAGGCTTATCCCAATCAATTTTATTATTACTGGAAACAGCATGATCACACAAAGCACTGTGTGACTTGTTACCCTTAGCAATATGATATTTATGATCCTTCAGTCTAGAAACAAGATATTGTTTAGTTTCACCAATATATGTTAGACCACAATTAAGTTCAGCACAATTAACTTTGTAAACTAAATTAGAGAAATATTGTTTGGGAACAGTTATATATTGAAATATTGTTTTTACAGATTGGTATCTAAAACCTACTTGGTCTGGCCGGTATTTGAATTTTAACTCTTCTCTTCCTATTTCTTATAAAAAAAATACTGTATCTATTTTGACAGAAAAAATTTTAAAATTATCAAATCCCATTTTTCATCAAAAAAATTTCAAATTTTTAAAAACTACTCTTTTAGAAAACTACTATCCTGTTAAATTTATTGATTATCACGTTAATCATACCATCAATAAACTTAATAATTTAAATTTTGGCATTTCTACTATTAATAATCAAGATAGCACCTTTAAATTTGTTTCCCTTCCTTATACTAAAGTTTTGTTTGAGAACTTAAATCGCGTTTTGCATGGCTATAATATTAAAGCTGTTGGTAAACCATGCAATACTCTACGAAAGCGTATTTTCACACCTCTTAAAGATCCTGTTCCCAAACAATATTTCTCTAATTTAGTTTACAAAGTTAATTGTGCTGAACTTAATTGTGGTCTAACATATATTGGTGAAACTAAACAATATCTTGTTTCTAGACTGAAGGATCATAAGTATCATATTGCTAAGGGTAACAAGTCACACAGTGCTTTGTGTGATCATGCTGTTTCCAGTAATCATAAAATTGATTGGGATAATCCTGAGATTTTAAATTTTGAGTCAAATACTACCAAGCGCAAAATTTCTGAAGCTATTTATATTAAAAAATTCCAAAATAATATGAATATACAATCGGATCACACCTATTTTGACAACGTTTACTTATCTTTCATTTAAATATTTGATTCCTACCTAGCTTTGATTTAAATTTCAGTTTGTATCAGTTTTTGTTTAATTTTTATAATTGAAAAGATAGAAGTTAAAGTTTCAGTCTGTTTTTAGGTTTTTTTAGAATTTTTTAAAAAATATATGTGAATTTTCATTCTCAGTTTTTCTTTTTTGAAACAGTGTTTTCATTTTTGTAAGTTTTTTTCAAAATATTTTTAAATTATATAATTTTCCATTTTTTGTTATTTTTTGTTATGTTAGTATTTTATTTTGTTGGACCTGAAGATAGCTTTGGAGTAAAGCAGAAACGCGTCGTCACAATAAAATAAAAATGAATAATTTATAAGAAATTAAAACATTTTTTTGGACTACAACGAATAAAAACAATTTTATTTTAAATATAACTTTAATATTTGGATTAAGAATTGTATAAATGATAGTCCTTTAGTAGGAAAGATAGATTTAGCTTTACTAAACATATTTTTACAAAAATTAAAAATTACGAAATATCGAACCTTTTCAGTTTTGTATAAAACCATACCGTGTACATTAAGAACTTTTTTGCACGCACGATCAGGCGATTAAAAGCAATTTATTTTGAAAAAATATTCGATGAAATTAAGTTTTGCAACAAAAAAACCTTTTTCTACTCCTATCACAGTAAATTGTAAATTACATCACACCATCCATGACATGTAAATAGATTATTTCAAATAGCGTGCGGTAATGGATTTTCATATATATATATATGCAAATTTTGATCATAAATATATAATCAATTTATATTTAATATCTCTTCGACTTTTAATATTATTCAAATATTTTAATAACTGAAGTGTTTATAGTCGAAAATGTTGTTTTTTTAAAAATTATTTAAAACAAGTTTTATTTATTTCTATAAATCCTATATTTCGACTGCTAATTACAGTCATCTTCAGGGATTCTATAAACATACAACAACATTTTAAAATTTTTAAACAAAAAAATTTTTTTGAAAATAACTTACAAAAAACAAATAAAAGTTATAAAAATAACTTCAAAAAACCATCAAAAATGAATACAAAAATGAACTTGAAGCAAAAATTTAAAATATTAACAAATTATATAAACCAAATAGTTTTTTTCCCTATTATCTCAAAAAATGTTTATGTTAATAAAACTTTCTGAAAACAAAACATTTATATAAACTAAAAATGACAGAACAAATTTGTTTACAAAAATCAAAGGAATAGTTGATAAAATTTTTTTACAATTTTGACAAGGTTAAGATAAATTTTTACAAAAATGTTTTTTCAAAATAGGAAAATAAATATCACTAATCTTCCTCAAATCCGTTTTGATATTAATGCTATTATCAGGTTTTAAAATTTCTGTTGACTCCAAAAATTCTCTTTTAAATTTATTTTGTTCAGTTAGTAAAACTTCAACAGATTCAAAATTAAAACGTTCAACATCACCTTCCTTAAATTTTGCTAAGCCATGAGAAACTAAAGAAGTTTGCCCATGCTTGTCCGTTAAATTTCTTTCAGTAAATTTTAATTGTTTAAAATTAAATGATTTGTTTTTGATTTGCTTTTTAATATTAGGATTTTGCGAATTATCAAGTATTATGTTGTGGTAGTCATTCATATGTTGTTTTGTCCTAAAAAATAATTTCTTGCTGGTTTGACCAATATAACATTTATTGCATGGAGGATTACACTTAATTTTATAAACAAAAAATTTTATCAACTATTCCTTTGATTTTTGTAAACAAATTTGTTCTGTCATTTTTAGTTTATATAAATGTTTTGTTTTCAGAAAGTTTTATTAACATAAACATTTTTTGAGATAATAGGAAAAAAACTATTTGGTTTATATAATTTGTTAATATTTTAAATTTTTGCTTCAAGTTCATTTTTGTATTCATTTTTGATGGTTTTTTGAAGTTATTTTTATAACTTTTATTTGTTTTTTGTAAGTTATTTTCAAAAAAATTTTTTTGTTTAAAAATTTTAAAATGTTGTTGTATGTTTATAGAATCCCTGAAGATGACTGTAATTAGCAGTCGAAATATAGGATTTATAGAAATAAATAAAACTTGTTTTAAATAATTTTTAAAAAAACAACATTTTCGACTATAAACACTTCAGTTATTAAAATATTTGAATATATATATATATATATATATATATATATATATATATATATATATATATATATATATATATATATATATATATATATATATATATATATATATATATATATATATATTACCGCACGCTTTATTTAATCTTTATTTAAAGAAAAATTTGATTTTTAAAAATTAAATATTTCAATTCATTTTGACACAGAATAATGCAAAGCCAACCACAATTTGTAAACTATTTGCATTTAATTTATAATTAGTAGTTCATTTTTTCAAGTAATTATATGCGTTTGGGCATTAAAACAAAGTCGTAGAAAAAGTATATAACAAATCACGAGTTGTAAAGCATTTTCATGCTCGTGAAGATACTGCACTCGACGCTACGCGTCTCGTGCGCAAAATTTTCCCTCGCATGTAAAATGCTATTTATAACTCTAGATATGTAATATACTAATAGAATTATGATGAAACGCAAAGCTTACTATTTTGAAATGACATTTTAAGAAGTTAAAACATTAAAACCTGAATTATGTGAATGAATTTTATTATTTAAATAATTTTAATTGAATTTTTATTGATCGTGCAAAAAATGTAATAAGCATTTTGGGCATTAAGAGTATTACCGATTTCGGATATATTAGCTACCTCGACTTCGTCTCGATCTCAAAACATATTTCCTCAATCGGTAAAACAATCTTACTGCCCTTAATACTTAAATAACTAATACTTACTCAGTGTTGTGTTGTTATAACGTTTTCTTAAAAAGTAAAACGAATTTCGCATTACTTTTTTTCCCTAATTTCAACAGGATTTAAAATAAATGATAGCTATCAAAGACGATACATGAATATTTAATACCCAGACAAATTGAAAAAATATGTGAACATAAAAACCCCAATAGAGCAACAATTTGCTGAAATACATACTCAGAATTAATACAAAATTAATTAATTTAATTCTGAGAACGTCAAAAATTGTTATTTAACCGCAATATACCTTTAAGCTGCCACAATTACGAAATAATTTTTGGTTTTGTTCGTTTGGTACGAATATTTGGGTATAAAGAGAACGAACATTAACAAGAAAAGAAAAACTGACTTTGACAGTTTAACGAAAACACAAAATATCCATTTTTTGTGCATCGTTTCCTGTAAATCTCCTTTGGGATATACAATTTTCATTTTTATAATTTAAATTTTTTTTTTACGTTTATATTTGCTTTTAAAATTTGAACGTCTTTTTCAGCTGTGACAATGATTGTTTTTTATTTTTTGGTTTAAAAAGAAAATTATACGAAATTAATTTATTTTTATTTTAAGGAAAATTTATAACAAGATTAAATGTATTTTCTTATAATTTAATTTTATGGTAAATGACAAATTAAAAAATACAATTTTATGATTTTGATTAGGGTAATTTTGTTTTTTTAGATTTATTGTAATTAATTAATTTGAATTTAAAAATGTTTTGTTGGAAAGTGTTGTGCTTAAAACTAAAAAGCTTATCATCTCAAACTTGAGCCATATTATTTGATGATAAAGCCAAATTAAATATGAATGCCTTCAAAACAACCACCGTTTGGAATCCACCAATATGTCAATATTATAATATTTATTTTTTATCAATTTTTGAACAATTCAATACAAAAAAAGCTATAAAAACAAATATTATAATTGACCGACTTCACACAACATAAGATTTATTTTATTTTCAATGAACTTTAAATTAGGGTTGACCGAAAAATAAGAAAAAGCAAGAATAAAATATTTTCCATTTGTCACATCGTGTTCTGATAATTTTACAGTTCATTTACGTTAACCAGAAAAACATATCAATATACCCAAAGTTGATTTGTAGTTCTGTAAATCTACATCTATTATGAAAATTGATATGTTAAACTTTGTTTATTTATTGAAGTTTAAAATAAATTAAGGTTTTATACTTATCTGTTCCAAACATGTATATTTATATCATGAAATGAATGTATCAAATATCAAATGCTACCGAAATAAAACATGACAACTTAACTCTATTAACAACAAACTGAATTAAGCTTTCAAACTATAAATTTTAAATTCCAAAACTTTTTTCTTTAAGAAAATAAATAAGAGTAACTTTTTAATATTCTTAAGCCGAAAAGTTTAAAAACCAAAAAATAAAAGAAACAAAAATCACAATATGTACTTTGTTGTCTGGAAGAATTGTTTTTGAAAAATATCTGTCACAACTTTATTATAATTGATAAATAAAAGCTTGTAAAAGACACAATTAAAATTGACATACTTGAAAGAAAATAAAAATATAGATAAGGAAAACTTTAAGCTAACGAAAAGTTTTTCACTTTGTTTTTATTATTTTATTTTGAAGAATTTTATGTTTCTTTTATTGAAGTTTGGGAAGAAACAATCTCTTTTAAAAAATATTGTTAGTATGTTTTGTAGCAAATCTTTCATATTTGACAAGGAGCAAAGAACTATAAAAAAAACGATACTCACATATTATAGTGGCATTTTTTATTCCAAAGATATTACGTGGCTAGAGAATTTTAATGACAGTGCCAGTCACATGAAGTTTTAACAATGCTACATAGCGAATAACGGTTTCATATACTACACAGCGCACAGGACAAAACAAGTTGAGTTGTGTGTTCGATGTGCACATATTTGAAGTGAAACTTCTTAACGTTTGAACAGTTATATTCATGTTCTATTCAGTTATTTGAATAAGGATTAAAATTAAGTTTCTAAATATAATAACATACAATGTGTTTTAATATTTTATTTTCAACATGAATGGTTATATTTTATTTACTTTATTCTTATATGGATAATGACTTATATCATAAATTTCGGTAGAAATTTGCGAGTTTTTTAATATACCAAAAAATTACAGAAAAAAAAACAGCTCAAACCAAAATTTTGACGAGCACTTATCTTACAGCTAACCATGAGAAAATCAAATTTTGAAAAACTTTATTTGATTATTGTATTTTAGCGATTCTATGGCTACATATATATTCCTTACATTTTAAATTCTAACATGTTTTAAAACTAAAAAGCTGAAAAAGGAACGGAAAACAGACAATACAATTAAAATGCAATATTTAAAATGCAATATTTAAAAATATACTTTTTACTGTTTATTTTTAATTTTATTTTATTGATAATAATATAAACTTCCTTATAGTGACAATTTGGATTTTATTTTTTATTTTATAGAATATCGATTTCGACTTGCGTCTCAGTTCTTAAATTATTATTACAATTTTTGCTTAAACTATTACTTATATACTATTTCAACTGCTATTTTTTATTATTATGTCATATATTTTGTTAGTTACTGCCAGACGGGGCGGTCCTTCAAAAAAAGATTTATTGAGCACACCTATGAAATTAAAAGAAGCAATTCAAAATCCAGATATGCCCAACATTTAAAAATAGAAAAACACAAATACACCAATATCAACACAAATTTAACCATATTACATAAAAAAAGAAAAGGACAACATCTAGATAGATTGGAAGAAATAGAAATATATAAACATAAAAACAATAAAAACATTTTAAATGATAAAATCAACACTAAAACTAACAAAATATATGACATAATAATAAAAAATAGCAGTTGTAATAGTATATAAGTAATAGTTTAAAAAAATTGTAATTTGCAAAAATTGTAATAATAATAATTTAAGAACTGAGGATGTAAGTCGAAATCGATATTCTATAAAATAAAAAATAAAATCCAAGTTGTTACTATAAGGAAGTTTATATTATTATTAATAAAATAAATTTAAAAATAAAGGGTCATTCCAAAGTGACTAACGTAACATTTATACCGAAATTCACAACTTTGTTTCCTTATAACTAAAATAGTAAAGATTATTTTAAGCACTTGTTGACTTTTTAAAACGTAAATCGAGTTTATTTATCTAAATCAGAAAGCTTTTTTATTTAAATTAAAATTTTTAGATATTTTTTAAATAAAAATTTAAATGTGACTAACGTAACATTTTTTATACCATGAAATTAACACCTAAATTATGAACCGAAATTCTCTAGATGTTGAAAATGTACATAAAATTTATTGATAAGTTTCTTCAATGTAATTAATGTATTTTTTAAAAAGGCCAATAACTTTTTAAAAAATATGTTAGTTTTTCATAAATTGACGCTTTTGATTTAAATGATGTGTGACTAACGTAATGTGACTAACGTAACACAAAAGAATTCATGTGTTTAGAATGCTTACCTCATTTATTTGGAAAGCAAAGCTGTCCAATTCAGACACTCCAAACTTTAGCTTACAGAAAATAAAAAGTCTAAAACAATTCAGTTTATTATATTTGTGCTATGCTATATTCTTTTTAGATATATTTTAATTCGTATATTTTTTTTTTTTTTTTTTTTTTTTTTTTAATAAAATGTGTTGTGTAATAGGGTTTAGAATATGTGTCACAACAACACAGAAATACCGTTTAAGACCTAGGTCTAGACCTGGGTCCCACAACAACTGGCGTTCTGAGGTGTAGATTAACGCTTTTTTTAAACATCTGTGGGTTGAAGCCACCTGAGACTAAGTGTTCCGGCAAACTATTCCATTTGTACGCAGTTCGGACAAAGAAGTCTCTCTGTGATCTGCCAGTATGACAGCGCGGGATCTTTACCGTTTCACTGGTTGCGGCAGCCGATTGCCGAGTGGAACGGGGGTAAGAATAAGTTTGAGGCATGATGCCGCTGATTTCATCTGAGCACTGCTGATGACGATATTTGTAAAAAACAACGAGGTCAGCAACAGTGCGACGATGTTTAAGGGAATCAAGTTTTGATGTCAAAGTTCGATCACCTACAATTTGTATAGCTCGCTTTTGAACAGAGTCCAAGAGGGCCAAGATGGAAACAGAGGCAGCACCCCAAACTTGACAGCAGTACTCCATACAGGGACGAATATAGGACTTATAAACATGGAGCAATTGGTATGGAGTGAAAAATTTTTTGCATCTATTTAGGAGGCCGAGTTTTTTAGACGCGCTTTTTGCTATCGCCATTACATGATCGTTCCAGAGTAGGTCATTTGAACCTGTGACACCCAATAAACGAATGTTTTTACATTCACCTACTGGTTCATCACACATACTAAATAAAATATCTTTGGGGAACTCGGTCTTTAATCTGGAAACAATCAACAGCTGTGTTTTGGTGGAGTTGAAATTGACAAGGTTATGGTCACCCCAGTCGGCGACTTTATTCAGGTCTTTGTTCACGTTTATGGCAGCGTCTCTCCGGGCAGGATTAATTCGTTCGTGCATTTTACCTTTTGAAGGAAGGGGCTCGAACGACTTGTGCAGAGTACTATCATCTGCAAAACTATTTATTGGGTTGCTGGTGATTTTCAACAATTCGTTGATATAAATCAAAAATAGGGTTGGGGACAATACTGAGCCTTGGGGTACACCAGTGTTAATTAGTTTAGACTCAGAAGAATATCCGTCTAAGGTTACCGAAATGTATCGGTCGGATTGAAAATTTTGAATCAGCTTCACAACATTGGGATGAAAACCGTACGCAACGAGCTTGTTGATTAAGTTGGCATGCCAGACTTGATCGAATGCCTTGGAGATGTCTAAAGCGATAACGTATGTTTCACCACCTTTATCAAGTATGCTGTTCCAACAATGCGCTACATAGTTTAATAGATCGGTAGTTGATTTTTTGTTTCGAAAACCGTATTGACTGTCGGATATTAAATGATTTTCTTCCAGAAATTTTGAAATATGTGTATTAATATAATGCTCATAGACTTTGGATAGGACCGATAGTAAAGCTATTGGCCTATAATTTGAGATAGACGATTTGATTACGCCTTTTTCACAACCATGCGCTTAATTGCATTCTAAACAAAATAACAATATTAGAATTTTCACAGTTGTTGCCATACCTTATAGTAAAATATATGAAAAAAAAAATTCTAGGTCACGGTTACAGTTTTGTGAAGAAAAAAAATATAGCTTGAAGGTTGACTTTAAAATAGAATGACCCTAAACAGTAAAAAGTATATTTTTAAATATTGCATTTTAATATAAAAGTTATTTTAAAATTATCATAACATACTAATTTGAAACGTTTTAATTCTATACTAAAGCAACTGTGTATTTATGTATGATATACTTGTGCAAAATAACATTTTTGAGTAATTGAGAAAAATTTAGTGGATATACAACTACAAACTTGATCAACCACCCACCAAGCTTTGATTTAAAAATTGAAAGAAATGCTGACATTTCTTTTCACACCAATTCAAACCAATTTCGACTATGTGTATCAAATTGATGATTGTAATTTAGCAACAATTAAAGTTACTGAAATGTACAAGTGATTAGGAAGCGAATAAGGAATTCGTTGTTTATTGAGGGTTTCTGCACGATTATCTGGATCGTGTGCTGAAATTTTTTTGGATGAATTGTCATAAATCCTGTTGATACTAAACGGGCTAGCTGATGTTTTTTACTAAACAAGAGGATTTGAGTACTAAAAGATTTAAGTTAAGTTTTGTTCTATTATTGTTATTCTGATATTATTTTAGTTTTTATACATATATTCTGAGGTTTTGGGAGAATTAGAGATGGAATTAGAGATTTTTCTGGGCCAGAGGCTATGTGTTAAATTTTTTTTTGAATATTTGTAATCCCGGATATAAACAGAAACCTGTTGATAACAATATATTTCGGTTTACATAATTGACCTTTACTTTCAAGTCTAAATTAAGCACCACCTTTATTTTTAATTTATATCAACGAATTATTGAAAGTCACCAGTAAACACGATAAATAGTTTTGCATATGATAGTATACTGCACAAGTTATATTCGTCCCCTATCTTCAAAAGGGTAATTGCATGAACGAATAAATCCCAATGTTAACGAAAATCAAAAAATTAATAGCTAATTGTGGAGACAAAAATTTGGTAAATTCTATTTCAACCAAACCACAACTATTGATTTTTACCAGATCGAAGGCCGAGTTTCCCAACGATATTTTAATAAGTATTTGTGAGAAATGTGAGACCATTCATTTATTGGAAATCAAAATTTTCAATAACTTGTTCTGAAATAATCATACTACGACGGCAAAGACAACATCAAGAAAACGGCCTCCTCAATAAAAATAAAAAATGTTTCACTTCGTTTCAATTACTCCACATTTATAAATCCTAATACCCTGTTTGGAATATTGCTGTCGAGTTTGAGGAGTTGCATTTCTTTCCATCTTAGTTCTTGGTTCTTATAGACTCTGTTCAAACGCGTATTAATAGTGCATGATCGAAATTTAACATCAAATCTTAATTCCCTACAACATTATAGCACTGTTGCTGGTCTCATTTTTTTTATAAATATCGTCATCAGCAAGCATATGGTTTATTTTAATTTCAGCTGGCCCTACTAAACTGAATATGGCAGTTTTGTTTAAATTGTTTTGTTAACCTAAATTCAATTTAAAATAATATTAAAGATAAAACTTAAGCCCTTTAATTTTTCGAATTGCTAAATCTGGTACGTTAATTCTGATAAATAGCAACATATAGTTCCGTTCACAAAAAACACATTTTGATTGTCTTGAACTAGATTCTCAATCAAACTAACATCGTATCTCTTATAACTAAAAATAAATAATTTTAATCGTTTTCCCACAACTGTATCAACTAACAACAAATAAAATAAAATGTTGTCCACAACTAAAAAAATTCTACCCAACAAAACTTAAAAATAAATCAATTTTTCTTTTCGTTTTATTTTATTTTCGTTTAGATTTTTTTTTATTTCTGTTATTATGTCCATTATTTTCACACAAACTAATCATTAATCATTTTCGCACCTGACATGTGGAAAACATAAAATGATTATGAAAAGAGAGGAAAAATGTTCATTTGTAAAACATAATGTTTTGTGGTTGTTGATTTTCATAATGTCCCTCTTTATTGTTTTATGATTTGATGAATTGTTAAACGATATTGAGATGTTAGATGTTTAAAAGAAATTGAGCAATAAATTAAACAAAAACATTCATATGTCCTTCGGCTAATACAATAAAATAAACAAATATATAACGAGATATTATCAAACAAACTGTCAATAACCAACAATACCGAAAATTTGTTCCTTCAATTTACTTATACAAACTTCAACAACAAATAAGTTTTCCCAAGACCATTTCCATTTTTTTTTTATATGAGCTTAGGAAACATATCCATAAATCTTTTAATGGAAAAAATAAAGAAAAAACCATTTAAATTCTATTTTCTATTTTCGCTTAAGCTTCTTTATTAGCAATTGTCATTTTTTATTTTGCTTCTTTTTACTTGTATAAGCGAAACAAAGGTCGGGATAAAACAAATTGTTTGCTCTTGGCATCACGTGGATGTTGTGATACTACCTATGTACGTGTGGCAATTGAATTTATTATAAATATACGTTTTGATTGGTAATTTAATATAATTAATAGAACATAATGTTGTGGGAGCGTGAAAGATCTGTTAAATTTAGAAAATTTAATTAAAATGTTTTTGTTATATGATAAGTGGTTTCTATAATTTTGCTTAAATATTATTTTCAACCTGTCGAAATATAATTGGGTTTCTCATTTAGTTAATTCGGCTTAGTTTATCACTCAGTCAACGTCTTTGTCGGTGTTTGATGTTTTATCGGTCGGTTGGTCTATCTTATGTTTTGTGTGTTTTAAACAAAAAGAATTACAAAAAAAATACAACACCAAATGCTTTTCAGTTTTCCTCACCTAAATCATCAATTATTAATAATATCCTATTCGAAGCTTTTAAGTCACGAGCCTATCATAATCATATGTTTTTTTTTTATTTGAAGACAAATATAATAACTTATTAAATTTAAGCTGTTTGTCGTCTTATCAGCCAGCACAAACATAAATATTACAAAAAATATCATTTATATTTGGAATTTAGCACGTATTTGAATTATTATGGTTGAAGGAAAAGTTAAGTTAAGCAGAACGAGCACTGTTTGTGCAGATCCACATTTACAAAAATACGTTTTATTTATTCTATTATGTCAATAAAAAATATACATACACATACATTTTTCCTCTATGTAGGTTAATAGTAAAGTGAATTAAGTTGGATAAATAAACTAACAAAATATTGTGTTGTGATGTGGATTTGTCTGCTATTTTTTTGTGGTTTTATTGAATGAATAATATGTTATGGTTTTGTGACAGGAATAATTTACAAACAATCAATTGTTTGTGAAATTACATTAATTTTAAATAAAACGTCGTTCGCATATTTTAAGTATCGATAGCTAATATAATAGTGGCGTGATAGGTAATTTGATAGTTGCACGGTGCGAACCAACAAATGTATTTTTGTATGACGGTACGAGAAGACTGCTACACACTGAAAACCCCATATACTCTATAAAAAGTTATTCATTCAGAAATACAATTATTATATAATTATAATACAACCCATACAGACACAACCTTTTAGCTTTACGAAAACAATTAATATCACTATGATAATGTAATTTAATTACATTCAACACTTTCACATTAAATTATTTTAATAGTAATCCGCTAACAAACAATCAAAATCATCATTAATTATAATTGCAAATCAATTTTCTTTTAATTGTTTTATGTTAAATTAATTATAATTTTATTACATTTTTTACACAATTTGTTTTTCGTAAATAAAATAAAGGTATATACAATATACATACTTTATTTTATTTTGGTACTAAATATATTACTTGTCAACAAAATCTACTTAAAGAAAACAGCAACCAAAAACATCACAGAAAGTGTGGAATAATAAGATGGAAAAACAGGATTTGATTTCTAAAAACATACTTTCCAACCATAAAATTCAGCTATAAACTGTGGTTTATGCCCAATTGAGTTAACAACATCCATCATAAAATTTTCCAATTATGAATCAACTTTTATATTTCAACCACTAAATTTATACAATCTCTTCAAATCATAAAAATAAACTAATCAAAACGCCTGAACAAGTGGAAAACTTAAAAGAAAACCACCGAATTCACATAAAAACGTATCACCGGTAATTAGCAAATAAAATTTTAGAGATAAAATAAATCATTTAAATAAATTTATAGCTCATTCAAATTTAGAATATGTAGGTACTGTTAGTCGTGCTGTGAAAGGTTAAATGCCTTACAATTAAATCCAATATTTTGAAAGAACAAAAATTATTAATTATTATTCTTTTAGTTTAAGACTTGAGTTCAAAACCATGTTAGACAAACTGATAATAAAATAATTCAAAACACCTTTAAAATGTTAAATGTAATAAAATTCAGATTAATCTAATTTTAACATGAATATTTTAAACGTGGCTAATGAACGTAATAAAAGAAAAGATAAATAAAAATATAAATTAATTTTGGTAGAATAAATTGTGTAACATAAGTCGCATTTCGGTTTTGAAATATGTATTGTATTACTTATGAGGTTATCATATTTTGCTCGCTTTTCAAAAATAAATTGAACAAACAGAATCAATTTACTGCAGCTATGTAGATAATTTGTGGTTTAGAGATGTATTTAATATAGATTTGTGATCTAACATTAACTTCTATTGATTTATTTACTAGTTAAACCCCACCAAACTAATACAAAACATATATGGTGACAGCGGTAAAAACAATAAAAAAACTATTTTTATTAGTGAACAAATCTATAAAAAAAATAAAGTTTATAAGATTTATTAATCATTAAAAATAAAAATTATTTAAGACAAAAGCAAAACAAAGCGTCCTTAAAATAGACGAAAATATATATTTCAACAATTAAAATTTGTTTGTGAAAATAACTACATCAAAAGAGAAATAAAAATAAATCAAGACATAAAAATCACTACTTTAAATCAAGAAAAAAGAATTAAAAATCAAATTTTTACTACATAATACGATTGTTATAATCAACGATCTACATTACAAAAAACCAAATTCATTATTAAAAATATAATAAACTACCTCTGACTAGCGAGTTCTCGCATTCAATTTTTTTTATTCAAAGTTGGGCATGTTTAGTGATAATTATAAAAAATTCTAAGCTAACGTCTCTGAATATCCGAAGATACCATGCCAACCAGGGTTAAGGATAGAGTATATATTACTTTTTTTGAGAAATTTATAAACGCTGTCTTTAAACGATTGAGGATTAAAGTTTTTAGCGAAAACCCACGAAGGTAACGCATTCCAGAGATGAGCGACTCTGTTTAAAAAGTCAAGTTGGCAGGCTTTACAGTTTTACACCTATGGGTGGGTCACTACAGTTGCTTTGGTGTGACGCGAAAAGTTTGCAGACTTAGGTAAAATCGATTTGATCTCTTCAGATGCCCGTTCATCCATAATAAATTTATAAAAATAGTCAAATCAGCAACATGTCTTCTGTGCTGTAAAGAATCAAAACCGTTAGTAAGATATGAGTTGCTAATGAATTTAATAGCCCTTTGCTGTACAGAATCAAGACACTTTAAACTACTAAAATATGCTCCACCATCCATTTGTGAGAACAATATTCTATACAGGGACGTATAAATGATTTGATGATCAAAAAAAGTTGCTCGCTATTGAAAAACTTACGACATCGCCATAAAAATCTTAATTTTTGAACTGCGTTCTTAGCTAGATTCAAAATATGAGCAATTTATATACAACCAAATGCAACTGTGGTATCTACCTATCGTAGGAGTCTATAAACAAATTTAATCAAAACGTTTCTAACTTGTATGGTTTTACTCGGCATCTTCTTATGATTAAAACACAGTATAACTTTTGTCTTCACTGTCAATTTTTTATTTTATATTGAGTTATTTTAATTTAAGTCACTTTCTTTAATTTCTCCCTTTTTTAAATAATTGATAGAATCTAAATCTAGACTACTCTTTACAGAATTTCACACAACACTCCTCTACAGCTATATTTTAAAATATGCTTTTCATTTATTATTTTTTGGAGGGACCGTAATGAACCGTTATTAATTATTGGTTTTAAAAGCCGTTAATCGAATTACTTCGGTCTGAAAGACCTAAGTATTACATTCATGAGCCAAAAGTGAAATTCTTACCCCCACTTTTTTTGGCATTTCTCGACGTTTTAGGACCTACTGACTCTAAAAAGGCAAAAAAAAAATGTATGTCTGTGTGTCTGTCCGGTCGTCATTACCTACGCTGCAGGGAAAACCACTGGAGGGATTTCAAAAATTTTTTTTCTAAAAATAGGTATACTCAAGGGACAGGTCCGAAAGGACGCTGTGTTCGATAACTGTACCGGAAGTGTGTCAAAAAAATCATTAAGTGTGTCAAAACAAGGAAATTTGCATATTTTTGGCTTAAAAAACGTTCATTTTAACTGATTACGAGTAGGAACATTGAATCTGGAGAAATCTTGATGGTCGGGATTGGTATGTGAGACCAAAATCTAGATTATTGCTTTATAAGTTTGTCAAAAAAATGTTGTCAAGTGTGTCAAAAGAAAGATTTTTATTTATTTTTTTACACAATTTTTGGAAAAAAATAAAATGTTTGTGTTTGAAATGAAATTTTATTTTATTATTATTATTGAGATTTATGGCATTATAAGTTTGACAAAAAAATGTTGTCAAGTGTGTCAAAAGAAAGATTTTTATTTATTTTTTTACCCAATTTTTTGGAAAAAATAAAATTGTTTGTTTGAAATGAAATTTAATTATTATTATTGAGAATTATGGCATTATAAGTGTGTCAAAAAAATGTTGTCAAGTGTGCCAAAAGATTTTTATTTAGTTTCTTACCTAACTTTTTGCAAAAAAATAAAAGTGTTTGTTTGAAATGAAATTTTATTATTATTATTGAGAATTATGGCATTATAAGTTTGTCAAAAAAGTGTTGTAAAGTGTGTCAAAAGAAAGATTTTTATTTATTTTTTTACCCAATTTTTTGGAAAAAATAAAATTGTTTGTTTGAAATGAAATTTAATTATTATTATTAAGAATTATGGCATTATAAGTTTGTCAAAAAAATGTTGTCAAGTGTGTCAAAAGATTTTTATTTAGTTTTTACCTAATTTTTTGCAAAAAAAATAAAAGTGTTTGTTTGAAATGAAATTTTATTATTATTATTGAGAATTATGGCATTATAAGTTTGTCAAAAAAGTGTTGTCAAGTGTGTCAAAAGAAAGATTTTTATTTATTTCTTTACCCAATTTTTTGGAAAAAATAAAATTGTTTGTTTAAAATGAAATTTAATTATTATTATTGAGAATTATGGCATTATAAGTTTGTCAAAAAAATGTTGTCAAGTGTGCCAAAAGATTTTTATTTAGTTTTTTACCTAATTTTTTGCAAAAAAAACCAAAAGTTTGTTTGAAATGAAATTTTATTATTATTATTGAAAATTATGGCATTATAAGTTTGTCAAAAAATGTTGTCAAGTGTGTCAAAAGAAAGGTTTTTATTTATTTTTTATCCAATCTTTTTAGAAAAAAATAAAATTAATAGTCCGTATGACATGGTAATTTATTATTATTATAGAGAATTATGGCATTATAAGTTTGTCAAAAAATAATGTCAAGCGTGTCAAAAAATGATTTCATTTAATTTTTTAGCCAATTTTTTGGGAAAAAAATGTAGCTGTTTTTATGACGTAGATGTAATTTAAAATGAAATTGGACATGGAAATTTTTGAATTTGTTATAGTTTTTGAAATATTTTTGGAATTTTGAAAAAGTTTGTATTTTTGATTTTGTAATAATTTTTGCAATATTTTTAGAATTTCGGCAAAAGTTTTAATTTTGATTTTGTAAGAATTTTTGAAATATTTTTAGAATTTTGAAATATTTTTAATTTTGTATACTATTATAATTTTTGGAATTTTGAAAAAAGTTTCAATTCTTGATTTTGTAATAATTTTTGCAATATTTTTAGAATTTTGGAAAAAGTTTGAATTTTTAAGAATTTTTGAAATATTATTGGAATTTAGAAAAAATTTAAATATTTGATTTTATTCTAATATTTGGAATATTTTTGGAATTTTGAAAAAGTTTGATTTTATTTAATTTAACAATATTTTTGGAATTTTGATTATAATTTTCCGGCAACGTATTGATGTTTCGTGTTAGTTTTGTAATAAATTTTTAAACAGAGATAAAAAATACTTGTACTTTAACAAAGAGTTATGTTTGATGTACATCGCTGCCCAAAACTAAAAACCATGTCCTCATAAAAGTTTTTTGCCGAAAACTATATCAAAATCCTTAACTCAGATCGAAGTCTTGATATCTCAGAGCTGTCAGATTTCAGCCCCTCCATATTTTAATATTAAATTTAAAAAACAAAACAATTCTCCACAAAACAATCAAAGGTGAAAAATCTAGTATTTCATCATGGAACTCATCCTTTGCTTTTAGTTCCAAAAGGCCAATTAATGGAGAACGAAAATGGCGAGTAGGTGATTTTAGACTACTAAATCCAATAGCGAACAACAAAGTGTTTCTTTTGCCTAGTGTCAGCGAAATACTGAACCATTAGATCACGCTAACGCTATCACCTCGCTATCACTAAATTCCAATGGATACCAATGATAAAGAAAGTCTGCCTTCAGTAGCTACATGGGTCGTTCATTATCATTTTTTACGTATGCCTTTTGGTTTTAAAGAAGCACCAATCACATTTCAGAGATTTATGAATCACTTTTTAAGTGGTCTGAACGGTATAAATTGTTTTGTCTATTAGTATGACGTAATCGTATACGGTGTTACTTTAGAATATTATAACATAAAATTAAAAGAGGTTTTAACACTCATAACCTACAACATGATAATGAGTTCATTATTGTACCTGATTCTAAACCTTTAATTTATTTATATTCACCTAGTAATCCAACATTAACTCTCCTAAGATAGAAATTAAAATTGAAAGGTTACACAATCAATAGGAGCAGAAAATCGAGATGATTTTAACTGTTCGCCAAATAGAGCCAATGTTATTAAAATTAAAGCCATTATTAAAATTGGTGCACGCATTCTTAGGAGTAGGAATGAAACTTAAAACCAAAAAATTTTAAATTGTGAATAAAATTATAAAGATTGGGTAGCGCTCACATGATTTATACTATTATTAAAAGCACCATTTTTATCCATATCCTAACTTGAAGTACTACAAAAATTAGAAATTTTATTTTTATTTTAGTTCAGAACAATTAATCTGATAAAACTTTCCTGAATAATACAGTTCACATTATATGTGAAAAAATACTATAAAATAATTTCCGTAGCTCAAAAAGCTTTAAGTAGACTCATCGTACCGTTCAGTTATTTTTAAAATTATAAAACAAAATGCATTACATGATCCACTCTGTAAACGAAATTATAAAAACTTGATGAAATTTATCCTAAACAAAAGGTTTCGTGTTTCATACGTTTAACTTAATTATTATGTGATGTTAACGACAGTTTGTGTGGTTTTTTTGAGTTTTGTGAATGCATGTAAATTAATAAAATAATTATCCACAGGGGTGCGTTTCGAAATTAACCACGGTTAACCATAAGGTAATAATGTCACTAATGTCATAGTCAAAATAGTGACGTCAAATATTAAATTCAAATTACCATAGTAAAGCTGTCAAAGTTAAATTGTAAAAGACCGCTAAAAATTCAAAATTAATAAAAACTAATATTCTAATTACGATAAATAAAACTAAAAATGTAGTGTATGTTTTTTATTTCTATAATTTATTTTTCAGTCTTCAGTATCAAATAAAAATAATAAAAATAACACATTTCATTAAAAATTATTAAATACTTAGTAAATAATAATTAAATGTACGATATTTTCACAAAACAATATAATTTCTAACTTTTTTTCCACAACAATTAAAATTTTCTTTTATTATAAAAAACTATATTGTGTTTTATAAATCGGTTGACATGTCGTTTTAAATATTTATATGTTTTGACATTAGAACATCAACAAACTCTACTCTAGACTTGAGTAACAAAGTTAAAGTAGTGACGTCACAATTTACTATGACAACTAATTTTTATAGTTTTAGAACGATAGTACATCTGTCATCCAGTAAATTTTTTATTTTGCGGTTAATTATGGAACGACATTTGGTAGAGTAAAGTTAACCGCGGTTAACCATAGTTAATTTCGAAACGCACCCCAGTGAAATAAATTCTATAAAAATTAATAAATGTCATGTTGGGTCTATGATCTACTCGCATTGTCTCGGTTACGATTATAAATTTTGCGAAAGAACTGAATTTAGGTAGAGAATAATTTATTACGTCTGTTTAAATTTTTGTGCTTAGAACGATGACATTTGGAAAATAAGTTGTGAATACAAACGCTCAGTTATAGTTGTTACAACGTGGATTATATGGCATAACTGTCAATAAGCTAAGAAGTTTCATAAATCGAGAATCTCAGTCAAATCTATAACTATCAGAAAAAAAACAATTTATATCCAGATATGAACAAACATTTTTTATCTATAAATTGCAATAAGTTTCTTATGACACATAAAAAAATCGATAAACTTCTTATCACATCTCAAACATGCAAAGAGGAAAGAAATTCAATATATATCCTATATAACTAAATTTATCTATTGTCCTCTCTACTGTCATAATATAACACAATTTTTCAATTTTTAATAATTTTTTATTTAACTTTTTAATTAAATTGTTAATATTTTCTTATAATTTTTTCTTGTTTGCATTTTCAATTTTCGTAGCTTTAGAAAATTGTTTTTCATTTTCACACTATAGTTTGTATTTTTATTTTTAGTTTAAACATCTGTGATGTTTATGCAAATTTCAGTTAAATACAAACAATTTCAGGATTTTGTTTTTCAATATCTTTAGAGAAAAAAAAAATTAATTTCATGTCTTAGAGTGGAAATAATTCAAAAACGCACCTGATGATGATCGTAATTGGACAAAGTATCAATTTTATATTTTTTTTTTTGATTAAAGTAACAATTTCTTTGATGTTCGTAAAAATAGGGGAAACAAATTATCAAATATTTACATTGCTATTGATAAATTTGATTTCAAATTTCGAAAGAATATTAACGAGCTTTAATTCAACTTCATAAATTGAGCAATTGAAAAAGTTTTGACATAATCCTAAAATGTAAGACGTATTTTCATGCATATTGTTTTGTTTAAATTAAGTTAGACGTAAATGTAGGCAGCATGCAATACCATACTTCTTTTTAATGTTCTATTTAAAATTAACACATTTCATTTTTCCCTTCTTTGTTATTTGAGTTTATATCGCTTTAATCAAAATGATTTTAAAAAACTATAAACAAATATGCCTATACATAAGTCAAAACGAAATGTGACAATTTATTTATTTTATTTGTTGTGTGTGTTCAAAACGTTATTATTGGCGATCACAGGGAGCACAATATATCCCACAAGACCCTTGCGAAATAACCTCCACAAAACTTTGCAACTAGGCCGTGCATTCCCCAAGGAGGCATTTATAGTCGAGGAAAATTAGCTTCAAAATCCGTAAAACTTCTAAGTCCTCAGGGACAGCTCCGATTTTGATGATTTTTTTTTTAAAATGTGTGTTTTTATATATTATTTGAAATCAGAAACATTAACCATGTGCGCAATTAAATATTTATGTTGTTTAAACAATATAAACAAAATTTATGAACAAATTATTTTTTTAACAAAATTTATGCAATAAAAGAATTGTTATGTTCAAATTTATAGAAAATTTCATTTAATAATAACATAAAAATATGGTATTATAAGAGTAGCAAAATATGTACACCCTATGTCTAACTTCTGTATATGAGCAATTTCACGCAAGTTCAGCAAATTTTTGGGAAATTTTGACTTGACCCCTTTTAATTTTGGTTATTTTTTGTTTATAGATAGTCTTTCATAAATAAAAAATACAAGTTCTCTTAGAATTTTTTTTTTCGACCAGGGGTCTTCACAGGGTGCCCCTCAATTTTTTGTTATTTTGTGATGTGAGTGCATTTTGACGAGCGATTGTAGAAAAACTACTCAATCGATTTTCATAAATGATATGTCGTTGAATAGGTATTAAAACAAAGGTTATTAAACAATTTTAAAAATGTACACTGTTAATTTTTTGAAATAATTTTTAACGGTGTAACATAAGAAAAAAATGGTGTAATTGAAAAAAAGATGGCATAGCCTCTTTTTTTTTTTTTGTTTAAACAAAATTGAAGCTTATTTTATATCTAACAACTTGTGAAAGTTTAGGACTAGCTATATTTTTTGTTTTAAAGATAAAATTCGTTGTGCATATGACTGTCGGGAATCAGTTTTTTTTGTTCTGAAGGAAAATTATAAAAATGGCGTTATAAACTAAAAGATTTTTTTTTATGTTAAATATCAAATATTTTATTATTAAATGAACTTTTTAAAAAGCAATTTCAGTCAAGTTCAGCAAAATTTTGCGACATTTTAATCGAAACACACTAATGGAAATATCTTTGGCAAACTCGGTCGTTGATCTGGCAACAATCAATAGTCATGTTTTGGTTGAGTTAAAATTGAACATATTTCAGTCACCCCAATTGGAAACTTTCAGGCTATCATTTACATTTATGGCAGAGTCTCTCCGGGCGGGCTTTATTCGTTCATGTTCGCTAATGTGGAGTTTAAAAATAAGTTTCCTGATGTGAAAATAGGATTTACTAAATTCACGTCCCTTCGACCACAAGAATGTATAAAATTATCCCAAGGAGTTCATAATGTGTGCGTGTGTACCATACATCAAAATATGAAACTAATGATTCAACACTCTAAGATGTCTTGGATTACTGATGCTGCTTTCCAAAATTATAAAACATTAATTGAATTTGTTTCATGTGGTAAATTAACAGAAGATTGTCATAATTTGAAGTGCAATGAATGTTCAAAAAAACTTCAACAACTCAAAGAAAAATTACTAAATGATTTTGACGTTAAAGGAATCCTTCAAGTCAAATATCAACAATGGAATACCACTGATCGATGCAATTTGGATACTTTAATAGAAACTGTAGAAGAATTTATGAAAAAATTTATTTACCGTTTACAAATTTTGATACCACACAACTTTATAGCAAAACAACAATTTACATTCATTGAGGAAAAAAAAAAAATTTAGAAGCAGGAGAGTGCTTCGTTCAAGGGGATTTTTCTGAAAACTACGGCTTCATAATTCAGAATGCGGTTCAAGGCTATTATTATAATAATTCACAAGCTACTATTCATCCATTTGTCATTTATTTTAAAAGTGCCACAAGTGAATATATACAGCACCGAAGTTTTATACTCACTTCGGATATAAACGATCACAACAGTACTACAGTCCATCTTTTCATTACAAAACTTATTGAATTCATCAAAACGCATATAAATTCTAATATTACAAAAATAATTTATAACACTGACGGTGCACCTTCTCAATACAAAAATAAACATAACCTAATTAACTTATGCCACCATAAAGACGACTTTAAGGTTGACGCTGAATGGCATTTTCATGCTACCAGCCATAGAAAGGGACCTTGTGATGGAATTGGTGGTACACTGAAGCGTGCTGCACACCGTTATAGTATGGCGAGCGAAGATAATATTATTGATACAACAAAAAAACTTTTCGAATGGGCTTTAAAATGGGAATCTACCATGAACTTTGGATACGCCGATAAAAATGAATATCAATTAACAAAAGAAAAATTACAAAATCGATATAAAAATGCGATTACTATAAGTGGAACTCAAAAATTTCATTCTTTTGTACCAGTAGACCAGTGTACCAAGACAATAAATGCAAAAATGTTTTCCAACTCAAAAGAAACTTTTGAATGTAAAATAAGTAAATAATTTTTAATAACTATATTTATTTTCACATATATAATTTGTATGATATTTTAAAAAGTTTATTCAGTAATAAAATATTTGTAATTTAATGTTGAAAAACAATCTTTTACTTTATGATTCCATAATAACATAATACGAACATAATACTTCTCCAGTCAAAAGTTCCTAAATAGATTTAGTTGTTTATACGGCTTTTTTGTTTGCAGTCAAGACTGTCAAATTATTTTTTATAAAAGTGACAAGTGATTACTAAAAGTGATAAATAAACATTTCATTTTTTATGCCATCTAATACAAAGAAAATAATTGCAGAAGTGCTTTCCTATTCAAAAGAAACTTCTGTTTGTAAAATAAGTAAATCATTTTTAACAATTGTATTTATTTTATTTATTGTACTACATATATAATTTTTATAATATTTTAAAAAGTTCATCTAATAATAAAATATTTGATATTTAACATAAAAAAAAAATCTCTTAGTTTATAACGCCATTTTTATAATTTTCCTTCAGAACAAAAAAAACTGATTCCCGACAGTCATATGCACAACGAATTTTATCTTTAAAACAAAAAATATAGCTAGTCCTAAACTTTCACAAGTTGTTAGATATAAAATAAGCTTCAATTTTGTTTAAACAAAAAAAAAAAAGAGGCTATGCCATCTTTTTTTCAATTACACCGTTTTTTTCTTATGTTACACCGTTAAAAATTATTTCAAAAAATTAACAGTGTACATTTTTAAAAACTTTGTTTTAATACCTATTCAACGACATATCATTTATGAAAATCGATTGAGTAGTTTTTCTACAATCGCTCGTCAAAATGCACTCACATCACAAAATAACAAAAAATTGAGGGTCACCATGTGAAGACCCCTGGTCGAAAAAAAAAATTCTAAGAGAACTTGTATTTTTTATTTATGAAAGACAATCTATAAACAAAAAATAATCAATATTAAAAGGGGTCAAGTCAAAACGTTGTTGAATCTTCGTGAAATTGCTCATATACATTTGTCATTAATATAGAGACTTAGCTGAGTTTTACGAACAGACACGTTTTCTGCTCCGAATTCTTTGAACCTTGTCCGATTAACATGAAATTTGGTGAGTAGTTTAGGAATGGCTCAAGGAACGAAAGTGGCATAGCGCTGATGTGCCCTTATATCCTGGGGTGGATTCCACCCCTTCTCGAGGGCGGAATATTTTTCACTCAAAGCAACCCAAAAAATAGATAAAAGGACACATTTGAAGTATAGAATGTTGTATAAGGTTTTTTCGATAGATCGATATTTTTCGAGTTATTTGCGATTGAAAACTTATATTGTTCGTTGAAAAACGCATGGTTTTTGATAGTTTTTCGAAAATAACTCTTAAACTTAGCTTCAAAAATTTGGTAATCAACAAAACTGAAACTTAAAAAAACCAAGAGATTGTTGTTTTTATGAGGGTTGTATGTCCAAAATGAAGCAAGTTATGGTTAAATGACGAGACATTTTTTAACGACTTGGTTCGAAGAATTCAACGTTAAATAACGGAAAAGTAATGCATTTTTCGGACAAAACTGTCATACTTTTTTCTAATGATTGGAAAGACGTTTAAAATGGGCACTAGTTCAAGTCGTTTGCATTAAAAAAAACCAAGCTATGATGCGGGCATCTCGAATTCAAAATAGAAACTCAGCGTTAAAATTTTGGTCATTCCTAATAGAATTTATATTGACCATAGGCCATAGTCCCTTTACAACTAGCTGTATTTTAGTGTTACCTATGTGATCCAGAAGTTTTGTTAGATTAGAATACGTATTTTCCGAAAAAAGTTTGATAATAATAAAAAATGAATTTTCAAATTTCCTTAGAAAGTACCGTCTGTTCAAAATAACTCTAAAACTAACAAATATACGTAAAAAAATTCTCCAGACAAAAACGTAGGTTTTTTCTTAACCAAAAATTGGTTTTATTTTATTTTCTGTGGAATAAAAAATACCAAAGATATAACTGTTTCAAGTTTGCATTATAGTGCACGGACCACTCCTTTCGAGTCGTTCAACCCTTAACAATTTGAAGGTAAAGGGTTTAGGCATGTTGGAATATATATCATCTTATAGCTTTGAAAGAACCTATAAATCAAGTTTTTAATGGAAGCTGTAACTTTAAAATTGAGATAGTTATGTTACTATGAATCATACATGTTCAACTCATATAATTTAAATTATATGAAAATAGGACTTTATTATTTTTTGTGGGATCATGGAAATGCTTATTCATTATATGGGGACTTCTCTGCCCTTTAATCATCGAACTAAAATTATCGAATTTCCTGAATTTATAGTTTACACTTTCTGAATTTAGAATTATATATTTTCATATTTAAATGTAAAATAAATACAAAATAATTTATAATTGTTTACAATTTTTTTCTTACAATATTCGTATAATTTAAAGCTTTTAAAATTAAAAAAGAAAACAAAACAAATTTTTTAAATTATACTATTTAAAAGTTAAAAAATACCGTGACAAAATTTTTTCTCTCTATAAATTATGTTTTTGTTATTTAAACAATATAAATATTTAATTGCGCACATGGTAATGTTTCTGATTTCAAATAATATGTAAAAACACACATTTAAAAAAAAAAATCATCAAAATCGGAGCTGTCCCTGAGGACTTAGAAGTTAAAACCTAATTTTCCTCGACTATTAAATAGAAATAAAATTTGTGAATGGAATAGAAAAGCCATTTAATTTATGAAAATTAGAACTAAAAACCTATTACTTATTAAATCATCTTTGGACTATCGCGGACTATTCCTTAAATTCAAGATACAAATATTTTACTGTACATAAATTTCATAAAAGTTCTGAAAATGTTTCTTTATAATTAGCTCTATACTTAGATATAAAAACATACTAAGTTTCAAAAGAATATCAATTGAATTAACCCTTAAGTTAATTTCATCTGTTTTTGTGTTTATAAAATATTCATGAAACTTTACTTGTCTCCGAAATGAAAAATGACCTCAAATAATAGAATTTATTATTATTGTATCCATGAAAATCTGTCTTGATTTTTTTGATATTTAAATTGAGATAGAAAGGTAAGAACCCTAAGGCATATATCCTTTTGAAATAATGGAGATTGTTAACTTAAAAGGTAAACAAGGGTAATGTTACCCATAACTATGTTTGACTATAGTCAAGCTTTTCGTTGAATCAATTATATAATTACAAAATACGTTTTATATTTTCATAATTTAATTTAAACGTATTCAACTTAATTACACTCATTAAAACTGCTTAAAGTAAATTAATTTTTTTTCCACCACATTTAGTTGAAAATTAAATACTTTCAATAATTTACATTAAACGTGTCCATTGAATCTCATGACCAGCTACAACATACAATTATATTTGAAATCTATAAAAAATTAAAAGTATAATAATTCACTAAAAACTAAGTTGATTACAAATGCAAATGACTTTTACAAAGCAGAGCTAGAATTCTATTCAGTCTGAAAAGTATGCTTGAACTCTCATTTTTAAACATAACTTTCCTGTACATCCAAGCGTTGAACACGAAACAATAAAGCAACAACAACGATTTTAAAAATTATTTTACTTAACATTCATAACATGAAGGAAAATTTATTTCTAATTTTTCCTTTTTTCATGTAAATTAAAAATAATTTTCATGTTTAACAAAGAGACGGAAATGTAATTTTAAATGTTCGCATTTTTTTTTTGTTCCAATAATTTTCATAGTAGCATTTTCAACAGAATAGGAACAAGTGTAGTTACAATTTTAGTACTAATTGAACGATATGGCTTTGTAAGTCCAACGGTAAAAGTAATGGCAGGGAATACAAATTTATTTATTTTTGATTTAAAAAACAAACATATATAAACATATAGGACTATCATATTTCCTCCTTCTTTAACAACGAACAAAATAATGTTTATAGCAGCTCAGTACCACCTATGCTAACCCAGGAGGTACTTGGAGTTCGATCTCTTTAATATTTATAACGAACGGTATACTTCTTCAGGTTATTCAATTATAAACCTTTCAAAGCAATACCCTAATAATAATACATAATATTATATTCAAACACTAAGCTAACACAATTTTTTGTATCTTTCGTCTGGTGATAATAAAAATTAAATATTTCATAACAGGGGCGTCAATTGGGTAGGGCTGGGGGGGGCATTGGCCCCCCCCAAGGATCTGATACTATCAATAATTCAATACATCGATTCAATAAAACCATCCAATCGTGGTAGAATTATACACTACAAAAATTTCAATGCACGGTTATTTTGTAAATTCGTCTAATTTTTAGAAGATTTACTTAACTACTATACCAATTTTATCGCATACTATTAATTGAAATATATCTGATAATATAATTATTACGTTACATATTATTTTAGCCCGACTAAAGTACAGTTTATCGCAATATTCAAACCGTTATCGTTCTTTGTATCAAGGACTAGAGCGCCGCCGATACGAAAGGCGGTCGTATTGCTTCAAATCTTCTGATGAAATCAGTTTTATAGACAAAACACGATCGTTCTTCCAAAAACGCCGTGGGTGCGTATTTTGACAAAATTCTATCGTACTATAAGGTGCGCGGCATTACCGCTTTTAGAAGAACGATTGTGTTTTGTTTATAAGATATTCGTGTCTGAGCCAGAGGAAACAAAATATTTCATTAGTATAGGGCTCCTCGAGAGTTCATAGTGCAGTATTTAACATTCAAATTTCAATTGGCCATTGGTAATTTATATAAACTTAAAAGTAAGTACATGCAGGAGAACACAACCTAATTATTTTTTTTTAATAAAATGTTTTGTGTAGTAGGAATTACAATATGTGTCACAATAACACTTAAAAACCTTTTAAGACCAAGGTCCCACAACAACATACGTTCGAAGGTGTTGATGAACGTAAATCTTCCTTTTTTATGTTTTTTTATATTTTTTGTTAGAGAATGGATAGCTAAACAAAAAATCCTATCACTGACAAAATATGACATAGGCCAATATTTTATGATAGAATAAAGAAAATAAAAGTAAATTAAAAAGTAAATAGCAAATTTTGACAAAAATTTGCTGAAACAAAACAAAAATGTAGTTGCCAATAATCCAGCCGGTTGCCTATTCCTTGATCCTGTGACGCACCATCTTTCTTAATGATTAAAGCCCACACATAGTTATATGAAGGCTCGTTTCTTCAAGGAAGCAATAGCGTTTCATCATCAAGGATTATTTCACAGCTAAGATTGAGAGTGCTACCGTTGACTGAATACAGTTCATCCGCCACCACCCCTAAGATGTCACCTTGGCTAGTGATATCTCACTGCTATTGCCAGTGGTATGTGATATCTCACGTTAACTCGTATGTCAATAGCAGGGAATGGAGTACGCGGGTTTGTCACACCCGTAGATCAAAAATAAAAAAAAATTTTAAACAATAAAAACTGATCCCTCCATGCCCCACTTATTTTGAGAACCCTGACTGTTTGGCCCTGTTTTTTATCTTTATCATATTGTACAAACTTTACAACTTTTTTAAAAACAATAAATTAAAAACAATTCTAAATGTAAAATCCTATAACATATCTAAAGTTTTCTTGATAGTTGTGCCAATTTTTACAAAATGAATGAAAATAATTACGGGAGTAATTTAAAATTTTTGTGTTATTTCCAGTGATTTTATAATAGTGAATGTTTTATAATGGACAAGCAATATTTTCTAACGACACGAACAAATTAAGTTATGTAAATATTACAAATTTTTTTCGCTATATGGACTATAATTTTTAATTCATAAAATAGCTAAAATTATATGTTTGGTTGGCTATAATAAAATCTAAAACGTATCCTAAACGTCAATCTTTGTTCATTTTTTTTTATACAGGGAGGGAGAAACTATTATTTTTTTGTGATAGGTTTTTCTTACAGATTTAAAAGAAGCTCGCAATAATTGTACAATTTTGAATCAAATGAAAAATTTACGCACGTTTATGGGTAGTAAACTGCCCAGACATCCCACGCTGCGTGGAAATGTCCCACATTTCGTTGCGTTGTCCCACAAAGCTTCCCACGAAACAAATATTTCCACCACATTTGCCCGCATTATAGAAATAATCAAAAAACCTTATATCTACCTACGTACAGTTTGCGCAATATCTTAGTCAAAGCAATGGCTTCACAGTTTTTTCTTGCAGTTTGTATGATGTTATGTATATGTTGATTTAACTTTATTAAGAGAACAAACCAGTGCAATATTTTTTTTACTAAATAGTGTTTTAACTATAATTTTCATAGAAATACTAAACTCAGTTTTTTTCACTGCAATAATTTACATTTTATTTTGCAAATATCTTTTGATGTCTAACACATCTACCTCAGCGAAAAGGTTTCTTTGTTTATAGAAACATCTCCCCGGTGTATATACGAGAGATCGAAAGTATATTATTCAAAATAAAATACAAAATATTTTACTTAAAAAGACGCAGTTTTCCGTATAAATTCATAAACCTTTAAATTTTCAAAACAGAGTTTACAATTTTACTTTATTCGAGCTCTCATTTCAATCCTTTGAAATAATATTCAAAAGTTAAAATGTTCATAATTTGAAGATCGTTCTTACTCGTAAGAGCAAAATTTTTGTTTTTTCGATTTTACTCCTTTGGAGCAGATTACATTTTCCTGTTCTTTTATTCGATTTGCAAAAGAACAAAATTAGTCATCCTTTATATTCATTTTTCTAACAATACATGAATAATTGAACGAATCATTCGAAGCATTTTACGTTGGAAAACATCAAATTTGAAGCATAAATAAAAGTTTTGAGTATTTGAATGAAAATATTTATTTCAATTTAGTAGCAAGAATGATATTTTACTATTTTCACTCCTCTGTGTGGGAGTATTATATTTTTTTTATTCGCCTACATATTAAAGTGTTACTTTATTACTGTGATTTGCGGCTTTAAAGTATCAATTTTCAACTATTTATTTTGTTGTCATAGCTACGTCCAAAAAAGTAAAAAGCATTTGCATTTGTTTAAATTCTATGAGAAATAAAATTTTTTATCAAAGCAACCCTTAAATTTAAAATTTCATTATCCAATTAAGATAGTTGTTATCATTTGTTGTCATAGCTACACAATAATTTGGAAAAAATAATAAATATTTTGTCAAAGGTTACTTGTTCCACATATTTTTATTTTAAAAATTATGAAAATTTATAATTTTAATTTAGAATAAACAACTTTTCTAAAAATATTTTGCTTGCGGCGAATAAAAAATAGTATATAATGCACGGACGTAAGCTATTTTGGACTTAATGTGAGTGCAAATCTCGGCTATCGCCTCGATTTGCAAACTCCACATCCGTCCAAAATCTTTAGCTTTACGTCCTAGCATCATAATGTACTATTTTAAGCTACGCACTCTGAAAGAAAAAAGTAAAGGAGTGATATAAGTAGCGTTTCAAACTCTTTTTAAACACACTTTAACTAGGTAGCTCAAAAGTAAAATTATTACTTTCTAATTTCTAATTTTTTTTCTCAATAAAGAACAAACAAAGTAAACAGCATAAAAACTTGATAAATGGTATAGATTTGCAATAGATAGAACGAGAGGTATACTATATACCTCTTATACTTACAGAATACAGAAAAGATATTAATTATTTAGTAAAATTAAAATAAATTGTTTTAATTGTTTTGCAGTCTTTACTTGTCTAACAAAAGTTTTAAGCAACTATAAAAGGTAAATTTATACAAATTTTTAAAATTATATTTAAAAAATTCTCCTGCAAATCAAGACGGATAGAAAACGTTTACGTAAATTCTTATATGATATTGAATTGGACTATCCTTTTATAAAAAAAATCAAAATATAACGACGCAAAAGTTTATTGTATTACCAGTCGGAGTGAATTTGCAAATTAACAGTGGACATTATGATATTAAAAGACATATAGATACAGATAAACATAAAAAAGCGTTGCTATAAGCCGCCAGCTCCAGTAGCTTAAACAAGTTTTGTTGTTATTTTGTTTTCTTGTTGTTATTTAACATTGACAAAAAGCTACTTGCAATTTGCGCTGATAACACGAACACCAATTTTAGTGGTGTCAAGTCAAGAAGTGAAAATTTAAAAGCAAGCTAAACGCAGCCCGTATTCTAAATAATGCAATAAGAAGTGCTGCTGATGTAAATGGCAGGGTTAAATAAATTAGGATATTTTACTGTCTTTACTGGTTTAAGTTGAAGAAGTTCTGTGGCAAAAGTAATGTCAAACATAACCAACTTATTGGATACAGTGAAACTCGCTGGCTGGCGGTAATGCCAGCACTAGAAAGAATTTTGAAAATGTACGAACCACTGTAAGCACATTTCCTAACGGTTGAAAAATGTCCAATTAAAATAAAAGAATTTTTTGTAGAATTAAATAGTAAACAAATAGTAAAGGAAAGCATTAAATAGTAAATTTATGCACAATCTAGTTAGCACGTTTTCACCGTCCCACTTTCTCGCAATAGAAATTCTAATTAGCTAGTATTTGGAAGAATGTTTGCATTTTGCCCCACATTTTAACGATTTGGCTCTGGTCAGTTTAGGGTAGACATAACTCTTTCTCTCTGAGACAAATAAAGGAAAACAAACAAACAAACAAAAAAACGATTCGACATAAGAGGAGTCACGTAGGGATTGCAATCCCGTAGTGTTTTATGGATCCTGGGACTACGTGACTCATAAATTTTAAATCCCGGGATGCCCGGGATCGTATAGAAAAACGATCCTTTTTTTATGCTGCACGATCTGCTTTCGTTTACAAATTCACTCTCTGAACAGTTACAAAGCAAAGATATAATAATTTCTAGCACAAGCGCTTTAATTAAAACTACTTTCTTGATGCTTAAACAATGCAGAGATGATACTAAATTTAAAATTATTTTTAACAAATGAAGGGATTTTACAGAACTTTGCGGCATTCGCTTCAATGAAACAACACCAGAAGACAAAGATATAGCAGAGTAACCAAGGTAGCTCAAAAGCATTTTATTTTTATTTCTTAGTCCATGCATTTAAATGCTTTTAAATATATGTGTGTATAAAAATGTGTATGTTTTGTTTAACGAAAAAAATCTTTTTATGTCATTTAAATTCTCGCCCCCCCCAAGATTTTGGTGAAATGACGCCACTGTTTCATAACTAAATAGTTGTGCTATGTTTTATGCTTTTTAAATTTATAAATTTGTAATAATACAATAAAAGAGGAAACGAGGAAAATTTATGGAACAAAGCAATTTTGTATGCAATTCCTACACACGTTGTAGATGTCATATTTAAAAACTTTAAAGTTGAAAATTATATTATACGAGTATCATTAAAGTGGTTATATAAATTATATGAGAGCAAATATGATTAAGAGTTGGCATCTATTAGTAAAAGTGTTACACAACTTTTTTTTAATTTAAGAGTTTTAGAATGTGGATACAGATCAGACTATGTTGCAGTTTGAAATTTTACATAGAGTTGTAAATAGACTGCAATAGAAAAAAAGAGAGCATTTACCTGGTGAACCTTACAGAGCAGGCTTATCAACTATATATTTCGTTTGGCAAGGATCCCTTACAAGGTTGTACAACTGGTCCAGTGATGGTCCTTAACCAGGAATGCAGCAATGGGCGAGTACTGGCAACCACAACTGGGCCATTAACATAATTTTACTGGATGATAACTTGGGATAATAAATGGCTGCCATTCAAGGCCCAGAGAAAAAACAACAGCAACGGTCCATACAAGGTTGTACAGTTCGCGTAGTAACGGACCAATAATGATGACCAGTATTGTAGTAATGGCCAAGTGCTGGCAACCATGACTGGACCATTAAAAAAAAAATATTATCATATGTAATTTTAAATAAATTGAATACAAAATAATCTAAAATAAAATAAAAATGACGGAAAAAGCTCAAAACTTCCAATACAACTGGTTCAGTAATGATCTATTACTGGCTACTGGTCGCCGCAACAATGACCGAGTACTGGCAACCATGACTGCCAGTACTCGGCCAGTAAAAAAAATCTAAAATAATATTTTCATATGTAAATTTAAATAAATTATTTACAAAATAATTAAAATAAAATAGAAATGAAAAAAAATTTAAAACAGATACCAACCTTTTCAATATTATCATAGTCTTTCAGCGATAACTAACCTATATATGTGAAATTTTTCAAACTATATATTTCTAGAACGGATAATACTCTAGGGAAATTTAAAAAAAATGACATAGATCGGCAAATTCATTGATGCAGTACTGGCCCAATAACAAAAGCCAATTAATGTTAACCATTAACGGACCATTGATTGGCCATTTAATGTAAAGTGTACTGGCTATTTTCTATAAACTATAGATCAGCCGATTCACGGTTCCAGTGATGGCCCAATAACAATTGCCAAGTACTGTTTACTTTCCATGGGCCAATGCTTGGCCGTTTAAAGGTAACTATATACTGGCTCTTTTCTGTTAACCATAGAACGGCCGATAAATGGTTCTAGCACTGGATCAATAACAATAGCCAAGTATTGTTAACCATTGTAACGACGGACTATTTTCAATTTTTACTCTAAAATAATAGTTTTCAAATTCAATAATAATTTTATTAATTTTCTTCAATTGTAATAAACGTAGACATTTATCTGTACCACTGTACAATTAAACATTTTTTTATGATTCAAATAAACTCAATTTCAATTAAAAGTACAAGTTTTGCATGAATGATTGGTTGTATTACTGGAAATTGCTTGTTACATGATGAAAAATGAAACAGAAAATCTGGAATATTGTGTATATAAGCGATCAACTTTGTATGATCGAGAATTAGTAAGATTTAAATCGAATTAGTATATAAAATTAAATCAAACTGATATAAGTGTTCAGTAAATTAATAAAATTAAACAAATGGTGATGAATCATTGTGATTATTTTGTATAAAATTAACAAAAATAATGTATAAAATTATTTTAAATAAAGTTCTTATTTACAATTTGAAAACATTAAAATTTTGCAAGTTTAAATTAAATAACAATAGTTATGAAATGTTGTATATATAAATGTGTGAACTCAAATCGCTACGAAAAGCATAATAGAAATAAAATAACATGTCACAGATTTCTAACCGATACAAAATATTTAAAAGCATTGTTAAAAGCACTAAATTTAAAACATTGGAAACCACAGAAACATGAAGTAATTTGTTCGCAGCATTTTAAGGAAAATTGTTTAGATCAAAGTTAAGGATACGTTTCAAGAAAACTGCAATACCTACTATTTTAAATCAAATGTCTGGGGAATTGTTAATAAAGGGAGTTATCACAGAAGATAAACGAAGACGTAAAATAAAACATGAAGAAGACAACATTCGAAATAAATTAATGTAAGCTTTTTATTATATTTTAATTTGTATAATTTTTGTTGATTCATTTTTTTTTTGGTATTAAAAGTAATAAACTTTGCTGATAGTTAAATTACTTAAATTGTTGTTTCGTGAATTAGTGAAAAAGTAATGTAAATAAGAGATTTCCAAGTGTAGTTTGTTTGTTATAAATTCAGTGTTCCGGCGTAATATAAGTTTGATTATATAGTTTTTGAATATTATATTCGTATAAAGTCCAAATCAGTTTACATGGCGCGTGAAAAAAAGACCTGGGGTTTTTGTAGGTTTTTATATGAGTTTAGATAATTTTTTGCGTTATAATTATTGGCGCGTGAATTTTGGTAAAACCTGTTTTGGGTTTTTTTTGTTTTGAATTGTGTTGGTTAAACCAGTTGGGGTTTTTTTATATGGATTGTGTATGGATTGGGTTTGGATTGAGTATCTTTATTGAATATAGGTTGGATACAGATTGTATGATTATTAGATATGATCGATGGATTTGGATAGGTATAAGGATTGGATGTGGTTTGATTGGATGTAGATTATTTTTACGATCTTTTTGTTGTCTGGTGTCAAAACAAAAAGCATCCCGTTATATTTTACAGTTTGTTTTTCAGGGTTTGTGTGTTTTTGAGAAAATTAAATTCATTTCGTTATTTTTGAATCTTTTTTTTGATTGATGTTTTTTAAAGTATTCTTGATGTATATATAAATATCAATTGCTTTGGTGAAATTTGAAAATTTCGTTTTGTTTAAAATTAAAATTATCTTGCAGTGGTAGGCCTAAAAAGCTATCCATGGGGCTTCATCCCTTAACAGTGATAATGTTCCTAGGTCGCCTCTATCCATTAAAGACATGCGATCGAAGTTCATTGGTTCTTCTCTTCGTTCCGAGGAAGTTTTCTGATGACAGGGAATGACCACTGCTGTGTTTGTACTTAGGTACAAATCAGTAGTACCATTTCGTGCTCAGAGGCTTCTTCAATGGAATGAAGAGGGGAACCAATTTATGTTCTTTCAGGATCAGAGGCTTCACCTCATACAATTTCAATTTTGTTTCCACTTAAATAATCATTAGTTTTTTTGAAATAGAACAATGTCCATGGAGCTTGAGACTTAGAGTCTGGCTCTCGGGAGCGCTCTGCAGAAATGGCATTAGTTCTCGAACGCGATATTCTGGCTGGGGTGACATTGGTCATATGTACCATATTTTGTTGTTTTATTGTCAACAAACGAATCTTAGACATGGAAATCTCTTATCATTTGGAATAAAAAAATAAACAAATAAATACATTAAATAAATAAATAGGTTCTATTTTCAAAATAAATAATTAAACGCATTAAATAAATAGAATAAGTGGGCTATTATTTTGAAAACGTACATCGAAAAAAAAACAACTATTTTTTAAAAATCTGAAATTTTGATATATTGTTGGTATTGACGAAAGGAAAAAAGTCGTTTCCGCTTTTATTTTTTGAGTACTCTGAATCGGAGTTATGCGCGGTTGAATTTTGAGGCTTCTTCACGTAGTTTTGGTAATGGTGGCAATGTTTTGTGAATAGGTGCCACAAATATCATCCGACGTACGTATATTTTTGCAAGTAAAAAGGAAAATAATTGAATAATTGAAATAAGTAAGTTTAAAATTAATAACTTTTCTCTTTTCCGCTAGGCGGCGCGTAAAACCTTGGTTTACTTCAAAGCTCATATCTCAAAAATTCCCTTTTTTTTTGTTTTTCACAAATTTTAAAGTCAACATATGCAGCTATGAAATTGAGAAATAAAAAGTCTGCAATTCAATATGGATTTTTTCTTACGATTTTTTAAAGTTTGGTATATGAAAAATTCACATGTGTTTTTTTATTAAGTTAATAATCCTGTACTAAATGTGGATCTAATAAATTAAACATTTCATATTTTAACACCTGCAATAAATTTGAACCATTTTCTGTGCGGTTAAATGGTTAAAAACTTATTAAAAATTAATTTAAGTTAAGTGGTAAAATAAAGGAATTTAAATTATTAAAAGAGTCTGTAAAATATTTATTCATTTTAAAAAATGTCTATTCAGCCCCTTTTTACTAATTAAAATCTCATTAGAGACTCATAATTTTAACATTTAAAATTTCTAATGACGCCCACAAACGGTTTTTGGAACAAATTATGCTTGCATCCAATCAAAATATGTATATTAAATTGTACCTACCTAATTTTACCAGATTCTACCTCTGTCAAAACTATTTAAAAGATATATATATATTGATGTGATTGCCTTATAGCAAGTATATTCAAAAATATTTAGAAGACATAACGTTTAGAAAAGATAATACATAATAGAAATGCCTTTCAAATTGTGCTGTAACTTGTACGGTCTCAAAAATCATAAGCGGACATCAAAAAAGGTGAAACTGGTCACACCAGCTGTTATTCAAAAAGCTGCGACCCTAAATTTCACTTTGCGTGATGTCCAGTTTATATGTGAAACATGTGGCACTTATATCTATAAAAATAAGGTAAATTTAATTTTTTTATTAAAATGAATAAAAATTCATATGCAACTAATATTTTCTACAGCAGCTTTCATGTTCGGAAACTATCGATAGTGAAGTTATTTCTATAAATCAGGATGTTGAAAATGTTCCAACGAATGAAAATATTTAAATACCTCCAGCATCTTTAGATCCATCACCAGTTTCGGTTGATACTATATCGCCACCAGTTCTTGAACTACTTAATGACACTTTAGAATATATTAATAATGTTCTTGGAATGCTAGCCGAATCTCCTATCAAACAAAAACATATTACAACAGGAAGTTATAAAAAAAATTGCAAGTGTCACATCGGCAATAAGTCAAAGAATATTTCAAGTAGATTCAGTGAAAGTGTTATCACCAAACGAGGAATGTGAATATACATCATGGCTTATGAACCTTAAAAAGGAATTTAAAGATACCAGCTCTAAATCAAAACAAGTGTTATTGTTGACAATTCTACCAAATTTTGGTCAAATCAACGTATCCAGGATACTCAATGATAACGCAGAATGAGATAGAAGCTGCAAAATAAAGTTCAATAAAGTTCAAGCCACACTCCACCCAATCGTAATTTACTACAAATCATGTAATGATAAACTAGAGGTCTTATCTTTTGTCATTATATCTGGTCATTTAATGCAGGCATGTCAAACTCATTTCGGTATACGGGCCAAATTTTTCGAAAATTATTTTCTAAAGCCTTATGCGGGCCACATGTTCTTGGTTTTATTAAAAATTTTAAATTTGTTAAAGAAAACAAAACAAAAACGTTTATATAGAAATTTATTAGTTCTTAAAAATATATTTATTAATTCAGTTTTTTTTACTAAACCAACTCAATGTAATTTTTAATATTGATGCTAAATGTTCTGCAGTCAACCTGGCTCGCTTTGCAGTTTTATTTATCTTCATATGTGAAAAAATGTGTTCACATATGTAAGTGCTACCAAACATGGATAATATGAGTAAAACAAAATGTCGAGTTCTTGGACGGTCTGCAGATAAATAATCGTAAAACTCTGTAATACCAATTTCCTTTTAATTTTGGTTTAATAGCGTGTCGCATCGTAATTCTATAAACGCTCCCAGCAGACATTTATTAGGGTTGATGGCCCTGATAAGGTTTGCCCTATACACTCATGATCAGTGCCCTAGTTTGATAGGGCCCTGATCATGAGTGTAACGGTTTTTCCCAATCAGACTCTGATTGGGATAGTCGGATCAGGACCTGATCAAGTTCGCCATAAAAAACTAAATAGGGCAAACCCTAGTAAGTTATTCTGTATCAGGTCGAGATCAGATTGCCCAACCAGGAGTGAAATAAGAAAAAACACATCAGGGATGGACATATTAAAATACGGTTAACCCTAAAGGAGTTTTCTAATTCAGTCCCGGAACAGGACCACATTCGATTGCCCTAATAGGACTTACCATTTCTGGCCCTGAACATACCCTGATCACACCCTGATTGTATTCAGGCTTTTTCTAACTAATTTCTACTCGCCCATTTGCAAATTTTCGTCAATATTTTCAATGACAACAGATATCGGAGAACAAAAAATATTGAAATGAGACTCACTACTTTGAAAATCTGAAAACCTCAATTCAAAATCGTGTGCCAACATTAGTTGCTTTCCATATTTTTCAAATATGAACTATGGATCTTTAAGCAAAAGAGCCTTACAACTAGAAAAATTGCATACATTTTCTCTTTTCAATTGTATTTTTCATAAGAGTATCTTTTGTTGTAATGAATTTATTTGGTCATACAACGAGGTTATAAGCATGTTTTTACACTGAACAATAATATTGAGTTGACTGAGATGGCCAATAATGTCAACTGAGAAAGTCAAATAACCGTGTATCCAATCAACTATTTTAGGTCAGAGCAGTCATAATATTCCCTGGGCCCTCGCCGATTTCCTTTAATGGGAGACGCCTGTCCTTGACGAGTCCAAAAACTTTTATTCTGCAATTTTTCTCGATTCGGCCGCTTTTGCGTCCGGAAAGCTCCGAAAAATGCCAATTGCCGGGATCTTGTAAATTTGCTACCACAATTTTTTTTAACTATGGGGGTGGAAATTTGTTTTAGAGCACGAGGGAAACCTTGTCCGACAAAAATGTGTCTGCTATTGTCTGCTTTTAATTGACATTTTGGTATGTTTGGATTGAGGAAAATGGCAGATACAAAAGTTTTCAGACTCGTCAAGGACAGGCGCCTCACGAACTATAAACTATGTGGTAATCATTAAATGAAATCGGCGAGGGCCCAGGGTCTATAATCTTTAATTTAGAAAAAAAATTACGATTTCGTCCAACGGCTATAAAAATCATAAAACGTATGATTTGAAGGGCAACGCACTTCATTTTCGTAATCACACCCCACATCTTCTAGCAATGTCATTAATGCTCGATGGTTTAATCCACGTGCTCGAATATGTTTAATGATTTTAGCAACTTTTTTAACAGTGGCGTCATTTCACCAAAATCTTGGGGGGGGGCGAGAATTTAAATGACATAAAAAGATTTTTTTCGTAAAACATAACATACACATTTTTATACACACATATATTTAAAAGCATTTAAATGCATGGACTAAGAAATAAAAATAAAATGCTTTTGAACTACCTTGGTTACTCTGCTAGATCTGGTCTTCTGGTGTTGTTTCATTGAAGCGAATGCCGCAAAGTTCTGCAAAATCCCTTCATTTGTTAAAAATAATTTTAAATTTAGTATCATCTCTGCATTGTTTAAGCATCAAGAAAGTAGTTTTAATTAAAGCGCTTGTGCTAGAAATTATTATATCTTTGCTTTGTAACTGTTCAGAGAGTGAATTTGTAAACGACAGCAGATCGTGCAGCATAAAAAAAGGATGGTTTTTCTATACGATCCCGGGCATCCCGGGATTTAAAATTTATGAGTCACGTAGTCCCAGGATCCATAAAACACCACGGGATTGCAATCCCTACGTGACTCCTCTTATGTCGAATCGTTTTTTTGTTTGTTTGTTTGTTTTCCTTTATTTGTCTCAGAGAGAAAGAGTTATGTCTACCCTAAACTGACCAGAGCCAAATCGTTAAAATGTGGGGCAAAATGCAAACATTCTTCCAAATACTAGCTAATTAGAATTTCTATTGCGAGAAAGTGGGATGGTGAAAACGTGCTAACTAGATTGTGCATAAATTTACTATTTAATGCTTTCCTTTACTATTTGTTTACTATTTAATTCTTCAAAAAAATCTTTTATTTTAGTTGGACATTTTTCAGCCGTTAGGAAATGTGCTTACAGTGGTTCGTACATTTTCAAAATTCTTTCTAGTGCTGGCATTACCGCTAGGCAGCGAGTTTCACTATATCTAATAAGTTGGTTATGTTTGACATTACTTTTGCCGCAGAACTCCTTCAACTTAAACCAGTAAAGACAGTAAAATATTCAAATTTTTTTAACCCTGCCACTTACATCAGCAGCACTTCTTATTGCATTATTTAGAATACAGGCTGCGAATCCAATACCCAATACATTCTGGTTCAAATTTGCGTTTAGCTTGCTTTTAAATTTTCACCCCTTGACGTGACACTACTAAAATTGGTGTTCGTGTTACCAGCGCAAATTGCAACTAGCTTTTTGTCAATGTTAAATAACAACAAGAAAACAAAATAACAACAAAACTTGTTTAAGCTACTGGAGCTGGCGGCTTATAGCAACGCTTTTTTATGTTTATCTGTATCTATATGTCTTTTGATATCATAATGTCCACTGTTAATTTGCAAATTCACTCCGACTGGTAATACAATAAACTTTTGCGTCGTTATATTTTGATTTTTTTATAAAAGGATAGTCCAATTCCATATCGTATGAGAATTTACGTAAACGTTTTCTATCCGTCTTGATTTGCAGGAGAACTTTTTAAATATAATATTAAAAATTAGTATAAATTTACCTTTTATAGTAGCTTAAAACTTTTGTTACACAAGTAAAGACTGCAAAACAATTGAAACAATTTATTTTAATTTTACTAAATAATTAATATCTTTTCTGTATTCTGTAAGTATAAGAGGCATATAGTATACCTCTCGTTCTATCTTTTGCAAATCTATACCATTTATCAAGTTTTTATGCTGTTTACTTTGTTTGTTATTTATTGAGAAACAAAATTAGAAATTAGTAAGTAATGATTTTACTTTTGAGATACCTAGTTAAAGCGTGTTTAAACAGAGAACAGGAAAATGTAATCTGCTCCAAAGGAATAAAATCGAAAAAACAAAAATTTTACTCTTACGAGTAAGAACGATATTCAAATTATGAACATTTTAATTTTTGAATATTATTTCAAAGAATTGAAATGAGTGCTCGAATAAAGTAAAATTGTAAACTCTGGTTTGAAAATTTAAATGTTTATGAATTTATTCGGAAAACTGCGTCTTTTTAAGTAAAATATTTTGTATTTTATTTTGAATAATATACTTTCGATCTATCGTATATACACCGGGGAGATGTTTCTATAAACAAAGAAACCTTTTCGCTGAGGTAGATGTGTTAGACATCAAAAGATATTTGCAAAATAAAATGTAAATTATTGTAGTGAAAAAAACTGAGTTTAGTATTTCTATGAAAATTATAGTTAAAACACTATTTAGTAAAAAAAATATTGCACTGGTTTGTTCTCTCAATATAGTTAAATCAACATATACATAACATCATACAAACTGCAAGAAAAAACTGTGAAGACATTGCTTTGACTAAGATATTGCGCAAACTGTACGTAGGTAGATATAAGGTTTTTTGATTATTTCGATAATGCGGGCATTTGTGGTGGAAATATTTGTTTCGTGGGACGCTTCGTGGGACAAACTTCTCCGTGGGACAACGCAACGAAATGTGGGACATTTCCACGCAGCGTGGGACGTCTGGGCAGTTTACTACCCATAAACACGTGCGTAAATTTTTCATTTGATTCAAAATTGTACAATTATTGCGAGCTTCTTTTAAATCTATAAGAAAAACCTACCACAAAAAAATAACAGTTTCTCCCTCCCTGTATAAAAAAAATGAACAAAGATTGACGTTTAGGATACGTTTTAGATTTTATTATAACCTACCAAACATATAATTTTTGCTATTTTATGAATTAAAAATTATAGTCCATATAGCGAAAAGAATTTGTCAGCAAGTTTTCATAACATATTTTGAAAATATTTACATAACTTAATTTGTTCGTGTCGTTAGAAAATATTGCTTTTCCATTATAAAACATTCACTATTTAAAATCACTGGAAATAACACAAAATATTTAAATTACTCCCGTAATTATTATCATTCATTTTATAAAAATTAGCGCAACTATCAAGAAAACTTTAGATATGTTATAGGATTTTACATTTAGAATTGTTTTTAATTTATTGTTTTTAAAAAAGTTGTAAAGTTTGTACAATATGATATAGATAAAAAACAGGGCCAAACAGTCAGGGTTCTCAAAATAAGTGGGGCATGGAGGGATCAGTTTTTATTGTTTAAAAATTTTTTTTTTATTTTTGATCTACGGGTGTGACAAACCCGCGTACTCCAGTCCCTGCTATTGACATACGAGTTAACGTGAGATATCACATACCACTGGCAATAGCAGTGAGATATCACTAGCCAAGGTGACATCTTAGGGGTGGTGGCGGATGAACTGTATTCAGTCAACGGTAGCACCCTCAATCTTAGCTGTGAAATAATCCTTGATGATGAGACGCTATTGCTTCCTTGAAAAAACGAGCCTTCAAACAACTATGTGTGGGCTTTAATCATTAAGAAAGATGGTGCGTCACAGGATCAAGGAATAGGCAACCGGTTGGATTATTGGCAACTACATTTTTGTTTTGTTTCAGCAAATTTTTGTCAAAATTTCACTTTTATTTTCTTTATTCTATCATAAAATATTGGCCTATGTCATATTTTGTCAGTGATAGGATTTTTTGTTTAGTTATCCATTCTTTAACAAAAAATATAAAAAAACAAAAATAAAGGAAGATTTACGTCCATCAACACCTTCGAACGTATGTTGTTGTGGGACCTTGGTCTTAAAAGGTTTTTAAGTGTTATTGTGACACATATTGTAATTCCTACTACACAACACATTTTATTAAAAAAAAATTAGGTTGTGTTCTCCTGCATGTACTTACTTTTAAGTTTATATAAACTACCAATGGCCAATAACAATTGAAATTTGAATGTTAAATACTGCACTATGAACTCTCGAGGAGCCCTATACTAATGAAATATTTTGTTTCCTCTGGCTCAGACACGAATATCTTTTAAACAAAACACAATCGTTCTTCTAAAAGTGGTAATGCCGCACACCTTATAGTACGATAGAATTTTGTCAAAATACGCACCCACGGCGTTTTTGGAAGAACGATCGTGTTTTGTTTATAAAACTGATTTCATCAGAAGATTAGAAGCAATACGACCGCCTTTCGTATCGGCGGCGCTCTAGTCCTTGATACAAAGAACGATAACGGTTTGAATATTGCGATGAACTGTACTTTAGTCGGGCCAAAATAATATTTAACGTAATAATTATATTATCAGATATATTTCAATTAATAGTATGCGATAAAATTGGTAAATTAGTTAAGTAAATCTTCTAAAAATTAGACGAATTTACAAAATAACCGTGCATTGAAATTTTTTGTAGTGTATAATTCTACCACGATTGGATGGTTTTATTGAATCGATGTATTGAATTATTGATAGTATCAGATCCTTGGGGGGGGCCAATGCCCCCCCAGCCCTACCCAATTGACGCCCCTGTTTTTTAAATACAAAATCAATTTTAATTACTTTTGATCATAAGACCAGCAAGTTATGAAAATATCTATTATTCATGTTTTAACATAATCTTTTAATCTGCTGACCAAGTATAGCTGCTTTCATAAAAGGGGTTGTTGCCAAAAATATCACGTTATGCGTTGGAAGATCATATTTTTTAATAGCAATTATAAGTACATTTTGTAGTATGAGATTATTTTTGATAAATTAATTTTTTTATGTATTTTTTAATTAAAACCCTGTAGGTGTGGAAAAGTGTTGAGGGCCACAACAATTAATGAAGCGGGCCACAAGTGGCCCGCGGGCCACGAGTTTGACATCCCTGATTTAATGCATAACACAGTTGCAGTTCATAAATACCAGGAAAGGTGTATTGAATTCATTGAAAAACAGCAAGAAATATATCCAAGTATCAAAAAAATTTTATATTTTACTGATGGTTCAGCAGCTCAATATAAAAATAAGAAGAATTTCATAAATCTCTGCAAACATATTGATGATTTTAAAATACCTGCAGAATGGCATTTCTTTGCAACTGCCCACGGAAAGGGTCCATCCGATGGGATTGGAGGAACACTTAAAAGAGAAGCCCGGAGAGCTTCGCTTAAAGGAGAAAAAATATCAACAGCAAGGGAATTATTTGAATGGGTGGAAATTTGATCGAAAAAAACCAACCACGTTATGAATTTTTCATATGTGTCTTCAGGAGATATCGAATTACAGGAGCAATTTCTTTCGATGCGGTTTTCGGACATTAAAACCATAAGTGGAACTCAAGGATTCCACTGTTTTTTACCGGATAACACTACACCCGATAAAATAATTGCCAAAATGTTTTCTTTTTCTGATAATCATAAATATTTCAATTTAAAGGCAAAAAGAATTATATGAATTAATTTTTTAATGTATTAATTTATATAATATTGATTAAATTATAATATTTATAGAAAAAAAATTTTTTTAATTTTTTTTCTAATGATAGTGTTGGTGATGTTGAAATTATAACAAAATCTTCGATCATTGGGATCTCCTATTCTTATTCTGAATAAAAACCTGTTTCTCAATCAGAAATACACAGAAAATGGTTCAAATTTATTGCAGGTGTTAAAATATGAAATGTTTAATTTATTAGATCCACATTTAGTACAGGATTATTAACTTAATAAAAAAACACATGTGAATTTTTCATATACCAAACTTAAAAAAATCGTAAGAAAAAATCCATATTGAATTGCTGACTTTTTATTTCTCAATTTCATAGCTGCATATGTTGACTTTAAAATTTGTGAAAAACAAAAAAAAAGGGACTTTTTGAGATATGAGCTTTGAAGTAAACCAAGGTTTTACGCAACGCCTAGCCGAAAAGAGAAAAGTTATTAATTTTAAACTTACTTATTTCAATTAATCAATTATTTTCCTTTTTACTTGCAAAAATATACGTAAGTCGGATGAAATTTGTGGCACCTATTCACAAAACATTGCCACCATTACCAAAACTACGTGAAAAAGCCTCAAAATTCAACCGCGCATAACTCCGATTCAGAGTACTCAAAAAATAAAAGCAGAAATGAATTTTTTCCTTTCGTCAATACCAACAATATATCAAAATTTCAGATTTTTTAAAAATCAAAAATTTAAAAATCAACAAAAAAATGTACGTTTTCAAAATAATAGCCCAAGTAAATAAATATTTTTTGTTTTAATAAATAATATAAACATATGTTTTTTTCAAATAAATAGATAAATGAAAATATTTTTTCTTCATTTTAAATAATAAAAAAATTAAAATATTTTAAGTAAATAAAATAAATATAAAATAAATAATTACATATTAAATAAATTTAAAAAGAAAAAAAAATTAAAATAATTTAAATAATTTTAATACATATATGTATAGCTGTATTTTTTGTACACAGCCAGGTTTTCTGTTTCTGTTTCTTTTTGACGTGAATTCTCACATCGTCATTCAATAATAAATATTTTACATCATCAAAGCAATTATTGTAGCAAGTCGTGATTGACGATTATCATAGTCGTTTCTTCTAGAATAAACAGCAGATAGTGATGTTAGTTCTAGCATCGCTATCTTCGTTTCTCCTAGTTTTGTAACGATGGACCATTTTCAAGTTTTACTCTAAAATAATAGTTTTCAAATTCAATGATAATTTTATTAATTTTCTTCAAAAGTAATAAACGTAGACATTTATCTGTACCACTGTATCACTGGAGGAAAATTGTTTAGATCAAAGTTCACCGTTAAGGATACGTCACAGAATAAAATATTTTTATTCTGTGGATACCTCTTAAGAAAACTGCAATACCTACTATTTTAAATCAAATGTCTGAGGAATTGTTAATAAAGGGAGTTATCACAGAAGATAAACGAAGACGTTAAATAAAACATGAAGAAGACAACATTCGAAATAAATTAATGTAAGCTTTTTATTATATTTTAATTTGTATAATTTTTGTTGATTCATTTTTTTTTTGGTATTAAATTATTACTTTGCTGATAGTTAAATTGTTGTTTCGTGAATTAGTGAAAAAGTAAAGTAAATAAGAGATTTCCAAGTGTAATTTGTTTGTTATAAATTCAGTGTTCCGGCGTAATATAAGTTTGATTATATAGTTTTTGAATATTATATTCGTATAAAGTCCAAATCAGTTTACCATTAATGTGCCAGTGGTTGCCCGCATTTCAAAGTCCGGCAAATCCTACTTGGGATGCAGAAACCGATTATGAACCAAAGTATTGACCACTTCAAAACACATGACTCTAAAATCAAGACAGCCTATATTTCATCTTTTGTTACTTTTAGTAAAGGAGATTGTGGAGATTTGTGATGAGTCGGTCAAGAACGACCGACGTTAATTGAACAGATCACTTCAGTGAACGATGCCTGATCGATGAACGATGTCTGAGTTAGTAAGAAAAACATCGTTCGTCGGTCAATAATCTATGATTTATTAATGAAAATTCTATATGCGTACTGACATTTTTTTTTCATTCAATTCAATAACTTCCCACAAAAATGTGTCCTTTAAATGTATCTATCTAAACAGAGATTAATTACAACATACTGAAAAAAGCAACTCACATGATTAATTAAAAAAAAAGATTTATTCTGAATTGAGTGGCAATTCGGCAAAATCCAAAAATCTACGCTTAAAAATGGATGTTTTCTAACAAAAAAAGTCAGACAAGTGGGAATAAAATTCGCTCGTCAAGGCTTCCGTGAATGTAAAGAAAACAATATCAAAATAATTAACACAAAGTTGTATTGTAAAGGGTTTATATTGCCAGACCATAGATAGACACATAAAAATAAATGGTTCATCGTAAATATCAATAGTAAATGTCAATTTCATCTAAATTGATCTAAATAATATAAAAATATTACTTTAGGTTAAATGTTATCCATAGCTGTTTATGGTAGCTAAGAAACGACTCAATTCTGTTAATCAACGACGAAGTTTAGGGTTTGTGTGGTGTTAACACTAAAAATAGGACCTTTTTGACAATAATTCAAAAACGGTGTATCGCAAAATTCTAAAATAAATTGTATTGTTTTTTAATTTTCATTCTTTCATTCTTTCAAATGACACCCCACTTGACCGGGTTAAAAAACCGTTTTTTCACCCTTCCCTACTCCCATCCCCTAAACACATAGAAAAAAAAATCACTTGAAGCTTCGCTATATTTTTCGTTAAGGGTTTATCAAATTTCCTATCCCAATGATTTTTTTCAAATTTTTCTGTCAATCAACGAAGAAACGTATAGGGGGGGGGGACCAACTTTTTGTTGCACTTTTTTGAGAATAATTCAAAAACGGTGCATCGCAAAATTCTAAAAAAAATTGTAATGTTTCTTAATTTTGGTGCTCTTTCAAATGACACCCCATTTGACCAGGTAAAAAAACCTTTTTTTCCCCCTTCCCCACTCTCATCCCCTAAACACATAGAAATAAATTTACTTGAGGCTTCGCTATATTTTTCGTTAAGGGTTTATTAAATTTCCTATCTCCATGATTTTTTTCAAATTTTTCTGTCAATCAACGAAGAAACGTATAGGGGGGAGGACCAACTTTTTGTTGCACTTTTTTCAGAATAATTCAAAAACGGTGCATCGCAAAATTCTAAAAAAAATTGTAATGCTTCCTAATTTTGGTGCTCTTTCAAATGACACCCCACTTGACCGGGTTTTAAATGATGTTTTTACCCCTTCTCATATCCACCCCCTTAATAAGTATAATTATTAGTATATGGTACTTCACTATATTTTTCTTTAAAAACTTACTAATTTTTCTATCATTCAAAATACTTTTTAAGATTTTCGATTACTTAGGCTCAGAGCTAATCAAGGAAAGAAAACATACAGAAAACGCTATTATTTAGATTTGCACAAAAAATGGTGGGGTGTAAAATTCCAAAACATATTTCTTAGAAATACTGAAGTGAAGCCCTTTCATATGATACCCTACTTGACTCGATATAAAAATTTATTTTCTCAAAGGCCTCACATCGTAGCCCCAAACGAAATCCATTTTGTTTTTTTTTTCAACCCCTCATCTTGTGTGGACAGATTAGTTTTATACACATGCCAAATTTCAAGTTCATTGGATTTATACTAATCGAGATCAGCGTTGCCACTTGGATACATTTGTATCCATTTGGATACATTATTTGAAAAATTTATTAAATGGATACTGGATACAAAAAAATCACAAAACTGCTAGAATGGATACATTTTATTAATATGCCTTTAGCTGTTTTGGATTTCCAAAGACTTTGAAAATGTTTATGAAATTTGTTATATTGTTCGTCTATTCTCATTTTGTGAAAGAAAAAGTATCAGAAATTGGCGAGCAGTGTAACTAATTTTAAACAGTTTTTGAAAATCGATCACATTTTTTTAATAATTTAAAAGTCGATTTAAAAATCATTTTATACAATTTTATAGACCCTTAGGCCCGCTATACACTTGAGCTAAACTATGTGAACTATGCGAACTATGTTTTTTGTATACAACGTAATTATACAAAAAAACATTACGGAAACAAAACATTTAAAAAAAGAAAATAAAAAAGGAAACATTACATTCATTACATTTTGTTTAATAGTAGTTTAATCAATGAGTGAATAATGAAGTAGTTTATTCTCAAGCAAAAGTTTAAAATTTGAGCGAGGCACGAGCGAGAATTTTAATTTGCGAGAGAATAAAATTCATTATTCACGAATCGATTACAATACTTTATTCTCTGACAAAGATTTTATTATAAAAAAGAATTGTGGATTATAAAAAATAAAAACATTTTCTTCAATTAAAACAATAAATCTTTATTGTTTTAATTGATAAATCGAATTTCTTAATAAAAAAACCCTGATGATAAAAAACGCCCTTCTCATACAATCAACCAAGTTCAACTAAACGAAATAAGAGAATTTAAATTAAAATTTGATTTTTGAACAAAACTTATCAAAGCAATTGTGATTATAATTTGAAAATAATTTTAATGAAATCAAAATAATTTGACCAATTGGAATCATACCAATTGAATAAAAGTTTCATTAGACAATAGGTTAAGTTCATTAGGCTATAGGTTAGAAAACAATACAATAATACATACTATTATTATCGAAAAAACATACAAATAAAGCTGATATAATTAAATGGAAGAGAATAAAAAATATTATTCGCGTTAAAACATTATTTTTTTAAAAACATAGTTCGCATAGCGCAAGTGTATAGCGGGCCTTATCGTTTCTTAAATCTAAGGAATGTAAATGAGCTAGGTTTTGAAAGAAGAAAACCATATACAATTGTCTGAAATAAGTATGGGATATGCAGTACAATCATTTTTAGCATACAATAAACTGGAAAAAGAGGAATTTTTGGAGGTGACAAAAACTGTGCAAAAAATGTATATGGAATTTATTCATCAAATAAAACACATATAAAAATCATCAGATAAAAATTTGAATTAATGTGATTTTTTTGTTGTTATATTATAAATAAATGTGATCAGGATACTGAATTGTACTAAACATATATTGTAATTAGTCCTTTAGCAATATCAAATAATCATGTTTCATTTTTTCAAAAAAGTGGATACATTTTTTTATAAAATTGGATACATTTTAATTTTTTTGAATGGCAACGCTGATCGAGATAGTGGAAATAATGTGAAAAACACGTTTTACTCTCACCAATAGTGTTCCGTATAAAAAACGGAACCCTGTCTTGTAAACGTTTTGTTCAATTTTGCAAGTATTGTTATTAAATATATTAAAAGCATGACGAAAAGAATAAAGATACTAATTTAAAATTTTCTTCTTTCATAAATCGATTAAAGAAAATAAAATTAAATATTAAATCAAATCAAAGTAAATAAAATATTAAATTAAATTAAATTAACTTGCGAGAATTTTCAAACTATGTATAAAAAAACTAAATGGATATTGCACTAGTGAAATATAACGGAATCATAACAGTATTCCGTAACCTTGTAATTCAAATTATAACATAATGTCAGAGTCATATATAAGGAAAGTATCATGTCATGGAAGCATTATACAAAATGACAGATCTGTGACATATTTACGTTAAACTTTAGCATGTAAATAGGGTGACCAGATCGAGCATTACAAAAAAGAGGACAAATTTTTATTGGAAGAGGGGTGGGGTCAAAACTTACCAGAAAAGGTTCACTTTATTTCCCAGCTGAGAAAAAGAATTTGTTTAAGAAAAATTCATTTATGCTACCTTAGAATGAAACCATGCAAAATGAAAAAACTTTTTTCCTACGATAACATAAAAAGTTTATTTGCATGTAGGTTCAATTCTATTTTTGTGGAAATGGGGTTTTCCACTAGTGTAAAATCATTTTCACTGTAATCTATTGAAATGAACTTATAGATTTTAAACTATCATATATTTCCAGTACGCGTTGGATACATGGGAGTAATGAAAGCCATCGAATTTTTGAATGGCTGAGGAACTATTTGTACGGGATGTCCACAAGCTCGCAAAATGTACTCAGTTTCTTAGTACGTCTAGCCTCAATTGAAAAATAATTTTTTCAGTTGAGGCTGTTAATATATAATTATACTATCCTAAAGCTATTGGTAGTCCTTCGAATTCAAACTGTACGTTGTTATGAAGAATATGGACAGGGCATCCAATTCCGATTAAATTGGGTAGACCATTTGACTACAAATTGAAAAACACATTGTTTGTACCAGTACGTTGTTGTCCGTCAAAGTTTGTGTTACAATTATCACCCGACACAGCTGTGCATTTAGCAGATATATCGTATTTTACTAAAATAGAGGATAAAAATTCAAATATAGTACTAGCAGTTGCATCTTTAAGTGCATTAATGCTACTACTTTGCTAAGTGCTAAACTACTTTGATATTGATCCTGTTTCTTTTTTAAAATATTGTAACAAGACAGGAATAGTTTTTGATTGTCTTCATTACTAGCATTGGTAAAATTGAAACAAAATATATGATTTCAATCAAATTAAATACAAATAATATATTATCATAATAATAATATAATAAATTATTATTATGATATTATTTTCAAATGCATTTTGTACTCCCAAGTGCCAGAGGAGCCAACATATTAATAATAATCGTTTTAGGTTCAGTTTGCGAAGAAGAACTTTTTTTAGCAATAGCTGAACCTGGTAAAATATGTAGCACAAATAAATGGATGCAGTCAGTGAATCGAAAACTGTGATGATGCGAAATTGTGTGGTATGCCAATGCAGCCTCTGCTGCAGCAATTTTGAAAAAAAATCTGATACTTTACTTAATAAATCTTGTCCTTGCATCGCCTTTTTGTTTTGTTTTTTGTGTTTGCGTATTGCTCTAAAATCTAATTTTGAACTTTCATTGTTGGCATAGAAAACCTAACATTACAAAAAGCACAGAACATCTGGTGATGATTGTTATCGTTCTGCGTGAACATAAGTCATGACTCATGAGGTATTCCATTTTTATTTGTGAATAAATAATAAAGCGCATTTACGCTTTAGCATTACAAATTAATAGCAAAAAGTTGCTCACATCTCATGTGTAAAAGTTTTTTCACACACACTCGCTGATAAACTTTATTCAAAAGATAAGTAAATATCTAAGATGTTTGACGATTTATGTTTGATGAATGGCCAAAAAGAGGACAAAAGGCATTATTTTGAAAAAAGATACCGGACACATTTTTTTGGCTTCAAAAGAGGACCTGTCCTCTTAAAAGAGGACGTCTGGTCACCCTACATGTAAATAGATGTATATGACCTTTTTATGATGTCAATTGAAAATCGTATCGTGTCATGTGTTCACTGGGAATTGAAAAGGGTCATATTAAAGAAGAAATTCAGAGTTATAATAATCAATGAACATTGAACAGTCATATTACATTTTGCCATACGTTGCATATGCTGTATAGCTCTATCATCGATAATACAGATTTCGAAAAAGTTATTTTCGAAAAATTATGACATTTAAAACGTCAAACAACAATAATAGTTCTGAAATTGTTCATTATCATTTACTTTTATTTCTAAAACTAACATTTAACAATTTTAGTCATAGTTTTCACACTAGTAGTATAACATAAAACAAATTTAATAAACTTTAATATTATATTAAAATGAGAAATGAAACAAAAATTAGTGTTGATAATGGTAAAAGTTGTTTTCAGTTTGACATACTTAAAAGTGTTGGTTGATGTTGACCTTATTCTATTTTTTTTTAGCAAGAACTCGTGGAGATGGAATGGAACAAGAAACATTAATAACTCAAGATATACCAATTAAAAATGCAAAAATAACATCGACTCCGTTAGTGGTAACACATTCAAAGATAACATCGTCACGTCATTCAATACCCGGAGAAAATTTGATTTACAAGCCAAATCCAATTGATAGTGATCGATCGTTACCAGCTATGATACCAAAAGGAAAGATATTTAATTTGATTCCACATATCGTATACAATCATAACACCAATATTGATTTAAGCCATAAAGCATCACTAACAAAACGAGAACCAAAATTTATTCCATTCGAACCGTACAAAGGTGCTGTTAATCCAATTTTTCCATATAAAAAATCAAAAAATAAAAATCTTAAAATTAATCGTAATAATTTAGATTTAAATATTTTGGTAACACAAATGTCTGAAATGAAAACAATCGAATTGAAGAATGATGAATTAAAAATGAATAAGAATAAGACATTAGATAGTTTATTTGCTGGAAATGATGAGAGTGAGAAAATGAGGAAAGAAATTGATGATATGAAAAAAGAGCGAGATTATTATTCAAATGAGTTAAAATTTCAAAGTCAAGTGAATTCTGAATTAAAGAAATTGTTGGTCGCTGCAGTCGGTGAAGATATACAAACAAAAGTTAATATTTTGACCGAAGATAAGCTACAGTTGGCTAAAGCTTTACTCGACACAGCACAAAATTTATCGTCACATACAGTTGAGTTTTTATTTTACGACTTAAGTTCTCGTTAAACATTTTATATTTTCATTTCAGGAACAAATCGAATTTCTTGCCGGACAAAGTGAAGTATGGCGTAGCAAATTTCTAGCCTCAAGTTTAATGGTTGAAGAACTCGCCCGCTGGAAAGCATCACTAACCCAAAAGAATAATCTGTTATTTACATCGAACAAAAATCTATTGGAACTAATGTCACATTTGCGTGAAATGCAAATTGAAATATTAAAAAATTTAAAATTTCTATCAAACATAAAAACTTTAAATTTAAAATCAAGCAATTTATTAAACTTAATGTCGGAATCGTTAAATATATCACAACATTTGGTTTTACATTCGGGTATTGGAATGCCGGATGATAATTTAAATTTAAATCGTTTAGATCCCTTAACGGCGGCCGAAAAATTAGCAATGGAAGGATTACAAAATTTAAATCAACCACTTATGCCAATGGATGAAGCCTTTCGGGCTATTTTCGGTAAAGCTTTTTCATCGATTGTAAATATAAATAAAATGGAACAAATTGAACAAAATAATGAGACTGAGCTCGGTGCTTCGAAAAAATAATGACAAAACGATTAATCGAAACATTAAGTAAATATATCAGGGATTTTGTAACAATTAATGTTAGAAGTTTTTGTTTTCTTTTGGGAATTTTAATTTATTTTAATAATTTCAACAAATGTTAGCCAAAGGGATAGATATAAAGTCTTCCATATTTAAAGAAAAGGTAATAGTTTTATTTCGGATCGCAGTTTGGTCAAATAATTCATTTATATTTATCGTTTTTTCTATAGTTTGTTTTTATTAAAACTATTAATAATAGTAAAATATTACATTTTACCAGATATCCTTCAGTGAATAGTTTAAAACTAAAAATATATATTTACAATAGAAAATAGAATTTGATTTTGTTCATCTTAAAAAAATTATTATTTCGTTCGATTATTTATCGTGCAATTACTATTAAATATTTAAATTCAAAAATAATAAATCAATTTAAATTTAAATATATAAAACAATTTTTTTTATAATTTTTATTGATTTATAATTTATGAATTTATTTGTCGTTCTATACAAAATTATTAAATAAGAAAAATTAAAATTTGTATGAACTATAAAATAGTTTGTTTGGTGGAGTTTGGTTTTACATTCTAAGATTTTAAATCGAATTAAGAATGTTATATTTTACAATATAACTATATAAATAATTTGTTGAAATCTATAATTTAAAAAAAAACGAATTTAGTTACTGGTTGTGTCGTCTATCATCACATTTGCGTTAGTTTCTAAATTTACACAATCTTTCGTTCAGTCAATCATACTCTCAATTAAACTAGGAATATTAACTTTAAATTTTGGATAAAAGATTTTCTATTGATAATTTGGAGTAGGCTGACCAAAACTAAAACCTTGTCCAGGATCACCAAGCGCTGCTGGATCTTCTGTAGGTGGTGAGGGATTTCTAAATTGATCAGCTGAAATTCGTGTGAATAATATTCCTACACCTTCGATAAGGGCTAATAGAACACCACCCATTATAGCACTAACTGCCATTGCTGGAACTCCTACAATTATATAAATAAATCAAAATTAGTTAATTTTTCTTATGACTCGGTTTTTTGTTTATTTATTTATTCATTTCAAATCAACCAGGCTGAAAGCCCATTAACCCATTTGTTATAGTACATGTGATTATTGTCGCTTACCTAAAACTAAACAACTTGCACAGCAGAAGGTTCGAACGGAAAAACAAGATAAACGTAAAAGAAACAAACAGGCTCACGCCAATCATTCACGATTAACCGCATGTACAACCGGTGGACATGACTAGCAGACAACCGAATCAAGCCACAGTACCACCCATTCCACCATACTACGCAATAAACATATCAGCTATGCTAGTTTTAAAGGAGGACACATAGTAATTACATATCGGACCCGGTGATGAATTTAACCGTAGAGTTATAAAGCACCTATGAAAATACAGAAATAAGCCATTATATCATCCAGAGGATAAAGGTTCAATATAAAGGACAATAAAACGATCAATACTACAACCACCGTGTAGTGAGACAAAGCTATGGACTAGACTGGTCATTAAAAATTACATTTTTTCACACGTCCCATAAAAAAACACTTTTTGGTGAAAAAAAAAAGATTATTTTTTTTTAAACAAAACGAACACGTGCCGCAAAATCATCGAAGGTCACGAACTACGAAGATTTACAAGATTGTAGAGAATTAAATTGCCTACCCAAATGTTTATATGGTTTTTTTCTTTAAATCAGCATATTTCATGAGAAATTAAAAAAAATCTACTATTTTATCAAAAAATAAACCTATGATTTTGCGGCACGTGTTCTTTTTATTTAAAAAGAACTACCGCGTAGCGTACTATCCCACTACTCGTACTCATAGTACTAGACAGTAAAAGCTTGACGATGCAGGTCCAAATGACATCCAATGAAAAACAACAAGACGGCTCAACGATCTGGACTATGCAGATGATATCTGCATGTTCACAATAAACACACAGACAGAAAATAGAAAAACTATCAACCCTTGAATATGAAGTTGGTCTCAAAATCAACATCAGAAAAACAAAGACCAAGAGATTGAACACGGATGTGAGTACCCCAATCACCAACAACAATACAAAAGTCGTTGGTTTGTTGTACTGTAGCAAAAACATGTGGACCTACAGTTAAAGTCAGCACTACAGTATGGATGTGAAACATGGAAGTATCAACAGAAGATTACACACCAACTTCAGGTGTTTGTAAACAAATGCTTAAGACGACTGATCAAATGTTTCTGGTCTAATACAATCAGTAACCAAGAACTTTTCAACAAACAGAGCAGACAGACAGACATTGAGTGCGAAAAAAGAAATGGAGATGGATAGGACCCACACAGAATACCAGCAGAAAATGTTACAAGGATGTCCCTTGAGTGGAAACTAAAAGCCAATGAGTTTTAATAAAACAGTGCTAGGGAAGAGCTAAAAGCTATTGTCCCTAATAGAGCTAGATGGCCCAGTCTAGTTCTCCTAGTTCTCTAGTGCTCTAACATGCGGCACACTTGCCAATAGTTTCGGGATCAACTCTGCTCATGTAGTTGTTTAGGATGAGTGACCAATCGGATCTTAGTTGGGCTCGGATGGATCTGGTGCTACAGGGTAATTGGATCTCTTTTGCAGCGAGTTTTGGCATACTACGCAATAAACATATCAGCTATGCTAGCTTTAAAGGAGGACACATAGCAATTACATATCGGACCCGGTGATGAATTTAACCGTAGAGTTATAAAGCACCTATTAAAATACAGAAATAAGCCATTATATCAACCAAAGGATAAAGGTTCAATATAAAGGACAATAAAACGATCAATACTACAACCACCGTGTAGTGAGACAAAGCTATGGACTAGACTGGTCATTAAAAATTACATTTTTTCACACGTCCCATAAAAAAACACTTTTTGGTGAAAAAAAAAAGATTATTTTTTTTTAAACAAAACGAACACGTGCCGCAAAATCATCGAAGGTCACGAACTACGAAGATTTACAAGATTGTAGAGAATTAAATTGCCTACCCAAATGTTTATATGGTTTTTTTCTTTAAATCAGCATATTTTATGAGAAATTAAAAAAAAATCTACTATTTTATCAAAAAATAAACCTATGATTTTGCGGCACGTGTTCTTTTTATTTAAAAAGAACTATCGCGTAGCGTACTATCCCACTACTCGTACTCATAGTACTAGACAGTAAAAGCTTGACGATGCAGGTCCAAATGACATCCAATGAAAAACAACAAGACGGCTCAACGATCTAGACTATGCAGATGATATCTGCATGTTCACAATAAACACACAGACATGAAGCAGAAAATAGAAAAACTATCAACCCTTGAATATGAAGTTGGTCTCAAAATCAACATCAGAAAAACAAAGACCAAGAGATTGAACACGGATGTGAGTACCCCAATCACCAACAACAATACAAAAGTCGTTGGTTTGTTGTACTGTAGCAAAAACATGTGGACCTACAGTTAAAGTCAGCACTACAGTATGGATGTGAAACATGGAAGTATCAACAGAAGATTACACACCAACTTCAGGTGTTTGTAAACAAATGCTTAAGACGACTGATCAAATGTTTCTGGTCTAATACAATCAGTAACCAAGAACTTTTCAACAAACAGAGCAGACAGACAGACATTGAGTGCGAAAAAAGAAATGGAGATGGATAGGACCCACACAGAATACCAGCAGAAAATGTTACAAGGATGTCCCTTGAGTGGAAACTAAAAGCCAATGAGTTTTAATAAAACAGTGCTAGGGAAGAGCTAAAAGCTATTGTCCCTAATAGAGCTAGATGGTCCAGTCTAGTTCTCCTAGTTCTCTAGTGCTCTAACATGCGGCACACTTGCCAATAGTTTCGGGATCAACTCTGCTCATGTAGTTGTTTAGGATGAGTGACCAATCGGATCTTAGTTGGGCTCGGATGGATCTGGTGCTACAGGGTAATTGGATCTCTTTTGCAGCGAGTTTTGGCTTTCTATTTAGAACTCGATTTGGGGCGTAGTTCCTTATAACGTCTTGAACAACTTTAGTATGGAGTGCCTTTAAGTCTGCTCTTTAAGTAGCCTCCTCGATGTTACCAGTTACTCGGTTGTCTCTAAAATCATGCAGAAAGCATCTTGCTGTCCTCCTTATGCCACTCGGTGGTTTAATTGTTGATAAGGAGTCATTACAAGAATGTTACTCTTTGTGACAAGTCAATAGATATTGTTTGGTTAGGATATGTTCGCAGATTGGCAATATGTTACCTTCCTCGTGCAAGTGATCTTGGTGGGCCATCAAATGATATCCGGTTGCGGTTCGCAAAGCTGCGTTTTGCGTTTCCAGTCTAGAAGATTTCTAAAAGTGGAGATAAAGGAGAAAAAAACAACCAGAGCAGACTTCATCCCAATAGACGATAATAGCCATAAGTTCATGAACCAAGCATAGTCTGATCTTGGAAGGCAGGTAGCAGTTAATACTATGAAGCGCACGCAGTGTGATAGTCACTCCTCACGCTATGAATGTGAGCACCCCAACACAACTTACTCTTAATTATGTATTAAACCAAGGCTTTTTACTTGAGACTGGAACAGAATAACAATTCTATCCAGTACAACAGGAGCACAAAAACTAAATGGGTTAGTCGGCGCATTGGAAACAATAATTTAAGGTTTAGCTGGGTTGAGGAACAAATTATTCCGTTTAGCCCAGTCTGAGACATGAAGTAGGTCAAGGGAGATTTCAGCAATGAACTCTGAAAGACACGTACGTAGGAATACGTAGAAAGAGCATACACCAGCTGAACGTCATCAGCAAACAAGTGACACAGAGAGTAAAATAGATTGAGGGAGATCATTGACAAACATAGAGAACAGCATTGAAAAGCCAAACAAGCTCTTCAGTTTACCAACCAATAATCTGTTGGCCAATGGAATCGAACGCTTTGCTACAATCAAGCAATACAAGTTTTTTTATATCAGTATTACCAGAGGTGAACGAGCAATTTAGGGAGTTGAGTTCATTAAGGTTTAAATCCACTGAATCATTTGTAGGATATTCCTATGGACACAGTAAGTTCTCCAATTGACTTGAAATCTGACCTGGTAGTGCGTCTTGAAGACTAAATCACGTAGATTTTCGGTATACTGGACTTTGGGAGAAACTCATGAGGTTGTTTGAGGAAGTTCTAGTAAGTCTTTTAAGTTAGAGGGACATGTTTCTCTTACAAAGAAATTATGATACTAATTAGAAAAAAATTGCAGCATATATTTGGATATACTTCTCTAACATCCACTCTGGCATAGAAGTAGGTCTAAGGTATGCATATCCAAATCTCTGCTGCCAATTACGTGGGCGAAATAGCCGCTGATGGGAAAGGATTCCAGAAGCTCAACGGAGATGAAAACATGATTGGAAATACCAGGACACCAAAACTGAATACTACGTTGTACTAGACGTATACCACGTACAAGAAAGAAATCTATTAAGTTGACCGAATCAGATTGAGGAAAAAGTGAGTTGGAAAATGATTGTGAAAGATATTCAAACTACAGATATCGTTAGAAACTACCACTAGTTAAGAGCACGTTGGTGTTGAAGTCAACTTTAGTGATTATAATGCTGCAACGCGTAAAGATGCCCTGAAGAGTTTTCAACTTTAGTATTAAAATCCGAATCAGACAAATAGCAAACTACGATAAGAGCAGCAGAGGGACCCACACCAACACGAGCAATAAGGACTACCGCACCTTATTCTGAGTACAACACAACTTTAGTTGCAAGCTTTATTTTAACATGTAGCACAACCACACCTCACCTTATGGTCGACCTATCATGTCTAAGAATTTTGTACCCGTTAATACGAACCGCTGCATCAGAAACATAACATACTTAGCTAGGACTCAGATATGCCTATAACATCAAGAAAATTCCCTTCCAGTATGACCTTGAGCTCATCGTGTTTAGTACTTCTAAGAGATAAAGGGGCTATGCAAACAGCCCACAAAGACCACTAAGCAGCACAAGACATAACAATAAATAACAGATACGAGTTAAACAAAAAAATTATCTTAGAATACCTTAGTAAAGAGAAAAACAGATTAAAAAATTAAGTTTACCGTTTCTTGCTGCTAATATACCACCAGTTGTTGCTCCACTTATAATCGAATTCCATGGATCTTCTTTTTTACGAATATGAACTAAAGTGCAGTCGATTGTACTAAACATACCACCCCATACAGCGAAGTTACCCGCAATTATAGGTGAACGTTGTTTTATTGCTGTGAGACTTCCAAGCATACGACGACTAAATCCTGATGGTGCACTTCGAAAACCTTTTATTGCTTGAAATACTCCACCGCCTATGCAACCCATTGCAAATGCACCTCCACAATCATCAACAATTCTGTAGGGACAAGGTTCACGTGCATATTCTTCCATTGTGTTTGTGATATTCTATTGTTACAGCTACACGGACTAAAAATTAAAAAAAATTAAAATAAAATGTTTTATCGAGAAATTATAAATTCGAAACTAAAATACAAAAACAACTACGAATGCGCAGTATTTACTCCTAAACGTCATGTCTAGTTATGCCCAAAATTATGAAATATGATTAAGAGACCACCTTACATCAAGGGCTCTAAGTCTATAAAACGATCAACTATCATACCCTTTGGTAACGAAAAAGTAAATTTACACACTCGACGTTGTCCATTATATAACGATAACAAAATTATTAAATTAAAAATATCACAATTTACAGCAGGGTCGCAAATTAATTAATTTTCTTTAATAGAATCAATTAAATTAAAAGAAAATCAAAATTATTACAAATTATTCAAACTCTTAAGGTCAAAATCTACGCACATAACCTTAAATTTGAACAACATTTTCTTCAACGAAATTTTATAACATTATAATTCAAGTACAAATATATTTATATTAAAAAAACACGATACATAAAAAAGAAATATATTTACCAAAAACTAAATACAATAAATAAAAAATGAAACTATAAACTAATCACGTTTATTACATCAACTATTTCACTGAATTTTTTGGACATCGAAAAAATTTTTGAAAGAAAAATTATTATTGATTGAATAAAAATGACAGATTAAAATAGTACTGCCATATATACAAAAATAGTTCTTTCATTATTCATTGAGAAAATATAGCGTTGGTGTTGATAAGAAGAAGTGTCAAATAAAACGCGGAATTCTTGCGAACTGTCAAATGTATTTTTGATGAGTTGTGTGTTGACCATAAATTTTCAAAAATGTATTCTAATATTATTTATATACTAGTTGGAATATTATTTATTTTTATAAGACGAAGTGTATGTGCAGAGCTGTTATCTGTTAGTGATGATGATTTAGTTCATTTATTCAAAAAAGAAACACATCTTGTGGTTTTATTTTGTGAGTTTTATTGTTTATATTACATGGCCGAATATTTTTTCTAAAATTTTTTTTTATAGCCAAACCTAATTGTGATGATTGTAATAAAATTGAGGGAATACTTTTCGGGTTGAAAGAAGAATTGAGATCCTCACTTGAAGCTGAAGTAGTAAAAGCTTTTAATAGTCAATTGGTGCGATTATATAGCCCAACAAAAGAGCCGGCTGTTATCTTTTTCCGACATGGTGTTCCTTTATTATACGATGGTCCCATAAATGAGGATGCATTGTTAAATAAACTAACTTTAAATAAAGAACCAATAGTAAAGGAATTAACAGATGATACTTTTGAACATTTGACTCAAGCATCAACGGGATCGACGACTGGTGATTGGTTTGTTTTATTGTAAGTTTTATAATCAACAACAACAGAATAGTAAGTGATTTTAATTAAATCTTATTATAGTTATACGCAGGAATGTGTTGATTGTCAACGTTTAACAGCAGTTTGGGAAGCTGTTGGTGCTGCTTTGAAAACACGAATGAACGTTGCTCGCGTTAACAAAGGAGGACTTGGATCAGCAACTGCAGCCCGATTTAATATCAAAAAAGCTCCAGAATTCATACTGTAAGTAACTAAGATATGGATATTCAGAAAAAACTAATAATTGTTTGTTCAGTGTTCGTCAAGGTAAATTTTACCGATATGAAATCACAAAATATGATGTGAAAAGTTTTGTGACATTTGCCCAAGAATGGTTCAGAAATGCCACTCCAGAAAAAATACAGAAACCACCAACTCCTTTGTAAGAATATTTGTTTTCATTCATTAATTCTATAAATATATAAATTTTTTAATTTATCACTCTAGCGATGATATTGTAACACTTTCGGTTGAATATTTGAAGAAATTTATTGGATTCGGAATGACATTAAACAAAGATTATCCATATTTAATGATTTTCATATTTACTGGATTTGGATTAACATTGTTAACAGCAATTTATGCTAAAATTAAAGCATCTAAAAAGACAACAACATCAACAACTAAGAAGACAGACAAAAAAGAAAAAAGTGAAGAAAAGAAAAAAGCAAAATGAATTATATTTACAATCATAATAATTGCATTCCTATTAATATTTTTCATTGACAAATGAAATATTGTTTCGTCCATTTTATATAATAAAAAACAATTATTTTTGATAACCTTAACAAATTACTTAAAACTTTTGCTCATCTCTCTCTCTGTCTCTTCCTCTTCTCACTCTCCTCATGGAGCCCTTGCTACATGAACAAACAATCTAATCCGGTTGGATTTAATCAATCCGATTACATCATAGCCTCCAAGGAGTTTTGTGATTTCATGATTAATTCAGCTTCTATAATACTGATTTGAAACAACTTTACATGATCCATTAATTGTTCGTATGACCTTCCTCTCGAATGTTGATAGAATTCTAACAATCGGTGGTAGTCAGTGTCGAACTTTCACGTTGAAAGATTAGCTCAGATCGAATTAATGCTTTGTAAAGTGTTGATGTTGTAAGTTTAAAGGATGCCGTCATATGAGCGCGAACCATAGATCGTCGCAGATAACACACTATCATATGCTTTCTTGAAATCAACGTAGAGCTGATGAATGCATCCTTAAGATGACACATTGATTTGTGGTTGAACGGTTTGGACGAAAACCGCACTGATAGCCACCGATAATAGATTCGACGGAATCGTACTGATCCAGTAAAGAGATTCAGGATATAGTGAGTGAGTTCACACACACATCCATTGAAGTTTTATATAAAAAAACTAAAATTTTATTAGCTTAATAAACACTAATACTATCATAAGATAGTATCACAATAAAAAACATAAAAAATAACTTGTTGTATAAACACTAAACAGCTGTTTTTATATTTAAAAAAATTTTAAGAGAATATGCTTCGCTAGAGTTGTATCCTTGTTTGTAAAATATAATATAAAAGAACTGACGTAGGGCTTATTGAGATCAACAAGGCGGTTCCTACGGAGCTAAACTTTGTCATTGCACTATAGATGAAGTTGACCTCTGCTATTGGCTCAGATATCAAAATTTGATTCCATTCTAGACGTAATTCGTCTTAAGATACCATACAAACGTGTAACACGATAATATTCTTTCTTTTTACAGTCTACCGCGTACCGAAATTAAATATCCTTAGATACCAGTATTATATTGCTTTGAAACTGATTTCTTCTGTAATTTGATAATTAAATTTTGTTCGTCGAGGACACAATTAGTGCAACCTGATCATGCTTCTCTTATTAAATACTGCTCATGGCCCGGCTTGAAATTTTCTCAGGGTATGGGACAGGCGTTCCCACGAATTGTGGCGAATGAAGTCTAGAGTCACAACATTTGCGGGTTAAAATCCTTTTCCTCACTTTCCTTTGCCACAAGGTGCTTTACTCAAGAAATAAGTTCAACAAATCTTTTGAATGTCTCAGGACATTACACTAATTTTTCTCACAATATTTCGGTTTTGCTAGCCAAGCCATGCAAAGCATTAGCAATTTAAATTTCCACGTTTCTAGATCAAAACATAAGTGTTTAATCAAATTTGTGACATGCTGGCAAGGTAGACATCCGGGGATAAATACGAAATGATTACTCTTGTCGGTTGTGGTTCATTGAGACCACCAAAGTTAGAGCTATCAATTTGATCAGCAATATTTTCGTCACAAGGTCAGCATTCTTTGACCGTTTCTATCCAGTTTTATAATCATTAATCACTAATTTTAGATCTATTATTTTATTTGGTTTCTTGAAGAAACGTGACTAGAATATTATTATTGCACATAAAGTTTATTATATAGTCTAGCTTGTTCCAGTTAAGTTGCATTATCTTTGCATCACTTGGAGTATCCGGATGTGTGTTCATACGCAATGTGTTTTGCTGCGACTTTGTGTTGGTTGGTTGACTAGATAATTAACTGCAGGGTGCTGTGAAGTTTGAACTTTATTGCCTGTGTTTAGAAAAGCCTGCGCACTTGAGGTGACACCAACAGTTGCACTGGACTGTATTGTGTTTGCCCTTAGAATTTGTTTACCTACTGCACAGTGCCATATTTTTGTTGATGGTTCAATACCGGTCATGATGAGAAGAGTTTAAAAAAGTGAAGCCAGTGACAGCTGCTTCCTTATTCAAAAAACGGAATGACGGAGTTGCACTTTTCGTCGAGATTCGAGATAATTAGGTCTTGAAAGTGGGATCACCACACTGCCAGCACATCAAGTTGTTTTGTTGGAAGATGGTCCATTTTTGAATGTTGATCTTGGGTGAAACTTTTTTTTTAGATTCCGCGCATTGGCAAAGTACTATTACGAATTTTCACTATATCCACATGTTGGTTGATGTTTTTAATACTGCTCTTCTCTGTTCGCATTTGTTTCCGTTGATGTTTTGCTGAGGCTTTCCTGGCGAACAGATAATCAATTTGAGAGATTCGGTTGTTCGGGCATTTTCAACGTTTCAAAACCATAATTTGCGTACATTCGGTGGTAGTTTTGTCGATTATAGTTTGTGTTGTGGATATAATGATTGATTGAAGCATTTGTCACTCTTCTATAATGTTTAATGCCATCTCTGGAAGAATGTCATGCTCTTCTATATTTTGTGTCACTACTTTCGGATATCTATTATGCAATTTCGGATGTCTTAATGTTTCGACATTCCAGCACACGGTCTTCTTTGCTTATCTATCGAGTGTAAATGACAACTTGCCATAAATTAAGGTATCGTAGTTTGGGTAGTTTCCGAAGTAGTTCCTGTGATGAATTCGAGATCAGTGTACAGAGTTCATAACAAATTGTGTTTTACGAAAATGGAGGTTTAACCTTTCGCCGACCCCTAATTTTCGTGAATGGGTTCTGAGGGTCTACTCCAGCATTCGATAAATTCGATTTATTTTCGATTATCGCTCCTTTTTTTAACGAAATAGAATTATCTTGCATTCGAGTTTATGAAATTTTAGGTCTCTCTGGGGTAGACATTATATTTAAAAACAATATAAAAATGACTCGTTCCATAGTTATTTTAATTTTTTTGTTCGTTATGTTTTCGATAAGTTTTACAAGAGTCGAGTGCAAGAATATGCGAAAAGTAAATTCTGTCAGCGTTACCCATGTAGCACGGCGTTACCGACGTAACACCAATATATAATTGGTCATTATTCCTTAAAAAAATAGTTTTCACTCAAATAAAATACAATTTTTTATTGGTTTTCATTTTAAAATTTACAAAATTTTACGATTTCCCCCCACCACGTTTATTTAAATTTCCGAATAAGAACATTTTGTTGAACTTTTTTAAATCCTTTTTATTTTTTCCCTAAAATTATAAAAAAAAAAAGTAAAGATATTATGGTGGAAACGGTTTGTTAAACTAAGAAAAATTACCTTTCCATTGAATTTAGATTTATAACTATCACCCGGTGAGTTAGTTCTTGAACCACCTTGAAATCTTTTGAAATCAACTTTTGAGTAATCAAACGCAATAGCTTGACTGGAATTTTGTTGTGTTACATTTTTTGTTACAACTTTATTTTTATTCTTCCGCTTTTTATTTCGCTTATAAATGTCAACTATATCTTTTACGGGATGATCACCAACATTTTCATTGTCCTCTGTAAGTTTTTGCTTTTTACTTTTTTTGTAAGTGTCAACTATATCTTGTACCATATCTGTATTTTCACTCTCTTCTCCATCATCATCAATTTCAATTATTTTTATTTCAGGAACCTGAATTTCAACAGAACTATCAGAATCATTGCTACTCTCATCGTCATTATTGCTTTCACGTTGTTTGTTATTATTTACTTTAATTTTCTTCGTTTCGTTGATAGAAGATGTTGGACCATCAATATCATCGTGATTCCGTTTGTTCTTTAAAAATTTTAATGGAACATCTTTAGACAAGGTTTCGGATGTATTATCTACCACCGGTTCAGGATCCACCACTTCATTGGGACATAAAGGTTTAGATTGTTTCAATTTCTGTTCCTTTTCCAATTCTTCTAAACGCTGTTGTTCGGCAATTGGTAATATTAATTTATATCTTGTGTATGGTGTTATAAACTGTATTTTCTTTATTTTCTCTAATCCAGATTTTATTTTTTCATTTGTTATTTTCTCATGATTTTCATTATAAATTGAAAAAGTAGGTTTTTTTAATTTTAACTTTGTTGTTCCGTTTATTTTTAGCTTATTAGCTCCTAAGAGTGTAGGCAAATCATCACGGAATTCCGAACAATAAGATAGATCATGAGGACAATACAACATATTATTGATGTCACGGATATTTAATGTGATTCGATTAACGTTATTGGTTTCATCAACGATAGGCCTAACCAAAGACTGTTCTCTTGCTTTTAATATTATTTGATGAAGTTGGATTAAAAATTGCCGAACTAATGGTGGAATCGGATTGCAGCATGCTAATATACCTTGAATTTCCCGAGGTAAATTTTCAGAAATTTGTAGCATCATATGGTTTGGGAGGACATACCCATAACTTTCATCTTCTTGTCTCGCCATTTTATCACGCCAGGCAAATATTTCTTTTAATGCGTATAATTGACGGTTGTCGAAATTTTTCTTTGATTTGCGATATATGTCAAGATAGGATTCAGATGTTATTCGTGGTTTTGTGTAGCGCTATAAAGAGTTAAAACGTTATAATAAATTAGCCTTTTGACCAAATTATCAAATTTTTAAACATGTATTTGTGATTCATGATTGGAAATCCATTGATAACAAAACTTACTTTTTTACAAATTTCCGTACTACTCTGATAAACACTTTCCAAAATATTTGTCTGACCATTACCTAAGTCAATCAAATCATTTTTCATTAAATCGTAAATATATAAAAGATAATGCGTATCCTTTCTTGCATACGATATTAATTCATTTGGAATCGGTCTCATTCTCCAATCTGCTAACTGAAACGTTTTATCCAATTCAAGATCACAATAAGTTTTTAACAAAAACGCTAAGGACAAACGTGATAATCCTAGGCGTTTAGCTCCTTGATGAGTATCGAACATATTAACAATATAAAGTGATAAATCTCTTTGTAACCATTCAATATCACCATCAGCACCATGAAATACTTTAACAATCGATGGATTGGTAAAGAATTCATTTAGCACATTTAAATTTTCACGTAGAGTTAATGTATCGATAATGAAATCTTTTTCACGCGTTGAGATTTGAAGTAAACATGTAATACCTTGAAACGTTCGATAGCTATGATGTTCTAAATCGATTGCCATTTCTTTAACATTTTTTAGTTCTTCTAGTAATTTACCTAACTGAATTTCATTTTCTATAAACTCAATTGGAGTCTCATCAATTTCTTTTGGTTTTACTGGCTTAACTTTTTTTAATTGCACTGATGGAACCACAAATTTATTCAACTCGAACTCATACGGATGCAGGTATGACTCAATACTACCATCTTCACTATATTCTGGTAATATAGCTAAAGGTTTTATTGAATTTGGTTTATATTTAAGTTTCGGTTCAAACGGAGTTAAATTACTGTTATCAACGGGTGTTTTGAAGCTTATCTGTGGTCTCATAATATTTTTCGCTGTTACAAGTCTGAAAAATACAAAATATTAAAAACATATTCTTCCATCATTAGCGGTTTTGCGTACCTAGCAGATTCCAAATAGTTTATATGTTTTCTTCGCTTTTCATTCCAACTGCCACTAGCTGGTTTAAAATTAACAGGCTGCAATGTTGTCTCAATTAACACAGTTTCAATTTCTTTTTTTATTCCAGACATAGAATCTAAATTTGAATTAATCCGTTCTAACATCAAATCGTTGCATTCTTGAAGCAGTTCAAATTTTTCGTCGTCATCTCGTCTAAAAAATAATATAAATATTTAAAACCAAAATAAATTTTAAATAGTTCAATATCACTTTTGAATATTCCCTCTTATGTTCTGATATTTTATGACATGAGAAATAATTTGACATATTCATCAGATTGTACTCCTAAAACACGCTGAAATGATGGATATGCAGAGTACAAATCTCTAGATGCTCCAGACGGTAGGGCATTGGAAGACTTTGTAGCTTCTACAATAAATTGAAGTCCTGCCTGTTGAATTTGATTGAATCAGTTAATATATATACGAAAATAAATTAACATATACCTTTGTGAACTCTTGAACAGATGCATATCCACAAAATTTTGGTTCACATGCTTCATCGGGAATCGTTGTCACAACTTCTTCATCACTGCTACTATCACACACAACAACTTTAGATTTTTGTATTTTATTTTCCATATTACAATAAATTAATCTACAAAATTGACATTAAACAATACATGCTTTGACAATTTGATAAATTATAATCGAACATAACAATAACTTTTAGGTTATGGTTCTACTTTTATCGGTTACAATCGGTAAAGTATAAACACCATCTAGTAGATATTTTTATAACAAGTTTTTGATGTTTTGACCAAAAATCGTTAATTGAGCTTATGATCTGTTTCCTCAGTTTTCTTTAAATTCATATTCATTCATTCATTCATGTTTGTATTAAATTCTTGCGTATTATTTTTTTTATCCTAAAAGGAGCTAGAAACACGGTAAATTTGAGCATGAAAATATTAGATTTAGTAAATTCGTAGTTTGTTTAATGTTTGAGTTACGGGTATGACGATTCGGGTGACAATAGAATTCCATCCGTCGACCGTCACCCATCCGTCCTCTTTTTTGAGGATTTGTCTTCTTTCAGCCCTCCGTTTTTTGTCCCATCTCTTTTTGAAATTATAATGTTTTTGTTCCAAATTTGCAGTTTGTTCTCTAAATGTCATCTTTCTAATCATTTGGTAGAATCAATCAGTTCAGCACTATGGTCAGTTCTTAGATGAAAAAGTTGAAACGTATATTTAATTCCTCCTATACCTTCATTACTAACACCAGTGTCCAAAATAAACTTCATATTTGGTATAGGATAGGACAGAATTAGTGCCGTACACAATCTTCTTTGGAGATCAACAAATGCTTGTTCCTGCTCCCCATTCTTCGCCTATGTTCAATCCAAGGAAGCTTCTTAGTTCAATGTAGATGCTCCGGTCTTGACCATAGCTGCTGTAATCTTGTCTGAATCTGTATGAATCCCTTTTGCTGTAACATTGTGTCCTAAATACTTAACTTCTTGCTTGAAAAGGGAACACTTGGGATTTAACTTTAAATCTTCGATCCCTTACCATCTTGTCAGCTCCCTCTCTTTTAGCCAGTTACAATCTACTTGCCGTTTGGTGAATCCAATTTCTACGCCGGTGTCAATCCGATGATTCACCATATTAGTTCTGTCACTTCCTTCAGGTGTACTGCAGAATACAGACTTGTGCCGGTCAAGCAATTGACCTGATGCCCTTTTCTGCTCTCTGAAAGCCCTTCTGTCTATTTCTCCACAAGTTGTACCATTTCTGCCTTTTGTTGTTTGTGTTGATGGTTTTCTGCTCATATTTTAATATTTTAGTTACCGCTTCGCATTGTCCTATGTTTGATCCTACCTTCCTGGTATGATACCTTCAAATGCCTTCCTGGTATTTTGTAGTCAGCATCTGATCTAGCTAAGGTTTTCGCTATAACGGCTTCTTTATAATATTGATCTTCTTTATTGGCTTCCACAACCCACAACCTGGGTGACCCAATTAAACCTCCTTTCAACTTTCCCAAATAATTATTTCTGATTGGGGTGGAAGCTTTTCCCTGTGATCAAATATTATTCGACGAATGGAATTTGAATCTTCACCATTAAATTGGAGTGGCAACTCAACATTTCAGTACATAAGTACTTCTTTTCTACCATCAATAACGAATCCATTTGGCCCCACGAAGTCCGTTCTTTTTTTTTACTTCACCACAATTTTAAATTGTGTGAAGTAATGCAATCTATCGAGATAATAAAAATCTTACATACCCCAAATTTTGTTTTTTCTTTTGTTTTGGACCATCCTCTATCTAAATAGCCAATAAAAGTTTTGGTGTACTTCTGTGTGTGGGTGTGTGGGTGGGTGACCTTTCTGCATAGGATCTTGATGAAACTATTACAAATGATACAAGTTCACTTGAAAATGGTAGATCCCGGATTCATTTCAAATTTGGACAAAATGGCGGGGGGTCTCCCGAACACGTCTAAGTTTAAATCTTGAATAACTTCTAATCCCTGCTTATGGTCTTATAGAAACTTGGTATATAACGTTTTAGTACTGTTTCCAATATTTCTGCATACCAACTTCCGGTTTGTCACTTCCGGTTAAACAGTTTTTTTTTCAGGTGTTTATCCCTACTGTAGCCTACAAATACCGATCGATTGTCATATGAAACGTTGGTAAAAGCTTTCAAGTAACATGAGAAAGATTTTATCAGCTTTTGGAGTACATTGGATAAAGGGTTGGAGGGTCCTCCATACAACTGGTGGTTTTTTCCACTATGTTCATTATGTTTGTTGGGAGCATACAACATTCGTTCGTGAATGAATTTTGATGAAACTTTGGAAAAAGATGCAAATATGTATGGCAAGGAACTGATTGATTTTTGAGCGATAGTGAACAAAGTGGTGGGGGTCCCCCGAGCACCTGCTTTTTTGAAAACTCAATAACATCCGTACCTGATAATCAAATTGAATGAAATTTGGTACATAAGCATTTAGTACGGTTTACAACAAAGTTTCGGTTCATAACTTCCGGTAAAAAAATTTTTTTTTTATTTTTTGAAGTTTTTTCAGTGTCTTTATGCACACTACAGCCTACAATAATGAAGTGATTATGATGAAACTTATGGAATAGGCTTCCAATTAGTGTGAAAAGATAATTATCATCTTTTGGAACAAATTGATCAAAGTGGCGGAGGGTCTACCATACAAATGCTGACTTTTCACACTTTGTTTTTAAAGTTTGTTGGGAGCATACAGACTTCATTCATTAATCAATTTTAATGACACTTTGAAAAAAGGCGGAGACTTAAATGACAATGAACTGATTAGTTTTTTGAAAGTATTGGGATAAGTGGTGGGGGGCCTCCCGAACACCTGTTTATTGTCTCACTATTTTGTCAATGTTTGTTGGGAGCATACAGCATTCGTTCGTGAATGAATTTTGATGACACTTTGGAAAAAGATGCAAATATGTATGGCAAGGAACTGATTAGTTTTTGAGCGATAGTGAACAAAGTGGTGAGGGGTGTCCCATACACCTCTCCTGGTTTTTGGAAGCTTAATAACAACTGTATCTGATAATCGAATTGGATGAAACTTGGTACATACACATTTAGTACGGTTCACAACAGTTCTACATCCCAACTTCCGGTTAATTTTTTTTTGTACTTTTTCTCGTACAACAGAATTTATGTTTGTTGGGATACTACTGTAACAAAATTCTGTAATTGTGAAGTAATGAAGAGTTAAAAAAATTTTCATTTCGATTTTATCATTGATTTTTTATCATTTTACCATTTTTGCGAGTCTATATGCGATGTGAGTGTTAAAAAATCTAATAGCAAGCGGCGCACTGTCAAACGACAGAAATACATAAAATCAAATGGTAATTTTAACTTTAAACTTAATTTAAAAGTAAATTTTTACAAATTTAAATATATATAAATGTTTTAGAAATTAAATTTGAAAAATAAATCGGGATTAAATTTAGAAATGCAATTTAAAAAAATCAAATCACATTGACGTTTTGGTGGTTTTTGACACAATGTCAATAACAACTATAGAAACGGTTTCATTTTATTGCCAAACAAAGAGTCTGTGTTAACTTTATAGTTTTAAAACTTAACTCACTTAAATATTTTTGGGGGTGAAGTGATAAACAATTATTACTTCACCGCTTCACTGTTACAGAATTTGACTGCTGCTCTCTTTAATATTTTTATAATTAGAACTACGCGAAATCTACAACAGAGCTGTGGTGAAGTCAACCTATGCATCAGCGTCGCAATATTTTTTTTTTATAAAATGTGACGTGTAGTAGGCATTACAATATGTGTCACAACAACACATAAAAACCTTATAAGACCAAGGTCCCGCAACAACATGCGTTCTGTAAATCTTTTTTTTGTTTTTTTTATATTTTTTGTTTATTTATATTTTTTGTTTATAATGAATAACTAATCGATGAATCGTATCACATATAAAATATGACATAGGTCAATATTTCATGATAGGATAGATAAAATAAAAATAAAATAAGAGATAAAAAACAAATTTGTTTCAAAAATTTGCAGGAACAAAACTAAAATGTGGTTGCCAATAATCCAGCTAGTGGCATAATCCTTGATTATGTGACGCACTATCTTTCTCAATAATTCAACCCCAGATTTAGAGTTATATGACCTGAATAAATAAGAGTTATATGACCTATTATAAGACCTGAATAAAGTCGCCGACTGGGGTGACCAAAACCTTGTCAATTTCAACTCCACCAAAACACAGCTGTTGATTGTTTCCAGATTAAAGACCGAGTTCCCCAAAGATATTTTATTTAGTATGTGTGATGAACCAATGGGTGAATGTAAAAACATTCGTTTATTGGGTGTCACAGTTTCAAATGACCTACTCTGGAACGATCATGTAATGGCGATGGCAAAAAGCGCGTCTAAAAAACTCGGCCTCCTAAATAGATGCAAAAAATTTTTCACTCCATACCAATTGCTCCATGTTTATAAGTCCTATATTCGTCCCTGTATGGAGTACTGCTGTCAAGTTTGGGGTGCTGCCTCTGTTTCCATCTTGGCCCTATTGGACTCTGTTCAAAAGCGAGCTATACGAATTGTAGGTGATCGAACTTTGACATCACAACTTGATTCCCTACAACATCGTCGCACTGTTGCTGACCTCGTTGTTTTTTACAAATATCGTCATCAGCAGTGCTCAGATGAAATCAGCGGCATCATGCCTCAAACTTATTCTTACCCCCGTTCCACTCGGCAATCGGCTGCCGCAACCAGTGAAACGGTAAAGATCCCGCGCTGTCATACTGGCAGATCGCAGAGAGACTTCTTTGTCCGAACTGCGTACAAATGGAATAGTTTGCCGGAACACTTAGTCTCAGGTGGTTTCAACCCACAGATGTTTAAAAAAAGCGTTAATCTACACCTCAGAACGCCAGTTGTTGTGGGACCCAGGTCTAGACCTAGGTCTTAAAAGGTATTTATGTGTTGTTGTGACACATATTCTAAACCCTATTACACAACACATTTTATTAAAAAAAAAAAAAATATGAAGGCTCGTTTCTTCAAGCAAGCAACAGCGTGCCATCATCAAGGATTATTTCATAGCTAAGATTGACGGTGGTGCCGTTGACTGTATATAGTTCATCGGGAAACAACCCTAAGATACCACTTTAGCTAGTGATATCTCACTACTATTGCCAGTGGTATGAAATATCTCACGTTAACTCATATGCCAATAGCAGGGACTGGAGTACCCGTGGATCAAAAATAAAAAACAAATTAACAAATGCATAAAAACTGATCCCTACATATGGGGAGAGCCAGCTTACGCCCCTTTAGGCCGGCTCGATTTAGTTTAGCTGATGCGATGCTGCTCCAACGTTCTTCCTAGCTTGTTCCCGTTCTTCTGTTGGATGCCTCCGCATAAGCGATGCTGATCTCGCTTTTTCTTCTTATATCTCTGCATTCCCTCGAAATATCCCCCAACTTGCCACATAGCCAACATCGAATTTTGTCATTTCGTACACTCTTGACTTGTAATTGTTTTCATCAGTCAACTCTCTCCGGCGTATTTTTATCGACGACTATAATGACTTGCGCAGTTCCATTTGTCATGACACAAGCAATAGTTTCAACGAATGTTGCTTTTGACGACAATATTATAGGTTTCCTTGTTTCAAGATCAAGAATACCATCAGTAAACGCCTCTTTCTTCATTTTCTCCATAAAATAGGGTAAAATATTGGAGTGTGTCTAGGAATAGTCCTATAGAGATTCTCCATTTCGTTGCAAGCGATATTTTAGCTCAACCCGTGCTCAGCCGCATTTATCACCTCTGCATAACTTTTGTGATCGTTTTCCGGCACCGCCTATAATGCTTCAGCAGAATGCAGTTAGACGATTTTCAGCATTCCAAACATTCTGATCTGCCGCCGTCTCGAACTAGAATTTGAATATCCCGAAAAAAGTGGTATCATCATATGATTACTTTAGTGGCTTTAGTTTAAAATTTGCTAATTGTTGTACCACACGATGGTCAGTTTAGCCATTTCAACGTCTTACAAGCGTTTTTTGAAATCATCAACTTTCGACAAAATTTTATGCTCTGCAAATTCATGTATTTCGTCTAGAATTTTCTCAACTTTTCAAGTAAATACCGTTGACAAGTGTAAATGTTTCTCAGCCAAGTTTTGATGTATCCTAATGTTCATCTCATTTATTTACTGGTTTATTTCATCTCTATTTACACACAGTGTTGCAGTAATTTCTTCTTTATTAACAGGCATGTTATTGTTTACTATCTCTATCTGTCGATTGATGTTCAAGTTCAGACTTTGTAAATCAAATTTTTGATTCAACTCGTCTTTTTTAGCAGCCAGTTGTTGTTGTCACTCGTCTTTGATTGCAGCCATATTAGAATTCATCTGATTCATATTAAAATTCATTTGTTGCTGCATTGCCATTAGCTGGGTAAAATCGTAGTTTGGTAATGAAGTTGTTGTTTCCGCAACATAACTTTTCTCCTCCTCAGTTATTACTAAACCACTATTTGTTATGATTACCTCAAACTGGTAACTCTCTACAACTATTCCATTGACTTCCATAGCTTCTCGAAGCCGTAGCATCAATTCACTTTTGTTTCCACGTTGTTCTATTTCCTTCTTTAGCTCAGGGACTTTCAATTCGCTTAAGAAAACCATTATTTACAGATTACTGATCCCGCCGCTTTTACCATTGTCGTTTTTCCAAAATGCTAATCGCGTTTTTTACAATTCTTACAAATCTTCGAATAAATTTACATAAGCTATTGGTAGATTTACGTTAAAATCCAATTTTTTCTAGCTCATACTGGGTTAAAACATTATTTTTTGATGTGGTAATTGTAAAGATATTTCAGCTATGGTCCTCGTGTGACAACTAGACTAAAATAAGTATGATGATGATGATGATGACATTCATAACTTCGACCCTATCGATTATTCCTATAACTGAAAAAAATTTGTTTTTGTAAAAAATTTAATCAAATAATTTGGTTTACATTTTTTTCTATAACATTAAATTACATCCTTGTCCATGAATTAAGAAGAATCAATTTGCATATTAAACTCCTTTCATTTTGGAAAATCCCCTGTGTATACGTTGGTATTTCGAATATCATTATGTATTGTTGTTAATCCAAAAATATTCATTTGATCACAGGTTGAATTTATGCACTCCCATAAATCAACTTTCATCCCACCTACAGTTTTAATATTAATTCTGCTTTTAAAATCATCAAAATAAAATATGCAATCTAACAACCTTTCAATTTTTTTGTTATCAAATCTAAATTTTGGTAGTTGATTATGAAAACTATATTCATTTACTCCAAACTTAGTTAATTTATGAACAACATAATTGAAAATAAATAGTATTTGTTCATTTTCTTCATTTGGTTGTGATATCAAAACACCCTATGAAAAAACATTGTTTTACTGTTGTTAATAAATTTAATTAAAAAAATACCTGAATCTCTGATGATACATCTAATATATGTATCAGTTTTTCATAATTTAAGTTCTTGCAATTTTTAATTTTTATTCTTCTAGCATTAATTAAACATGCATCTCTCTTCCATACATTATTATCAAATGTAACATTTTTGAATTCTAGCCAATCCAATTTATAAATATTGAAGTAATTTAGACTTGCTAAAGAGCAACCTTTGAAAGTAAGAAACTGGTTTTGAATCTTAATTTTGTTACTTCTAATAAAATTGAAAAAAATTTGTATAAAAAAATCACCATATACGGCATCATTCTTCTTGTTATATAAATTTATACACGATGGTATCCGTTTGCAAGTTGGAGTCAATTTTGATAGAATATTCCAATTAAAACAAATATTTAGACTAATTTCCTTTTTATCTAGCAAGCTTAATAAATGCTTTGGAGCATTGCCTATATATTCAGGATTCAATAGCTCAATGTGCTTGGGGAAACTCCCTTTATCACAATCCTTATAAAACAAATGCTCAAATGAATTTACATTCATATTCCAAACAGTCCATAAATCAATATCTGTATCGTGATCAATTTTAATCAAAATTTTTCCTGTTTCATTATTGATATAGTATCTGCAATCTAATAGACGATTGACAATCTTATTCCCAAAAAGGAATCGAGGAGAATGAATTTCGAAACTAAATTGTTTGGTTTGTTTTAGTTTTATTTGTAACTCAGCATAATTGTAGATGAACTGCACCATTTCGAAAATATCGGTGGATATAAAACAATACTGGTGAAAAAATACAACAAATTAAATTATTCTAATGAAAAATATAATAAAAAACAATCACCTTAACTTCTGGCGAGTTTCTTAAAATCCTTAATAACTGAAAGCTTCCCATGTTCTTACAATTTGTGAACGAAACTCTTGTTGACTTTATTCTCCAATTTTTATCAGATTCGTTCCTATGGAATGTGACATTTTCGAAGTCCAAAAATCCGATATCCAAATCTTTAAAAATCTCAAAACTATCAATAACACAATCTCTAATTTTAATAACATTAAAATCAAAAATTGAATCTACAATTTTGTTGGTGTAAACGGTTTTCATCGAATTGTTTGTAATAAATTCTTTCCAGGCAATTAGAAAATTCGTCAAGAAATTTTCTGACTCTGTTGAATTATTATTGAACAAATTAAGACATCGTGGTAGTGTAAAATTAACATCAGATTTAATGTTTGATAAAAAACTCCAATCAAAATTGACAAAGAAACTTATTTCTTGGACAAATCCAATCCTCAACAAAAACAGAAATAGATTTCCGGTAAAGTTTTTATTATGCTTTAAGTTGACATGAATAGACTTTGCTTCTTTGGCACAGTTTTTATCTTTCAGTAAATAACTCTCTGGGTTAGAATAATTATCATGTAAATTTATGTAACGATCCGTTCTTTGGAAATATTTAAAGTACAAATATGGATATTGCCACGATGTCTTGCTGCATTTTGACCATACGTTTAGTTCTTCATCCCATAAAGTTTTAATTAAAATTTTTGTATTTCCTTTATTGAAATAGTAAACACAATCTAACAATCTATCAATTACAACATTACCAAATCCGAATTTTGGTAAATTATAATTGAAATTGAATCGATTTTGGTTTGAGGAATTAAGTTTTTCTTCAGCGTACATGAAGATAAAGTCAATTATTTCTTCATCTTGTTTATGAATAGCGCACACCTGAAATTATAAATATTAAATCTGAAACATCGTTTAGTTAATCACTTTATGTGCATGCACACATTGTCGGAGTAACAAGCTCATACCAAAATTACTTGGTTTCAACTAATACATTTGTCATGTGAACTCAGCTCAGCGTAATTACACCGTCAGCGAGAAGGAATGTCTCGCTGCGATCCTATGGATTAAGAAGTTCCGCGCGTACATCGAGGGTCACCCTTTCAAGGTTATCACAAACCATGCGTGCCTGAAGTGGTTAATGCAGCAGAAAGATGCGTCGGGTCGTCTGGCACGATGGAGTCTGTAGCTGCAAGGATTTACTTTCGATATTGAACATCGACGGGGTAAACTTAATGTAGTCCCAAATGCCCTCTCAAGAATGTTCTCAGTCGATGCGTTGAACGATGATAAAACCTACGTTTTAAATCTTGATCTCACCTCTCCTGCTTTTAAAATGGGTAATCATTGACTCCAATGGACCCTCATAACCGACTTACGCAAGTCCGATGGACCTGTGTTTACAAAAACTAGTTTCTCCAACAACGATATCGCACCAGAAGGTGAAACTAGGAAATTGTGGATTACCGAAGAGTTAACGACCAAGTTGAAAGCCCAGGTCCATTATCCTCCTACGTCTGTACACGGTGGAGTTGCAAAAGCCCTATATCGTTGATTTTACTTTTGGCCATATATGGACACTCAAATTAAGTTCTATGTGGCTCAGTGGCTCAATGTAACATCTGTAAAACTGTCAAGGCACACGTACTCGTACTCTTACGCACTCGTATGGTAACATTACTTAAATCTGAAAAACTTGGTCAACTGTTATACATTGATATAATTGGTTCTTATCTAAGACCACCTGATTATCTTAGACCACCTCACTAAGTTTTCTTTCCTATTTCCTTTACGGAAACTCACCGCCAAGCCCAATTGTAAACTGCTGGAAACCAATGTGTTCCATGTTTTTAGTTGTATCGAATGAAATTGTATCTGACAATGGGTCGCAGTTTAAATCTAAATTATTACCGAATTTGTAAAGGTAAAGGTGATATGGTTGGTTGGAAACGCGTCCTATGAACTAGAGGACGTGATTTCGCGATAACGTGACGTATACCATTCCAAGAATGTGCGTCAATAAATATTTGCATTCCTCTAGTTGTCTTTCATCCTTGATTGTTCCGAAACTACCTTCAATTTTTTTGTTTAGCCCGACTAGCTCTGTCGCTAAAGCTTGAGAGTCTTTATATCTGGGTTCGGGTTCGATCCTGACCCCTACTTCTTATCTTTCCCCTGGCTCTCAAGATGAATTTAGTTTAGTCAGTTAGACCTCTTCCTTTCGTCCTGTCCTGTAATGATCAAGATATTCCCCCTTAAAAAGTTGAAAAACCAGGAGGGCAATTTTTTTTAAATTCAAAAGAACACGTGCCGCAAAATTATTGAAGTTGATTTTTTGATAAATTCGTAGTTTTTTAGTTATCTCCTTAAACATGCAAATTTAAAAAAAATCAAATAACCATTTTTATAGGAAATTTAATCCTCTACAAAAAATGTTAAATTCGTGTTTTCCTAAAACGTATAGTTCTCATGATATTTTGAAAAAGAACTTGTAAATTTTCATAATTTATAAAAAACAAACATAATAAAGATGACGAAAAAGACCTAATTTTCTTCTTATGCTATAGAATAATAAGAATAAAAAAATAATCGTGACAAAAAAAATCAAAATTAGTACTTTTTCGTCAAAATTTTCATCATTTGTTTTCATGAGTTTCGAAGAATTTCGAGTTTTATTTCAAAATATCATCAGAAATATTCGTTTTAGGAACAAAATGACTTGGACCTTTTTGTAGAGAATTAAATTTCCTTCAAAAATGATTAAACGACTGTTTTTTAAATCTGCATATGCGTTATGTAATCGTTCATTTGAGATGTTATATCAAAATATAAATTCGATGATTTTACGGCATGTATTCTTTTAATTTAAAATAAATAATGCCCTCGTGGTTCTTTGACCACAAAGAATTTTTTAGGAGGAGTCTGAAAAAATTTAGTTTTCTAAGGACCAGTGTAATAATCACTTCGAATATGTATTTATACTTTTTCAGAAACTTTTCAACCCACTTGTGTGCATGTGCAATAACAAGTGCAACGTCTTTATTTCTAAATAAAATATTTTTTGTTTACTCTTTTTGAAGTACACCTGACACTTCCGAAACCCAATATACACTTTTTTGTTATCTTTCCTCTATTTTTGAATGGGAACAAAACCGCCTATATATAAGCCTAATTCATATTTAACTTAAAAATATCGTTAACGCGCCATTTTTAAATTAAAACTCAATTCCAAAAAATTCAAAAATAATTAATTTATTTATATATATATATATATATATATATATATATATATATATATATATATATATATATATATATATATATATATATATATATATATATATATATATATATACATATATATATATATATATATATATATATATATATATATATATATATATATATATATATATATATATATATATATATATATATATAAATATATATATATATATATATATATATATATATATATATATATATATATATATATATATATATATATATATATATATATATATATATATATATATATATATATATATATATATATATATATATATATATATATATATATATATATATATATATATATATATATATATATATATATATATATATATATATTTATATATATATATATATATATATATATATATATATATATATATATATATATATATATATATATATACAATATTTCAAAAATAAGTCAAGGTCACATTCGCTTCTTAGAATCAGTGTCAACAATAAAAAAAATTGAGTGATTTTATGAATCAAATTATCATAACGTAAAATAATCGAATATTCTAATATTTTCTCAAGGTTTCTAAGAAGTAACCTCAAATAATCTAGAAATTATGCAGAATCGTATATAAGCAATTGCGTCTTGTAGAATATAGATAGTTTTATTTTAGACCGAGTTAAAGTAAATGTGCGATTGTAGAAATAGTGAAAATAAGTGGAACGTAAATTAACAGTAAACGGAACGTTGTATCGTGTATATAAAACCGAGTAAATAGAAGAAGTTAATTTTTAAATTAGTTTGTGAATAAAGTTTATCTAATTGAGAGTAAGGCCAATTCGAAGTAAGACTGGGATTTTTCCCAGTCTTACTTCGAATTGGCCTTACGTTTTAGTAACTAAACATATTGTAACGTTTTCGTTACAATATGTTTAGTCTATACAACCAATTTCTGGATTGGGTATTGACTACTGTGAAAGATAGAATGCAAAAGTTCATACAGAGAATTCCAATCTTTAAGCTAGTCCATACAACGAGGAAATTTTTTTATTGAGAATAGATTGTCAACATATTTTATACTAGATGGTGATAGTAAGAAGGTCGTTTCGAAAACCAGCTCTGATTGGAAAGGCTTCTAAGACGAAGTATAAATGTGTTGATTAGTAAATAATTTATTCATTTGTAATCACAAATTATCTTAATCAATAAATTGTTTTGACAAACTTACCCTTACTCCTGGTGACCCAACCAATAAATTGACTAAATTTCTGTTACTTAAATTCAAACAGTTAATAAAATCAAGTTTTTGAGCTCTTAAACTGCAACGCCTATATTTTTCAGTATCTCCAAAAAATGTTACATTTTCAAATCTTAAACATTCAACGAAAAATAATTTGAAAGGTTCAACATCTTCAAGTATACAATCATTAAACGTTAAACATACTTTCTTTGTTATTATACTATTATTGATCACAAACTTGGAAAAATTTTGCAAAAAATTATCTGCAGTTGTTATTGTTGATGATTGGTAACTATAATCCCAATGCAAATAGATATACGTCGGTAAAACAAAATTTGCTTCGTCTACCATAAGTTTTGATAAAAAACACCAATCTCGATTAACAAAAAAATTAATCTCTCTTAGATTATCTATTTGAAATAATTGCAGGTAAAAATTATCAGAAAGATACGGATATCCTCTAACATTAAGAGTGAAATTTAATTTTTTGTTATCATTTGATTTATAATTCTGTATATTGCCTATTATTTCCTCTGGTTCATCGTATTTATTTTTTAAGTCAATATACAAATCTTTACGTCCACAGTGTTTTGAAAATAAGTAAGTTGAGTGCCATGCACTTTGATCCAATAAAGACCATAAATCGGTTACAACTCCCCAATCATTTTTGATTATAATATAAGTTTTGTCATCATTGTAGAAGAAACTGCAATCCAACAAACGTTTTAATCGTCTGCTTTCGTATCCAAATTTGACTATGTGTTTCACGTAACTAAACTTCCGTAAATTATTTATTCTTAATTGTGATGATGCGTATAAGAAGATTAAATTTATCATTTCTTCATAATCTTTTCTAATGTTACATTCCTAAAATTTTAAAATTTATTAGTAAAGTGCAATTACATTTATTTAAAGTATTTCTTGAATATACTGTTTTTAGATATGGAGAATTTTATTAAGGTCGTTTTCAATTATTTAGTTATTTTTAAGACCCACACTGAAAAAAAATTGAAGTTCCTGACAACCTCATCTCGAAGTTGGCATTTGATTATTCATGCAAAGAAAAATTATTTGCAAACAATTTCACCGTGATTGGGACAACTACACGATAACATTTTCCTAACAACAGAATGAGGTTTATTTAAAATATAAAGTGTTATATCCAATATAACAGTAGTTGAATAAAGATAATAACTATTTCCCTGAAAAGAATTTTCTTTGGCCTTATATCATGAATTTTTCATTTTAAAGTTTAAGTGTTTGAGATTAATTGAACTATATTTTATTTTCACATAAATATTTCGTGTGATTGTCTCAACTTCATCGATTTATAATTGTAGAGTTGTTGAAGCAATTTCGTAGTTTGATTCGCCATATGTGACCGCACGGTGAGGTTGAGACAATTGGATTTCGATTGGAAATAGGACATGTTTTTTTTCAGTGCACTTGCAGATATCTCATAGTGATACATCATCGCCCCACCATTTGTAACAAACAGAAAAATTTCACAGTCTTAAGCCGCAATTAGATTATTGCAGAACTCTGCAATATTTCTGCAATAGTCGTGAAATGGTAGTGTGTAAAATATTAATTGCAGAAAAGTTTGGCAATGAACTCATTGCAATATATTGCAATGAGTCATTGCAATGTTTTAAAATGAGTTCATTGCCAAACTTTTCTGCAATGAATATTTTACACACTACCATTGCAGAAATATTGCAGAGTTCTGAAATAGTCTTATTGCGAATTGCCGTACTAGTTTTGTGGTTAACAGTTTTAAACTTGTAACGTAAGAGTTGTGGTTTCGATTCCTGACGGATTCATTATCCAGTTTATTTTGAAAAATGTTGATGTGTATATACGACATTTTTATGTGTATATACGTATACAATTTTCGGTTAATTATTTACCTTGAGACATTCAAATATATTGAATTAAGCGGTAAAACTTAATGCTAGAATCTGAGGTTTGCTCAGGGCAAAATAGTGTTTTTGCAACCAAAAAAATTAGAATCTAATTCAAGCAGTTTTATTTCGAGAGTGGTGTGGATAACAGAACAATTACTCGTTGATATTTTATTTGCGCAAAGTATCAGTTGATGGAATTTTGAAAATAATAGCATAGAGCACGAAAAGATTTCGTTTTTTTTTTCAAAATGCTTAGGAAGTTAGTTTTAAAGTTCAAATATTTTTAAATTATGGCTTAAAATTGGCAAATACGTACGATAAATAATTTTCAATTGAAATGAAAATAAAATTCAATGACTGGAACTTACCACAATCTTAGGACTTGAACTCTCCATTATATGCAGTATTTTATTATTTGAGAAATTGATACAACAATCAATTTCTAATTTTGTAGTTGTCAAAGCTAACCCTCGATAATTTTCCTCATCACCGTTCATCGTAACATTTTCAAATTCCAATCTCTCAAATTTCAATTTGTTTAGATATTTAACATTATTAATTATACCACCAGTAAAAACAAAAGCATTAAAATTCATTGCTTTCCCTTGATGAACGGATTGAATTTGATTGTTTTCTATAAAATTCGACCAATTTTTTAAGAAATCATCAACATCAGTTTCGTTCTGTTTCAAATTAAATCCACTTGCCGCTTTATTATTACTATCAACATACATTATCTCTGGTATGCGAAAGTTGCCAATCTCTTTCGATTTTGATAAAAAATCCCATTTCCGGTTTACAAAGAATCGTAACTCCTTGACATTGTCTACTGTTAAGATACGTAGAAAAATCTCTTCCAAATTATCGATTTCTCGTATATCAATACCACAATTTGTATCAATTGGAATTTCTGCACCTAATGCTTTTTTAATTACACTTCGTTGTCGACTGTATTTAATCGTATTGTACTTATAAATCCCTTTATAAACTGAGTTTACACAGTTCCTTATTATATCTTCCGTAAAAAATATATGAAAATTTGTATCCTCGAAAATTATAAATTTGATAATCGAACCATAATCGTATAGAAATTTTAAAAATGATTCAAAACTGATTTTCTCGATTTCGTTCTGTCGCAAGTGTGTGGTTAAATTAAACTTTTCTGGAAACTGTTTTACGCTTTTCTGAATTGTTATTATACGATCTACTAAAAAATTTTGATATCCATATGGGTTAAATTCGGGCATTGCAATCGTTAGAGATATTAACGTAAAAACATCAGAAAATGTATTACTGTAACACCATTGATAAAAAATTTGCAATCCCAGTCCAATTGCCGGAGTGGTATTTTTTGCAAGATTACGAACAACATAGGTTTGGTGCCATGGCATGGCTGTATCACAGTACAGTTCATTGTTGCGTATACTCTTGTTATTTTGAAATAGTTGGAATATCGTTTCAAAGTGTTTCGCCTTAAAATTTGGATCAAATTCAATTAAAATAATTGTCGATTTTGGAAACTCTCTCACAAACTTTCTTTCGGATTTGATATACTGTTTCCATGTGTGGAGATCCTGTAACCAAATGTATTATGTCTATTTAAAAAAATGAAATGATATAGAAAAAATGTAGTCATATCTAGCTTACCGGTTGGTAGTCAGATCCTTGAACATAAAAAATATTATAACCAACTTTGGAAGGAACAGAAAAAGTTAAAAAATCTTTAATATCAAATACATTCTCGTTGATAAATCTCTTCAATTTTTTATGTTTTTCACTTCGAAAGTCTGCAAAGAATTGATCACATTTTTCAGGAATAAACTGTAAAAGTTTTACAATATTCCATTCTAGATTTGGCCGAATTTCTTTATTGATATTAACATCTGTTACATAGGCCAATGATTTTGTAAATTCATCAAACTGAAAATAAAGAAATCGTTCAAGAAATTATGAAAAAGATTTTATTAACTTCAGTCACGTTTTCACTAGGGATGGCAAACCGGTTTTTGGTTAACCGGCTAATTTTCGCAAAATTTCACTATTTGAATAACCGGGTAATCAACTCGGTTAACCGGGTAATCGTTTATGTTATAGTTTCATAAATAATAAAATTTTAAAAATTTATAAAATCACTATATCATATCTATAATATAATAGCCGTGAGTCTATCCCTCTATACGGTCGTAACGCTGATGACGTAGCACATTTTTTATTGTTTTTTCCTTCATTTTTTTAAATAACATTAAAATTATTGTTTTTTTATTCATAAATACATAATAATCATAAAAATTTTGTTTTACGAATTTTAAATTGACCGAATGTAGTTTTTTAAAGTTATTGCTACTGTCTTTTCCTCTTACGTGCAAATTATTATCATTTCGATATGAGGAAAATTAATTATTTTTGACAGGCAGTGATAAAAATCAAATAATAGTGTTTTTTTGATCATTATTTTTTATAGTTTTATTCCTGTGAAATAAAATAAAGTAAAACAAAAACTACTATTTGAGCATTTCTCTTGCAATATGAGATAACCGTTTCATCATAAAAGATCGTGTGACGTCATTACGAAGATTTTTTTTAGTTATTTGTAAGTTTTTGTTATTGTTTTAATAAAATTTAGAATGCATTCAGGGGATTTTATTAAAAGTTATTTGTAGTTTTTGTTGTTGTTTTAATTAAATCTGTTTTTTTCAATTCAATTAGTCACATATATGTAATATGTTTTAATTTTGCTTTTGAACCTATATAGGTTCATGCTATATATTATGCTTGATTTATAGTAATTAATATACTTCACAAACAAACTTAAATCGTTAAAGCAAAAACATGAGAAATTTCAGAGAGAATTTTTTAAATGATTATAGTTGTGTTTTGTATGTAAACCAATATAAATGTTTGAAATGCTTTTCTTAACTCCCCGCACTATTATAGCAGGAGTCAGACCCAGAAAAATGTCCTCTAATAATAATAAAATTTCATTTCACACAAACAATTAATTTTCTTTTTCCAAAAAATTGGGTAAAAAAATAAATAAAAATCTTTCTTTTGACACACTTGACAACATTTTTTTGACAAACTTATAGTGCGATAATCTAGTTTTAGATCTCACATACCAATCCCTACCATCAAGATTTCTCCAAATTTAATGTTCCTACTCGTAATCACTTAAAATGAACGTTCTTTAAGCCAAAAGTATGAAAATTTGCTATTTTTGACACACTTAATGATTTTTTTGACACTCTTCCGGTACAGTTATCGAACACAGCGTCCTTTTGGACCTGTCCCTTGAGTATACCTATGTTTAGAAGAAAAACATTTTTGAAATTCCTCCAGGGGTTTTCCCTGCAGCGTAGGTAATGACGGACGGCCGGCCGGCCGACAGACAGACATACATTTTTTTTTGCTTTTTTAGAATCAGTAGGTCCTAAAACGTCGAGAAATGCCAAAAAAAGTGGGGGTAAGAATTTCACTTTTGGCTCATGAATGTAATACTTAGGTCTTTCAGACCGAAGTAAATCCCAAAGAAATGCAATTTCCAATATGTAATCATAGATGAAAGATTCAACTTAAGTAAATATGAAAAATGATGAAGTTTCAATTTAGAAATTATCCGAACATGAAAATTAAAATATGGTTCGTCATCGCCGCTGTGGCTAAGTTGTGTAAGACATACCGGATTTGAACATGTCTCTAATGAATGTGAGTTCGAATCCTGGCACGAAACACATAAAATTTTTCTACAAGAATTTTAGAGAAAATGAAAAGTTATTTCGAATTGCAAAATTCAAGTGATTTCCAATATGTACTTAAGCTTAATTGTTCACCAAAAACCCTTCCAAATAAAAATTATTCTTTTTTATTCATAAACATTTCATTTACGGCATTTAAATTTTTCGATAATGTAGTCTTTCAGCCATTTCGTTTAAATTTATTATTTATATCATTTCGATATTAATAAGAAAATTAATTATTTATATGACAGATAGTTTGTTCTCCATCATTATTTTTGCATAGTTTCATTTTCTGTAAATAAACTAAAGAAAAACAAAAGCTGCTCTTTCATTATTTTCTTAATACATATTATTTTTTCCAGCCATCTGTGATTAATCGTATAAAAATTTATAGTATGTACACTTCACGATGGTTTTTTTGCAGAATTATAGTTAAGCAGATCCATCATAATCCAACCTCTTTTAATCTATTCTGTGTGCACCAGAATAGATTAGAAGAGGTTGGATTATGATGGATAGTACTTAGTAATTGTTTCAAAGCCGGATGAAAAGGCAAAGAGTGCGGGGGAAGGGGGGGGGGGGGATGGGGGGTGCAGCCCGCGGGATATCCCCTAGTGTAGTATAGTTTGATAGTTATGCCAATAATCACCGATCACCTCTAAATATACATAGTATTACAAATTATGAGTTGCTCCATAGTCATTTAATTGCGACCAGGCAGTATTCGAACATTTTTTTATGTCAATGATTTAATTAAACGAATGTTTTCGAACTGTAGTGAACGTAATGAAGGAAAATTTAAATTTATCTGAATCGGACAACGATCAATGCCAATATTTTATAATTTCACAATAGAATAAAGAAAACATTAAAAATAACTGCGGGTGAAAATTGCAAACATTTTTTAAAAAATATGCAGCTACAAAACTAAAATTGGGTTAATCGTAATAATCGTAGTGCTAGTGTCGTATTCATTGATCATGTAACGTACGGTTATTTTCAAGTATTAAAACACACATAAAAAGCTATACGAAAGCCCATTATTTCGAGCAAACAATAGCACGCCATCATCAAGGAATATTCCATAACTAAGATTTAGGGTGCTACCGTTTACGGAATTAAATTTACCCGCCAGCATCGCTAACGTATCACCTTCGCTATAGGGATAGCTCACTGTTGTTGCCAGTGGTATATGAAATCCCACGTTCACTCATATAGCTATAGCGAGCAAGCACTGGAGAACAAACAAAAATTACAAATCAACAAAAACTGATCATTCCATGCGAATTTAATATTACTTATTTTTTAACAGGATTTCGTATTTTCACTGATTTTCTTTCGTTAAGCCCAGGATTTTGGAATCGTAAAAATATGTAGGGTCTCAAGAGCCCGCGATTACAATCCCTTATATGTAGAGACTCAAGAGCCCGCGATTGCAATCCATAGTCATAATTGAAATCGGATCGAGCATATAAATTAAATAGTTATAAATTGTTCGATTATAAAAATTCAATTGCGAAATACAATAACAAGAAATTTTAGTTACAATTATTCATCATGTTTCGCCAAGTACCGGCGGTAAAATTGCGGAACGTTTTTTAAGAATGACGTTTTTTAAAAATTTATTTGTGAATTACAAACACCGGTTAACCGGTTATTTTGAAAATTTACTACTCGATAGCCGGATAGTAAAAAAGTCGAGTAATTGCCATCTCTAGTTTTCACTTATGTTTGTTGGAGGCATACAACATTCGTTCGTGAATTAGTTTTGTTTGATGCGTTAGGCAAAAGATGCAAATATGTATGACAATCGGATCTGATTGATTTTTGAGCGACAAAACAATTAATGAAAAAAAAAATTAATGAAAATTGTATTAACGCTGTTTATTAAATTTTATAACCAAATTATTTATGAAATCTATAAATTTTTACAAAAATAATACGAAATATTTATAACATCTGTTTATCGTTTAACAACCCATTAATGTATACTATAAAACAGCATTTATAAAAGAATGTATTTTATTAAATTATTTTTGAAAGTATGAACAGGATTATAAAATTTTCAAACAAAATTTATAAATGAACTCGTGAATATTATAAATATATAAGTAGTATTTTATTTGCCCAATCGGAATTCGCATTGAACTGTCACAACTCACAACGCAGTTTTCAAATAAAATGAACCATAGAATTTGATTTGGATATCAAGTGTTTTCTGGAGGTTGGTATAGTAATTCTTCAGAAAGTAAATAAAAAATATAAAAATCAGCAAGCATATTTATTTAATTTTTTATTATTGTTATAATTTGATAATTCTGCGTGCTAATATACTAGCTTTTACTTATTATACTTACTTCTTAGTTCTTATACTTATTTATTAATAAATACAAAAGTCAAATTGTCAAAGCTTCAAAATTTTGAAATTCTGACAGTCTTTAGAAATAAAAAATGATGGATAGCGAATCACGTGTTGAGTACGCGAACTAAAATACAATTCTGACTTTTTAAAACCAATTTTTTTGTCAGATTTGGATTTGGATACATGAAATTGTTAGTGTAATTTGGCAAATAAAATACGGCTTATAGTTATCAATTGATACTCTGTTTAATACTTCATAAACGCCTATTTATAAGATTAATAAATGGCGTTTATTAGCGCCAACTCATTAACAAATTCGTAGATTTAATTAAGTTTTTTTTTTTCTATTTTGCGTCTAAAATAAAGTCATTTCGATACCCAACTGCGTATCGAAATGGCCTTCACTACGATACGCAAAGTTTTGTTTTTCAAGGTTGGTCATATTGGTCATACAAACGTCAGTGAAAATTAAAACGAATAATTATATAAATAAAATTAATAAGAATATCTAAATTAGCGTTAAATATTTTAATTAACTATAACTATAAAATAATTAGTAACAATAACAAAATTTCAAATTGATTATTTTTTAATAAAATACACATTTTTTTAAATTTCAAGACAAAAAATGTAAAATAGAAAAAATAGTATAAAAAACTCGATTCATAAGACGTTTTATCGCACATATCCTTTAGAAGACTCCCCGCTGCGCGGATCGTTTTCTAAACAGATTGCGTGCGATAAAATGGTCGATTATGAAACTAGTTTCTCAATATACTATTATGCATATTATAACTTTTTTTCAGTGTGCTAAAGGGTCACCCGAGTACCTGTTTTTTTCAAAGTTCAATAAAATCTGTACCTAAAAATCCAATTGGATGGAATGTGGATGTACAATAATCATTCAATTGTAGTATTCCTAATAAGAATATACATATAAGCTAACAGACCTCCTACACTCTCCACACATTTCATAACCAAACCAAACTTTAAACAATTTAATCCCATAAAACACCCAAAACCCTGTTTCATCATTGTAGGAAATAATCTCTTCCAAACGATACAACATTGTCTTAAATCATTGATATCACGTATATCCAAATTTCCCATTAACCACCCAAAACCCAATTTCACCACAAAACCAATTATTTCATCATATTAAGAAATCATTCAAACAGTTTCTTAAATCAATGTGAAAACTAAATTTCAGCCATTTCTAAATTTCACAACAATGTTTGATAACGAAAATTTTCCATAAACTTACTAAAAAGCCTAACTTAAGCAAAAATCCATTATTTCATCATCACATGAAATAAATTCAAATAAACCAACTTAGCAACAATGTTTTGATACTATACCATGTGTAGATATCAAAAAAATTGCCATTCAAAACCCAGTTTCAGCAATTCCCACGAATTCAAAGTAAACATGCTAGGCAATAATGTTTAAAACATATACATTTCCATACAATATCGAAAGCTTTCAATCCAATAAAATTCACCGATAAGCAATTTCAAAAAGCAAATTCCTAAAACTCGTTAAACGATACTTCCACCAAAGTTACAACAAACACAAAAATGCATGTAACTTTGTATCAAAAATCCTATGCCAATCAAAATTATCCACAAGCCAAATAAATCAAATTCCAATTAATTTCCAATGTGAAAGGGAAATTACGAAATTTGATAATCTATAGAAACTAAAATTTAATAAAATAATGAAATATTTTTTATATAAAAAATAGAAATAATTCAATTTCAAATTTTGATTGGTTAATAGAATTTACAAAAATTTATTATAAAACTTATCCAAAAATTAAATACTAGTTAGTTGAAAATATATCGCGAACGGGATCACTGAAATATCACCTTTCGGGGGTCCAACCTCTTGGACACCGAACCTAGTCAGTCAGTATTATTAAAATCCCCGGTCGCCGCGAAAAGTTTTGGTTCCGAAAAATCATAAGCAAGTGAATTATTAAGTTTAAAGAAAATTGTGTTTGATCTAATTATATAAAGAAAAAATCTCTAAGAGAAAGAAAATTGAGTTAATTCAAAATTATTAAGTTTATTAAGTTTTAAGACAAATAAGTGGAATTCAAAATTATTAAATTTAAAGAAAATTGTGTTTGATCTAAAATTACAAAGAGAAAATCTCTAAGAAAGAGAAACTAGTGTTAGTTTCAAAATTTTAAAAGAACGACCTTTAATAAAGAGCGAAATTTTGTCAGTTTTCTAATTAAAAGAAAAAATCTTTTATTTAATTTCACAAAAAATTACAGAAGAGAACTAGCAGCCAACTCCGGTAAGCCATTCAGATCTAGTTAGAATTAAGTGAGGGGTTTACGGAAGACCAATATACCCACCACAAATTGACGCAGCTGATCACCTGAGACAGAAACAATTAGTCCAGGCGGTCATCTGAGTCATTACAATTGGCACAACCGGTAGTCCCACCCTATTACAGAATTATGATGAAACTTATGAAAAAGATTTCAATTAGTATGAAAAGATAGTTATCAGCTTTTGGGGCACATCAACCAAAGTGGTGCGGAGTCCACTATACAGCTCCTGACTTTCTGACTTTGTTTTTAAAATTTGTTGGGAGCATACAGACTTTGTTCATTAATCAATTTTGATGACATTTTGACAACAGATAGAGATTGGAATGATTTAATAGTTTTTGGACGATATTGGGAAATACGATATTGTTTATTTGAAACTTCAAAAACATCAGCTTCTGATAATTCAGTTTGATTAAACTTGGTAAATCTACTCTAAAGTATGATTCGTAACAGTTCTGCATCCCAACTTCTGGTTTTTCGCCTTCGGCAAAATGTTTTACTTTTTCTGTTCGTACAACAGAATTTATGTCGGTTGCGCTACTAAAGCTTTCTTTTTTTAACTAATTTCGATGAAACTTTAGCAGAAGATGCAGATGTACATATATGTAAAAAACCTGTTAAGCTTTTGAACGGTAAGCTGCGGTGAAGTCAGTCTATCGATCATCATTGCCACTAATTTTTTTAAATTGCTCAACATCTTTATTTATATTTCACTAATCAAATAACAAATTATTGTTTACATCTAAGATGTAAGTTAGGGGGAATGCCGGGCTCGAGGATCCCTTTCCCTTTCCTTGTGTATGCGCCTGTAAGGAATAATATCTTCATTCTTCATAGATATGTAAAAAACTACTCTATAAGTAAAATGAAATAAAAAGTGTCATTGAGTCTTAAAATAGGTGCGAGTTCAACTGCGTGTGTAAAAAGAGTCTCACAATATTGAATCATAAATAATTTAAAGCCAACGCTGTATTTTTCGTTTTATAAGTAATCACGTCTGTTTTAAATATATTTTTTAATCCTTCTTACCTTATGTAAAAATGAATAAAGAAATTCATTCATATACAAACGCGGATATTCAACATCGATAGGATCATCTGAAGTGATTAATTAATTATAAATAAAATAAGTCTCCCATAAATAACATAACATACAAAACTCAATGTAAGCGTAGTTATCCATTTATATTGTGATGTAAAAGATAATCGTAGGGTTATATCAAATATTTTGACAAATTTTTAATGATTGGCATTTTTTATTTATTAACATTTTCGCTAAATGGTTAATTTATACACATTTTTTTATTTTATTATGTTTAGATTCCTCAAGTTTCAATAATCAAATTTAAGATATTAAATTTCCTATTTTTTCTATTGATTTCTAATGATTTAAAGGTTTTATTTGCCAATCAACAAAAATAAAAATCGTTTCACTGTATGAACAATTAGGTTCAGAGTTAGGCACCAAAAAATAAGGAACTCAACAAAAGTTTCTATCACTATAAATAAAACACAGACATTATTAATATTTGCACTTGCAAAACCAATTTTTAATGTTTTTGGTCAAGTTGTTAGCAAAACCATTTTAATGAGTACCAAACCAGAAATATGGAGTGGTTTTTAAGGTATAAGATGAGACGTTAACTCGCAATATAATTAAAACTTTTTTCAAAAACGATTTATTTCACTACTTGTTTAGAATTATCAATAGAATTTATACCAAATTTTGATATAAACAAATACATATATTTGAAATTAACTCTTATCGTATCCAAAGTTTATAAGCCAATGATAAAGTTAATCAGCATTTCCAAAATATTTGAAAAATTGATATCTATTTGCTTTAATCAAATTTAGAAATATAATTTTTTGCACACTCAGGGTTGTAAAATAATGCGTTACGAGATAACGGTGGTATATTATGCACTATAAATTGATTTTTCGTAGTAAAAAAACGGCTTTTCGAAACCTTACTCGAACTACTTTAATGACGTTAATTATATGTGTTAAGAGGAGATATCAGGGAATAAATATAAATGATAAGAGCAAAGTGATTATGTTAAGAGCAAAATGTCACATTTTTACAATTTGTAAAAAGTTTACATACCTATAGATAAATTTTCACGAGCAATCCAAATATACGTTATGGACGAACAAGCTTCCTAAGTAATAAATTCTTGTTACTGGAATCCGTCCCTTCTTCTCGTTCTACAATTCAAGTTCGCGTTGTATTCGTATTTATAGACCCTAGTTTAAAGTTAATATTTGTTCCCTATTTAGCTTAGTCACAATAGCACAGTCTTATCTGAGCATAATTAAAAATACTGAATAGATCGAGAGTTATTTCTAAACATGTTGATTTGTTAGAAAACAACTGTAGAATGTCGAACAATCAATAAATATTGAAACCTACACAAAATCACTAATTCTTTTAAACGACTTGATATAAGCAGATTACCGAAATTAAATCAAACTAAACTGTTTGTTCTTAGCTAATTACTTTGTAACTAAATTCTCAAGGACAATTTTTATAACAAACCAGCCCAAGCTTTTTCAACTTTTAAAAATCATTCGCCCACTCTAATTACCAACAGGGTTTTTGATTTCATTTACTTTTCAGAGATTTCTTAAACAAATGAAAACTAAAATTAATTAATGAAATTTAATATTTTCGTTATATCTTTTATTTTTACCTTAAAACAATAAAAAATTTCTTTTCAATCGACCAAATAACTATCGTTCTGCTGTTTTCATTCAAAAAGATCTTACAACTCCGATTCATGAAACTCCCAAAATATTACCGAATTAACAATGTCGTAAATAATAATAAACAAAAAAATTAACGCCTCAAAATTAAAAAAAAATTACTAAACTGTAGAAACCTTTGTTTTTCATTAAAGGGATACAAGATAATAAAAACAGGTTACTCCAAGTTCTTATAAATCTCATTATCCTTTTTTGTGTTACGATAAAGAAAATAATAATATTATTTAAATATTTTCATGTCGGTGTCATTCAGTTTAAAAAACTTTTTTAAAGGTGCAACATCAAAAGAATAAATTCGGTAGTTTTCTCAAGCCGTTTGTGATCTATATTTAATTATTAAATAATTCAGAGAAATAATGTTTGGTTTAATTTTTGTTATACTTCCATTATCGTCAGTAGGTTTTCGTTCGTCTTTGGCAAATCAGTATCATGAATTAAATGTTATATCAATCCCAATAAATAATATATTACCCAAAAAGGTGAGTCATTGTATAAATTTATGTAATAAGTTCGATAAACAAAATTCCTTGTTTTCAGTTAAATCATTCGCCTTTTACACAATCTATCAGCCACAGCTTTGATATAAGTTTCGATGAATGCCAATCAAAATTTAAATGGGATCGTTGGAACTGCCCAAGAAATGATTTTATACAAAAACGTTCAGAAAATATAAAAATTGATCGGGAAACTGCATTTGTTCAAGCAATATCGGTTGCCGCCTTACTTTATACAATCACAAAAAACTGTTCACGGGGTGAATTCAACGGATGCGGATGTATTTATCATAAAATCAAGGAAAATGATGTGAATTGGAAGTTTCATGCTGAATGTTCCGATAACATTGAATTTGGTGAAAAAATAACAAATAATGAAATCTTGAATTATATTGAGATTCCTCGATTATCTGATGTTCAAGGATATGCAGAGTACCATAACAATAGAGCAGGTAAAATTGTAAGTTTTATTTAATTTTATTTAAACGAAATTTTAATAAAAAAAGGTTTTGCCCATTTTTAGGCAGTGCGAAACTCACTCAAAAAAAATTGTCGATGTCATGGACTTTCCGGTTCATGTTCATTGCAAACATGCTGGTTAGCTATGGATGCATTTCCTCAAATTGCCACAAATATTCGAAAAATGTACGATCAGAGCGTACAATTAAAATTAGATAACTATGGTGGCATAGAGAAAGACAATATAAATGAAGAAATGCTTGTTTATGTAAATGAGTCGCCTAATTATTGTCAAAAAAACATAATTCCAAATTGGAATGGAATGCTGGGTCGACAATGTTCAAGAAGTCGGAGCGAAAATGCAACTGTGTATGAGCGAAAATCTTGTAAAAATCTATGCAGAGCGTGTGGTTTACGAGTAAGAAAAAGAAAAGAAATAGAAAAAGTGAGATGTAATTGTAGATTTGTTGGTTGCTGTAATGTGGCATGTGATGTTTGCACAAATAATATTGATGTTTTCTATTGCGAATAAAAATTGGGATTATTAGTTATAGAGCTTAGTTTAAGATATTTATGTTTTTGTAAGTTATAAATAAATATAAACAGAAAAAAAATTCTTGTGGAATGTAATTAATGTCGTATGCAAAAATGTTCATCAATTCGTTCTGTAAAAATATGGCTGGTATCATCATGCTGCTAACTAAGTTTAAGATGTGAACAGCTGTTGTGCAGTTCAAAGATTAACAGTTCCGTTACCACGTTAGAATTCTAATTGAGCTCACCTTCGTTTAAAGAAACAAAGACAATCATTTTATTAGGGATTTTTGTGAGCATTTTTTTCAACTCGAAGGTATAGTTGGGTTTTTATCAAAGAAAAACTACACTTTTATTTTTGCGGCAGACACGCTATCAATTACGCCACCGAGGCGTCGACTTTTTCGAAGAAAATTCATCATCCATTATTTACTTAAGTTGACATTCATTACATTAGACATCTTTTTTATGGAAATGTTTAATCATTGTTTAGGTGTCTGTTTAGAGTTATATTTTCGCTTTATATTTCTAGACACTCCACAGTAAAAAAAATTGAATATGTAATGCAAATTGCTACACATATACACATCCTCTTCACGTGAAAAATATCATGCCAATGATATTGATAAAAATGCAAAAGAAATATCAAAGATGGCTGTTGGTATTACAAAATATCATACTGATATATTTTGACAGATATAAAACATCGTTTTTGTTTGTTTGCAAAACTTTAACTTCTCTTTTGTTTTCTTCTATAATTTTATTACAACTATGTATTCAAAAACATTCTACAAATTTTAAATATAAATAATATATAAAATATGTTTTGAATTTTAAATGTTTGAAGAAAAACAAAATCAAATCGCCATTTTTTTTGAATTATCATAAAATCATACTGATATTTTTGTTTACAATTCTTGTAGAAAAAAATATCATGAAAAATGTTATGACATTGATAGAAGTAGTCTTCACGTGTGATTTCTTGTATAACTCGATTGTAGATGTTACGTGAAGACCCACAGATAGGCCTACGGAAGTTTCCATTACAAAACAATACAAAGCTTGCTATATAAAGTTAAACTAATGCTCTTTGCATCAATATTTAACAGAGTACTTGGAGTAAAATAAAAAAGCTTGTTGATGCAAGAGTTGCTTTGAATTTTATAGATATGCATTAAAATTAGGTTTAATGCAATATTTACTTTACAATTCAATAATAACCTGCAACGCATAGCTCCTATTGCAAGACTTGCTTTAAATATTGCAGTTACTTTTTCAGCTGTGTACTTTGTGTGAATTCATAGAATGAAAATGTTTCTATTATAGTCAACATCCTATGTGACGAGAATAAAGTCATTATTTATTGTTTCCAATCAATGAGAAATCAATGGCTGACACTTGCTCAATTATTGTCATTTTATATTAATATTAAACAACATTCCTACTGCGGTCCTCCGGTCGAGACACGAATCATAGTATTCGGCGGAGATATTCCTAGTGTTCGGTCGAGACAATGTAATGAACAAATAATGATTTTTCTGCCACTTCCATAGTATTAAAGGCACTAATTTATCATAAAAAAATCAATTTTTATTCTGGTTTTAAAGGTCAAAATGTTTCGAATTTTAGGTGTCAGTGTAAATATTTTATTTTCATTGTTTACGCTTTTTGTTTTGTTTTGTTTATACTTATACAATTGTATGATAACTATTCCTGATAAAATTGTGTCTTTCGACATAAATTTATCTTTTGTGATCAAATTCAAAGTACCTACTATTTAAATTATTAGGGAATTTAACGAGCAATTGAACTGAAGTAGCTCAGGAAATAATTTTGAATTCGCAACGGTAAGGCCCGCTATACACTTGAGCTAAGCTATGCGAACTATGCGAACTATGTTTTTGTATATAACATAATCAAATGGATGACTATACACTTGAGCTACACGGATGACTATACACTTGAGCTATGCTATAAGCTTATTATAGCATAGCTCAAGTGTATAGTCATCCATTTGATTACGTTATATACAAAAAACATAGCTCGCATAGTTCGCATAGCTTAGCTCAAGTGTATAGCGGGCCTAAACACGCTATCAATTAAAATCATTTTATTGATGTATTACATATATAACGTTATCAATTATTATCTGCATTTGTAAAAACAAATATCTTATCAGACAAATTTTAAATTTTTACATATTTGTCTAATTTCAACGTAACGTACCAATAAATCCAGAGGAGACTAACTATACACAATGTGCTAGTAGTTAGAAAATAGAAATTAAAAATCGAGCAAAATAATTTCACTGTTTCGTGTTGTTTTATTTATACTTATACATACATACATGTTACATTTATACAAATTTAGACGTCAATTTGATCTAGCAAAGCTTTCAAACATTTTTAGGGATGTCACATGTGTCATTTCTATTCAGTCCGAGTCTGAGTAGTAATCATACAGTTTCTCCAGAAAATAGAAGATTTCAAACGCTATAGCTGCAAACGCTACAAAAACAAACATTTTCCTGAACAACTAGGCGACTATATATCTCGGTTGAATGATTTTCAATAAAATTGTCATATAGATATCGCTACAAAAAGTCTACAATAATTCTATCACCACAACTGGTTTGCAATCAATTTTTTTTTACAAAACTGATAACACATATGTCTTTATTTATTTACCTAAGCTTTACTCGAATCTATAACCAATTGCATGTGCGTTGCTTATTGTTATTAGTTACTGTCAATCAACTTGTGTGCAATTGAATATTTAACGATAAAAAAGATTTTGGGGATTATGTAAATAAATAAAAAATTGCAGTTTGTTGTTTTAATTGTATTCCGATAATTATTGTGGTTTTATTACATTTATTTTATTTCTAAAACGACGTGCAGCCTTATCATGAAAACACATTACAAAAAGCCATGTTCAAGAAATCTGTAAGTCCATACTTACATGCTTACTTCGAAGTTAAATATAATGCACTGGACTAAAAACGGTTAAGCTTTTCTCATATAAGTACACCGAAAAAAAAATTGATGTTCATGACAACCTCATCTCGAAGTTGGCAGTTCATTATTCATGCAAAGAAAAATTATTTGCAATCAATTTCCCTGTGATTGGGACAATTACACGATAACATTTTCCTAACAACAGAATGAGGTTTATTTAAAATATAAAGTGTTATATCCAATATATAACAGAAGTTGAATAAAGATAATAACTATTTCCCTGAAAAAAATTTTCTTTGGCCTTATATCATGGATTTTTCATTTTAAAGTTTAAGTATTTGAGATTAATTGAACAATATTTTATTTTCACATAAATATTTCGTGTGATTGTCTCAACTTCATCGATTTATAATTGTAGAGTTGTTGAAGCAACTTCGTAGTTTGATTCGCCATATGTGACCGCACGGTGAGGTTGAGACAATTGCATTTCGATTGGAAATAGGACATGTTTTTTTCAGTGTAGTTTGTAAGCTTATAGTGTAATCTTATTTAATAAAAAGTTTAATAAACATTTTAATAATATTTTTATTTTGTTATTAAATTAAAATAGATTGATGGTTTAGTCTCCAAGTTATTTAAATTTGATTTAGAATAATTTATTTAAAATAAATTTATTATTTTCCATAAACAACTTAATTTATAATATATGTTCGAACATAAATGGTCATTTTCAAACGTTTCAAAATATTATAAACTAGCAGGACCCGGCGTGCTTTGCTACGCTTATAAATAAAGTTTATGCACAGACATTTTGTTGATGTAGTAGCAATGATTTCAAAAAGTAGTAATGAGAAATAATAGCATAGTTTTAAATTTTTTTTTTTAAAATATGAATGAAAAATAATCAGTACTTTAGCTCATCAGTTCAGATATATAAAAAATGGGCGATCAAATAAGTTTTCGAGTAAGCTATAACAAAATTTAAATTACTTGTTGAATTAGTAGAGGTGTGTCAACACTCATCTCTATATAGAACATTATACAGAACAAAAATATATTCACAAATGTTCACAGTGCTCATGCATTGTATTTGTACCCGACACGAAACACACAAAAACTTTTCTAAAGAAGTTTTTCTGAGAAATGAAAATGAAAAATGCTGTCAAATTGCAAAATTCAAGTGAATTACAATAATTACTTTGATCTTAATCACTCACAAAATCTCTCAAAATTTTATTTTTTACACCAAATAGCGTAAAAGTTTTGTTTATTTAACACTAGCAGGACCCGGCGTACGTTGCTACGCCTATAAAAAAGTTTGTGTGCGTAGATTTTGTTGAATTAGTAAGAATAATTTCAAAGAGTCGTAATGAGAATAGAAGAAGCCTATTTTAATTTTTTCATTTGGGAAATATGAATAACAGAGATCAAGAACTCTAGCTGATCAATCCAGATAGTTTGAAAATTGAAAGAAAGGTCAACATTTGAAAGTGATTGGTAAAGAGTTTCGGAGAGTTTAAATTAAACACTTGCAATTTTTCGCGTTAATCGGCTTAATATGTGTCTCGAAAAATTAGGTGAACGTCAAAACATTCGTTTATTGGGTGTTACAGTTGTCAATGACTTACTCTGGAACCGTCATACTTGCGATACAAAATAGACACACCGCAACAAAATTTACTGTTTTATCGTACCATTTCATGTTGACTAATTTCATTTATCAATCTATCCAGATTATTTGCCGATCTTAAATAAAGTCAATTTAGATTTTCAAATATATTTTACCAATTATTTCCAATGCTCTACATGCGCTCTGCTCTGTGTGCTTTTATTAGTAATGGAGCATGTCACTGAAAGAAAACTTTGAAGAACAGACTAAATATGCATAGCGCAGATGTTTGATACGAAACACGATTTTGATCGAAAAACCGGTCTAAGAATGACAGCATTTTTAGTGAAGGTTTTCGTTTTTTGGGTTTTGTCGATTTATGGCCATCGTCTTATTTTGACATTTCTGCCAGAGTTTTAAAACAAAATCTGGACAAACATAATAATAAGACTAATTTGTAGTATAATATAAAAATAATAATAAGAATAATATCATTTATAAATCCAGACTTATATACTAATCTAAAACCAGTCAAATCACTTCATTTGTTGACATATTTGCATATATTTTACCGATTTCTTCAAATAACCTACATTGTTTGTTTGTTTTTAAAATTAATGGGGACGCATATTTTTCTTAATAAGCAAAACACTTTCAACCTGTAGCTTTGATATTATTGTTCATAATCCTTTTCTTCAACACAAAGGTTCCATTGCAAAAACTTGCTGCATCAATGTTTCTAAAAAGAGGAAAAATTTTTTTAAATTTTCCAATTTTCCAATTTTCTATATTTTGAACATGTATCACATATATTTAAACCAAATAAAATATGTATTACATATGTATATATACCAAACCAAGAACGTGTTTGTTGTAAATTAGAAATATTTGTTGCAACGTAATGTGTTGGATACATACAATTGTATCATGTATGTATATAATAATATATAAATGTATATAATTTTCATCTAAATGAATTTGTTTGTCACATTATACTTTAATTTTCCATTTGAATGGTAATTCTGTTTTACGGAAAAAAAATCGATCAAAGATACCTGAGTAGAAGTTAAATAAAATTCAAGTATAAAATATAATATACATTTAGGCATACATTTAACCATTAGGAAAATTAAAATTATTAATTATAAAAAATCTAAATTAAATTTTAAAATTTCGGCTCCGAGGTGCATTAGTACCTGTTAATGGCCTTCTCCTGACAAAATTTCAGACTCCTGTGTGCTACAGATTTCGCTGGAGAGCGCACGCAGACAGACAAACACTTTATTTTATTATTATACTAGCAGGACCCGGCGTACGTTGCTACGCCTATAAAAAAGTTTGTGTGCGTAGATTTTGTTGAATTAGTAAGAATAATTTCAAAGAGTCGTAATGAGAATAGAAGAAGCCTATTTTAGTTTTTTCATTTGGGAATTATGAATAACAGAGATCATTAGCACTCTAGCTGATCAATCCAGATAGTTTGAAAATTGAAAGGAAGGTCAACATTTGAAAGTGATTGGTAAAGAGTTTCGGAGAGTTTAAATTAAACACTTGCAATTTTTCGCGTTAATCGTCACGTCAAAACATTCGTTTATTGGGTGTTACAGTTTTCAATGACTTACTCTGGAACCGTCATACTTGCGATACAAAATAGGCACACCGCACTAAAATTTACTGTTTTATCGTACCACTTCATGTTGACTAATTTCATTTATCAATCTATCCAGATTATTTGCTGATCTTAAATAAACTCAATTTAGATTTTCAAATATATTTTACCAACTATTTCCAATGCTCTACATGCGCTCTGCTCTGTGTGCTCTTATTAGTAATGGAGCATGTCACTGAAAGAAAACTTTGAAGAGCAGACTAAATATGCATAGCGCAGATGTTTGATACGAAACACGATTTTGATCGAAAAACCTGTCTAAGAATGACAGCATTGTTAGTGAAGGTTTTCTTTTTTTGGGTTTTGTCGATTTATGGCCATCGTCTTATTTCGACATTTCTGCCAGAGATTTAAAAAAAAATTTGGACAAACATAATAATAAAACTAATTTGTAGTATAATATAAAAATAATAATAAGAATAATATCATTTATAAATCCAGACTTATATACTAATCTAAAACCAGTCAAATCAATTCATTTGTTGACATATTTGCATATATTTTACCGATTTCTTCAAATAACCTACATTGTTTGTTTGTTTTTGACATTAATGGGGACCCTTATTTTTCTTAATAAGTAAACACTTTCAACCTGTAGCTTTGATATTATTGTTCATAATCCTTTTCTTCAATACAAAGGTTCCATTGCAAAAACTTTCTGCAACAATGTTTCTAAAAAGAGGAAAAGAATTTTTCAATTTTCCAATTTTCTATATTTTGAACATGTATCACATACATATATTTAAACCAAATAAAATATGTATTACATATGTATATACACCACCAAGAACGTGTTTGTTGTAAATTAGAAATATTTGTTGCAATGTAATGTGTTGGATACATACAATTGTATCATGTATGTATATAATAAATATATAAATGTATATAATTTTCATCTAAATGAATTTGTTTTGTCACTTGTTATACTTTAATTTTCCATTTGAATGGTAATTTTGTTTTGCGGAAAAAAAATCGATCAAAGATAACTGATTGAAAGTTGAATAAAAAGTATAAAATATAATATACATTTAGGCATACATTTAACCATTAGGAAAATTAAAATTATTAATTATAAAAAAACTAAATTAAATTTTAAAATTTTGGCTCCGAGGTGCATTAGTACCTGTTAATGGCCTTCTCCTGGCAAAATTTCGGACTCCTGTGTGCTACAGATTTCGCTGGAGAGCGCACGCAGACAGACAAACACTTTATTTTATTATTATAGATAAGATAAGATAACAAAATAAAACATTTTTCATTCAACAAAATTTTTTGTTTGATAAAAAGCATACTAAAGAAAAAATTTTTTAATTGAAATAACTTGAATAGAATTTCATTTTATAAACAAATTTTAGAAGCTTACTATTTAAATTTTGTGAATGAAATATGTTTTTTACAAAAATTTTAATTGATTTATTCCAAAACAGAATTGTATAAAACATTTGAACTAAACGAAAGTTTGTCATTCATAATTAAATTTGGTTGTGTTTTGAATCCTTTGTAAATTTCAAATTCTTCAATAAAATCCATTAGAAAACCTTGATTACATAATGTAAAGTAGGGTTTCTCATTTCCCGTAGAAATTCAAATCCCGGGAAGCCGGGACAAAAAGTATCCAATTCTTGGGATCCCGGGAAATCCCGGGAAACGCTGAAAAGCTAGATTTTTCTAATTGGGTGGTAGAAAAATGTGTAAAATTAAAACAGCAAAAAAAATGCGCTATTGATTTTTATATTTCCATTATTTTTAATTAGAAAAACTTCAAAAATTAAATAAAAAAGAATACATAAAAACAAAACAAAAATAAATTCATAATACTAATTTTTAAACAATTTTTCAAAAAACTAGGTTGTCAATGGCGCCATCACTCAATTTTGTCCGAATTTTCGTGACGAAACGTCCATTGAACCATCCGTCCAACAGAACCATTAAACATAAATTAAGAGAAATGAAGCGCAAGTTTTAGGTAGATTTCTCAGAAAAATCTACCTATTTTAAGTTTGATTGGTTTTAATTTGTTGTGGTTATATGTGTCAAAAAAACAATACAAAAAAACCATGATACCATATGTGTCAAAAAAATATTTTCCTAATTTTGAACGAAATTAATTACTACAGAGGGAAAAGAATTAAAAACTACTCGATTTTCGAGTGAGAAAACTTTTAATATCTTTGAAAAAAGTACAAAAAAATGTTAACAAAAATTAGCGGGATACCCGGGATCCCGGGGTGAAATCCCGGGAAAACGGGATGAAAATTTACCTCCGGGATCCCGGGAAAACGGGATCCCGTTTGAGAAACCCTAATGTAAAGCCTTCAGATTTTGTTCAAAACTTGTATAATTATGATTGTTATCGACTAAATGGATTTTAAGTTTTGTTTGTTTTTCTTCATTGGAAGATGTTCTTTGAATCTATCTTTGAAGCATCTTCCGGTTTTCCCAATGAAAAATTTTTCACGATGAATAAGTGAGTTGAATGCTGCTGCTTTTTGTGAATTTGGGTGATGTGATGTATTATTTATAGTAATAGTAAAAGTTGTAGATTTTCTGTACATTTTATATACTAATTTATTATTGTTTTTCCAAAAATGTTAAATCCAAAAAAATTTTTTTATTATTGTCTTCAATTTCTAGAGTAAATTTTATATTTAGATGATTAAATTAAATAAAATGAAGGTGTCATCAACAAAGTAAAAAAATTTTGTTGTAAAATGATTCTATATATTAATCAATTCATTAATTTTAACTACATATATCTAAATCACCAGTATTTTTTAAATTTTCTTCTAATATGTTAATAGTTTCAGTAACTGGAATATTTGTATACATATTGGATATATCTAAAGATATCATTTTATACTGAGATAATAAATTAATATTATTTAGTTATCCTATTAAATGTAGATTGTTTTTAATAGATTGGTTATTGATAAATTTAATATTATTATCAATAATTTTGATTAAAAATGTTGCTATTTTATAAGAAGGTGTAGTTTTGTAATTGATAAGGGGCCTTATAGGTATATTTTCTTGTGAATTTTTGGTAAATCTTTAAACTCAGGTGTTCTTGCTTGAACCATTTTAACAAATATAAATATAAAATATCATTTCGCACAAACAATAATTTATATTAATTGTTAAAGCCAAAATTAAATGTTAAATTAGAATATTTTTGGGAATTCGTAAAATAAAATCTGATTCTTGTGATAGATAGACAGATAGATTCAAAGAACATCTTCCGCAATGAAGAAAAACAAACAAAACTTAATAGTATATTCTTCAACGATGCCGAAAACAGCATATTTTGAAACGAGAGGACAGTTTACCAGCCGAGGCGGTAGCCGAGGTTGGTAATGGTCGCGAGATTCAAAATATGATTTTCGGCGAGTAGAAGACTGTACTTTTTCTACTACTTTTTTAAAAATTATTATTAATTTTTAAACATTTTCATTTATAATTACATACAATTCATTTTTTAAAACATACACTGTTACAAATAAAAATTTGTATATGTGTATTTATATCTGCTATTAAAAAATAGATGACTCAATATGAATAAAATATCTAATTTTTATGTCAAAGACATAGCTGTCTTTAATTACAAGCCTTATTGTTTTTTTCGTTAATTTTTTACATATCCATACATATAGTTATTCATGATGTTATATTTTTATTCTATTTACCCTACAAAATCCTATATTATTATTCTATTTACTCTAAAGTTCTTAAAATCATTAAATAATACATCTTTGAAGGTTTATTGTTTTTTGAATTTTGCGTCTAGTAGTCTTATAACTAAAGACGGTTTGTATTTTGTCATAATCATAAACAAAATCAAATTCAGATTTCAGATATCTAAAATAAAAATATCAGTTTTGATTTAGTTTTTGAATGGGTATGACGTTACGTAAATTCTTGATATATTTTAACACAACCTAAATTATTTTACGTAAAATAAATATTTTTTTTTTCATTTTTGTTAAATAAATAGGTGAAATAATATTTTTTTAAAATATCTTAACACCAACTGTTTTTTATCATACTATTTAAAAAGAATATATGAATATTATATATTTAACTATTATTATTTTTACAATTTTAATGTAAATTGTCCGTAAATAACTCAAAAATAAATTAACGTCATCCTCCAAACAGAGACAAATTAACACTAACAAAATTATTTCATTCAATCAATTGATTGTCTTAACGGGTATTCTAGGATGGTTTATTCTAGTTAAGAAATTAGAAAATAGATGGCTTTTAAAAAATTACTTTCGTCACTAGGTACGAAAGTAATTCGTATAGGTTTTTTTATCACCGGTGACGAAAAAGATGTTTTCGATTCAATGAACAAACATCGAAAGTAGATTTTTTATGTTGGGTAGTAGAAAAAATCTATTTTTGCAAACGGTTTTAACCATTTAGTCGATAACAATCATAATTATACAAGTTTTGAACAAAATCTGAAGGCTTTACATTTATGTAATCAAGATTTTCTAATGGATTCTCTTGAAGAATTTGAAATTTACAAAGGATTCAAAACACAACCAAATTTAATTTTGAATGGCAAACTTTCTTTAAGTTCAAATGTTTTATACAATTCTGTTTTGGAATAAATCAATTAAAATTTCTGTAAAAAACATATTTCATTCATGAAATTTAAATACATAGTAAGCTCCAAAAATTTGTTTATAAAATGAAATTCTATTCAAGTTATTTCAATAAAAAAAAATTTTCTTTAGTGTGCTTTTTATCAAACAAAAAATTTTTTCGCTAAACGGTTGTAAAGTTTAACTTTACTGCCGCTAGGGAGTTAGCTCAATCTTACTTTTTAGCCTGCGACAGTAAAAGTAACGCCATTTTTATTTAATATTACGGAGGCTGTAAAGTAGCATTTGTTATTTATTAGTTTGTTATTTTTTCAAACATAATGTATAACTATGACAACGAAAAATTAGTTGTTTCTCATTGGATTATGATATTTTGAATGATTGTATCTTACTATGACAACAAAACATAACAAACAGTTTCATTGGATAATGAAATTTGGAATTATTGTATGACTATGACAACAAAATGACAACTATTTCAATTGGATTATGAAATTTTGAAAAGGCTGCTTTGATAAAAAAAATCTATTCATACAAATTTAAATGTTTTTTTTTCTTTTTTGTGAGTAACTATGACGATAAAAATTCATATTTACAAAAAGTTTGATGTATTAATTTCATATTTATAAAAAATTCAAACCTTTGTCGAAAAAAAAGTGTATTTAATTCGGAGCTAAAGTGACTTTTTGTGTATCGTCTATAATTGTCGGCCTCCATACGGTCGGCCGCCAAACTATAGACTCAACTCAAAAAGTATCACTTTAGCTCCTAATTAAATAATGTACATACTATTGTTGAATGAAAAGTTTTATTTTGATATTGTTTTATGAAATATTTTATTTTGATATTTATAATATTTTGAAACGTTTGAAAATAAACATTTATGGTCGAAACGCGTAACATATATTATAAATTAAGTTGTTTATAGAAAATAATAAATTTATTTTAAATAAATTATTCTAAATCAAAAGTTTAATAGACGATAGGTAATTCAACTACTTTAATTTCCAATTCATAAATTAATTTGTGTTATCGAAACTGATATAAAATATTTATCTATTCATTAAAATTTATTGTCTTACGATAACAAATATCATATCAAGCTTTTATTAAATCGTTATTGTTTTTTCTATTTCGCCAGTTAGTTTTGTACTACGATTGGATAGTAAACGTTAAAAAATTTATTAAAAAAATTCTAGTTATTTAATTTCTTGCCAGTTTAGTTGGGTTAGCCGAAAATGGTGGCTCCAATTGTGGAAAAGATTATTGGTAAGTCAATATAATATATACAAATTATATTAACATTATGTTTGATAAGGATAAAATGCTAGAGCTCTTGTTTGCTGTATTTCAAATGCAAACAAATTTTCCTCGTTCCCATAATTTGTAAATTTTGTGCTAACTTATTACAAATCCGTCTAAAATCACGAGTACGTATATTCAAAACAGCTATCTCTTGAGAATTCCAGGAACAGCTTGTTAAACCTAACGATATATCTAATTAAATGTATTTTCTTCATTTTTTTATATCAGATAATACTATGGCTATCGATAATTCCACTCAAGTGATTTATATTTATTAAAAAATAAATTTAAGTCAATATGGATTATTCATATCAATTTAATTACGTACTCGAAGTATAATATAAAACCTTAAAAACTTTCTATATACCAAAAACGCTTACTAACGTACTACTTCTACTTTAGTTTCAATATACATATACATATATGTCCCATTTTTTATAAGTCACAATTTGAATTGAATATATTAATTCGATGAGATTAACCGATTTCGGTTATAACAACTACCAATCTGCTGTTTAAAATTTTTTTTGATTACAAAATTAGTATTTCCAATTATTTTCTGCTAAATTCCTTTCCCTATGGAAATTGATTGGTTTTATTTTTTAACAAAATTTAGGAGATGGGATCAAATTTAAGACTATCAGGCCAAATTTAACAATAAAGTCTAAATCGCAAGTGCATACTTCTTTTTATTCTAAATTGTAGAGTGTAGGCCATGTCAGATTAACGGATTGACTAGCTTTATAATTAAAATAGCATGTTCATATAGGTTTTTTTCACTCCCGTCTTAAGTAGAATATATGTAAAATTAATACAATAATTGAACTATTTACAGCAAAAGTGTTGCGAAATAAATTGGCAACCGCACTGTCTGTACTGGTATTTGCATTTATTATAACTATAATCGCATTATCTGTGCAAAAGTCAGACACTAAGGATGATTACAATCAATGCATTCGAGAAAAAGATCAATGCAATGCTCAGTTAAAACAAGCAACTGCACCAACCATAGTACCACCAACAACAACACCAGAACCACTATCATCAACACTAGAACCAAAGCCAAAGGTTATCTATCCAACTTTCCATTTAATTGACAAACAATTTCCCAATTTTGTATTAATTTTCACAGATTGATTATCGACTTCCAAAAACGGTATTACCAGATAATTATAAACTCTATCTTCACCCAGATCTTACAACAGACGATCAATTTTATAAAGGTACAAACGAGATAACATTAAAAGTCGTTGAAAAAACCAAGCAAATTACATTGCATGCCCATTCAACGTTGACTGTGGATAAAGTTGAATTATTTAAAGGAAAAGAAGCATTGAAAATTGAGGTAATATAATTAAAATAAATATTTTTGTAATTAAATTTAATTTAATTTTCTTTATTCAAGAATATTTTGTTTGATGCAGTAACAGACTTTTTAACCATAAACTTGGCGAACGAAATTGATATAGGAAAAGACTATAGCTTAATACTACAATTTTCTGGAACATTAAAAGATAAATTAATTGGATTTTATAGTAGTACATACATTGATAGCGAAACTCAAGAGGGCAAGTAAGTAAAATTTATAACCTATATTTTTATTGAAATATCAATTTCACACAACTATATATCGATAGTTTCGAATTACATTTTTAGATTATATAAAATTGTTGTATGTACCTTGTTTCTATAAGTAATATTTGATTTGACATTGTGTTCAATCATAGTTTATATAAAATTATATATTGGTTAGTAGTTTCAAGGTGTCATAGACTCGTAAAACAAAAGCTACGTTCAGTTGATTTCTTACAAGTTGAAACTAAAAATACTTAATGTTAGCTATTTGGGAGAACTTGATCGTGCTACATTTGGGAAGCAGGAGGAATTTAAAAAATGTTTTTTGTTTCCTGGTCATCTGACATCTTCAATTATATGTATTCATTGCTTTTCACTTTTTTCATATAAACGAATTTTTATGTTTCAACACAAGTCCATTATGTTTCAAACATATAGCCAGGTATGACTATGGTATTAAAAATGTTTGGGTTAATTATAACAAATTTCTTGGCCCTTGTTGCATTCAAGGCAAACGACTTTTTAAAATATAATTTCGTTTAGTTTTCTGGAGGTCTTTCATTTTCCAGTACTTTTTTACCAGCATTATAATAATCATGATATCATTATTGAAACAATAAAAACTTATTAACGATATTAAAAACTGTTCAACCGTGGCTAACACAACACGACATCTTAGAAGCAACATGGGCACTTAAATTCGACAATTGATAACTCCCCGCGTTTAAATTTTCTAATAATGTTGGTTTACTTTTTCGAAGCAAATTCCCACGATTGATTTTGTTATCTAATATATTGATATAAAATTGTAGCGAAAGTATTACCGTATAATATAATTAATTTAGACTGTAAGTGATTTTGATTTATTGATTAGTAGTAGCAGTCATAAAATATTTATTTCCCTTAGTAATAATCATAATATGATAAAATATGAAAAATTGCTTGGTAAATGTGAAGCCCTAAAACTTACAATTGTATATATCAACTAATTTTAATTTCATATATATTATATAATAAATTAGCAGACTCTAACAGTTCATACGAGAAGTTTTTAAAAGAAATTCTTGCTTATACATAATTAAATGTAGGATGAGGAAATAAATAATATTGAGTCTTTTTGATCTGATATTTAAGATTATACATAGTGAGTTTTAAATGAGATCATCTTAATAAATAATTAAGTTTGATGTATTTTATAGTTCATTCATTTCAATTTTTCAAACATAAAATGTTGTGTACCAAATATTGTGTGAGATAAAAAAATTAAAGATTCAATTTGGGGCACCAAGGCACCATGACACCATTACACAACAGTGAGTGCTTAAAATTATATTTAACCATAATATTAATTACCACTTTTAATTAGTTTAATAAAAAGTCTATTTGAATTCAATGTTATTGCCTTTGTCTATTTTATTCATTGTATGCAATTTGATTGACTTTTTCTAAAACTATTTGATATAGTAAGTTTCACAACCAAAAAGAATAAAATTGATTCGTTCTCTATGTAAAAAAAAATATGAGTAATTTTATTTAAGAGATAATTATGTAATACATCATTATTAGGTTACAAGCTCAAACAAAACAAGTAGAAAATAATAAAAAATTAAATAAGAAACATAAATAATCCAATGACCCATGGAGTTCCACAGTAAAAAAATCACAAAATGTTGTTTTTAAAGTATCGATAAGTATTGTACAAGTAATTTAAAACAATTAGAGTTATCATTTTTGAATTATTACGAATATGCATGTATACATGTGCGAAGTAGATCTCAAACATGGTTCTAAAGCAACTGTAATTATATGGTTTGAATAAATTTTTTATATTTTATTGTTGTTATACTGATATCTTTGATGACCTGGTTTGTGACAAATTAAAATCTCTTAAAAGAATCTTTTGAAAGTTAAAGTAAAATGTTAATAATATGTTTTAAATATTTGTTATATTTATATATTCGCACAATTAATTTATTTGAAAGATAATGTAAAATTTTTGTTAAAATATGTAGAACAAGTTGTAATTTTTCTTTTGATTATAAAGCTGAGAATAACTCAGCTTTTGACTACAAAATGTGGAACTGATTGTCTGAATGCATATATTCCTATACTAGACAACTCACACTTTGTAGTAATTTGTGTCTTTTGTGATTATGTATTGGAGCATCGCTTATGCAAAAGTGTATTTTAATAATCTAGAAAACCTGCTATGACTTTAAAACTTAAATACCAGTATTACATTTATGAGCTGAAAGTGAAAATCTTACCAACACGTTTTTGGCATTTCTCGACGTTTTAGGACCTACTGATTCTAAAAAAGCAAAAAAATGTATGTCTGTATGCCGGCCGGCAGTTCGTCCAGTAGTTTGTTGATTGTATAATATTTTCACTAAATTATGTTAATATATGATCTGTTATAATTTTCCGACAACGTATTGATGTTTCGTGTTAGTTTTGTAATACATATCTAAACAGAGATAAAAATGCATGTACTTTAACAAAAAGTTATGCTTGATATACATCGCTGCTCAAAACTAAAAACCATGTCCTCATAAAAGTTTTTGCAAAAACTATATCAAAATCCTTAACCCAGACCGAAGTCTTGATATCTCAGAGCCTTGAGATTTCAGCCCCTCCATATTTTCTTTATTTTTAATCATTAAAGCTAAAACTCACTAAGCTAAAACTTTTTTATACAATCTAAACTCGTAAAAATTGTCATCATAAAAAACTCTTGCTTGCCTATACTTACAATCAAAGCTTAATTATTTAATTATACTCTTATAATACAATAAAATTTGTATTCTCAAAAAGGTATTCAGTTGCGATTTCGTCGTTATCCACTAAACAACTAAAATACACGCGATCGTATAGTAACTCCGTATACTACGAGAAATTTAAAAATTATTTGTTTAGAAAATTTTGTGACATTTGATTTGGAATAAATTAAACGTATAGTTATCTAATATAAAAACTAATCTAATCTAATACAAAATATAAAAAGTTTTAGTGTAAAACCTATTAACATGATCGTATCGTTTGTTTTATTGAAAAATTAAAAGTTATAATAAGAAAGTTTTCAAACCAAAAAAAAAAAACAAATAAATAAAAGAAATTTGTGATTGTTTACTTAAGATTTAAAAATTAGAAGAAACAAATTGGTTATATCCAAACTTTTAAGTGGAGTTTGATATAGAAATTGATTTAATGTTAGTTTTTTTGTGCCAATTCCTGAAAGTGTGAATGATTTTAAAATTTATCATGCTTATTAGATAGAAGTAGTTATAGTTTCCGGTTTTGCTAGAATTGATAAACTTTTCAATTAAGACTAGTCCTTGATCATCAAAATTTAACTGGTTATTATTTAATTTTTATTTTTTTTAAATTTTCGAAAGTTCGCAGTGCGGAACAACTATTTGTAATAAATAATGAGGGTTTTGAATTTTAACAAAGTTTGAAATTTTGGTTAGTTATCAGGTCATCGACATATGCAGCTGTAATACATTTATAAAATCTTGCATCAATAGAAAAATATTTTGAATTATTTCGAATTTCGATAAGATCAATATTTTTGAATCTCACTTTTGTCTGACAAGTTCAATATATGTTATCATACTTAACTTAATTTAATTATTGTTTGTCGTGTGGCTCTTTTAAATGAAATTTACAGATTTATTTTAAAATTTCAAAAGAAAATCATTTCCGAATTATATAAACTAATTTCAAGTTTAACTATTAAGAGCACCTTCTCAATCATCTTTTGCTTCAAAGTTTTCTCTTAATGCTATATTATATCCGCCTCATCTTAATTCTACTCTGCTTGGTCTTATTCTAAATATGTATGATGTTTCTTTAGTTTCAGCAATATTCTGAATAGTGCTCTTCTTGCTAATGTGTCTAAAGATGTCCGAACTGCTCTACGTTCGGACATTTTACATTTCTATACGTATAACAATTTAGCTTCTAACTTTTCTTCTAGCTTTATTGTGTTCGTTATTGACTAGGAATTGAAGCCGAGCTTTCGAAGACTGGGCGACTTAGCTTAAATATATCCTCAACTTTATACAGTTTAACTTAACAATTTACGTACATTCAGATAACGAATGCTCTACATAAGTATGCAATGTTATTTCAGTTGTAACTTAAAAAGTTGTTTAAGCTCGTCCAACGCGATAAGGTAAACGATAAAACGGATTTGTTTTTACAATATGTATTTGTTTATTGATATTATATGTATAAAAAAAATCAAACTCGTTTGTTATTTTGCATTTTACATATTGCGTCTCTAATAAATTAGATATAACCATAGTTTACTGTAACAACAAAATTAAATAGTTAAATGAATAAGTAATTAATTAATATAAAAAAAATCCCAGCGGCAGGTATATCCGCTAGAAATAGGTAGATTTCGGGGCCAGACGGTTTTGTGTCCAAATAAAATTAGATAAGTCAGATTAGTTTAAATAAAAAATATAAGTAGAAACAGAATAATTCAAAAAAATTATCGAACCAAATTAAATACATTATCCGAACTAACTCCATCAATACAATTTCGGAACAGTTTTATTTAAGTTGGTTTAAACTACTTTTAATAACATATTAAATCCACCAAAGATCAAATGAACTACGTCACAACTACAATTATACCATCACACATAATTTATAACATTATCAAACAATTTTATTTCAAAATCATCTTTTGTTGTTGTGTTTTTTTGTTCTTATTTAATCTTTTTTCAAACGGTTACTTAGTAAAAAAAATAAAAACAAAAGAGATTTTGATAATTTTTCTATGGTATTAAATGGGTTGATATTTTTCTTGTAAGGGTTGCATTATAATGCTTATAAAAATGGGACCTTTTGGGTTAGAAAGCTGAAATTTTTTGAGGCTATAGCTGAAAAGTATGTTTAAAAGCTAAGATGAATTTAAATAACATAAGCTGAAACATGATGAAAGCATTGCCTTTTGCGTTTGTTTTTATTTCAACAGCCGTAGGGTCTCAACCGTTAGATTTAAACTATTATTTTTGAAAATTTTGGAAAGATTTATATTTTAAGTACATGAAAAAAAGTTTTCAACTATGAGCTTGGCCATTTCAGCTAGATCAAGGGCAGCAAAGTTTAGCAAATTTTTGAAACAGCTGATTTTTGAGGAACCTGAAACGCCAAAGTGGTCATCTGGATAAAAATGATAAAAATATGTTCAAATATTCAATATTTATAAATTTTATTAAAATATTATGATTCAAACGGAAGTTATAGCGCCCTAGATTATTCGACATTTTAGGCTCTAGCCGCTTAACTGGTACCCGGATATGGCCAGTTCACGAACTTGTCCAAGACATTATTTGCCGGAACACATACAAAAAATTATTTTGGTGTAGGTCGAAAAATGCGACCGTGAGAGTGCCGCCAAATTCCGTTATATCTCATATCGTTATATATATATATATATATATATATATAAATTTTTTTTTCATTTTGATTTTCCGTCTCCGCTTATCATATATAGTCGTTTGGCACCAAAATTTTTCCGAAATTCCGAGATGAAGCACATACCAATAGGTAGATTTTTATATGAAATCTACCTAAAATGAAAGTAGATTCACTTTTGTTATTGCAACTAATATTGAATAATCGCAATAATTATTTTTAAGTTATTTTGAAGAAGAAAACAAATTGTCTTCCTAATTCAGAATATATGAATATAATACGTGATTTGAAAACAAAAATGGATGGAATTTAAGTATCGATAAAATTAATTTTGTATTTACAATTAATTCAGGTTATTATTAATTTGAAATTAGAAGGAACTTTTTAATATAATTAATTATATATACGATTAAATTCTAGGCGCGATGCATCAATTGTTTGGTTCTACCTACATACGTCAATTCAGATGTTATTAGAAATTTGAAAGCTTATCTAATACTTGAAGCCGGACTTTTTCTAGAATTGTAAACTTTGTCTTGATAATGTTTTTCAATTTATTTTTTCTTTATGGTTCTTATTCTTTGTTATTGCAATTTTATTATTCTTTCTTTGTTTAACTGTAGCATGTTTAACGAGCACGAGCTAAGAGGTTGCCCCATTGGTTCGAAATGAATAACGCTTTAGAGCCCTTAAGAGCCGGGCCTTTAATCAAGAAATGCACGACATGTTTGCCAATTTCCTTAATTGTCTCGAGCCCGAACTAATGCTGTAGGTAATAATATTTGATTTTGCATATCAGCGGGTTGGTTACAATGGATTAAGAAAGTTTGCTTCTAAATTGATTGTACATGTATGGCATGCGTATCTGAACTTTGAGCTCTGCACATTGTGATCAACATTGAGCCAATTGGAACAAAGTGATAACTAGTTCACAGTTTCGAACGATCCAAAACATCATTATATCGTGTGTGCAGTACAACCGGCAAACATGAGCTTTGGAAACGTTCCACTCGTTTTATGGTCAGATATCCAGTTTTAGACTAGTATTTTTCCAAAACAATTGATTTAATAGAGTGGTGAAACTGTGGAATTCATTACCCCTCACTCTTTTGACATTTAAAGAAAATATCTATCGGCATTAAAAACAACTAACCTAGCTATTTTCATATCCTCATTCCTTCCTTTTCCCTTCCCTCATTCTTTCTTAGTTGACGCGATATCTTCAGATATTCAAAGAGTCTAAATAATGAATATTTCATATTTAGTATGCTAAGCATGCCCAGCTAATTCTGCTTGAGACCCTAAGGACGGACCTCTTATTATGACGTTTAAATGATGTGATATTTGTTTTATTCCTGAAACTGGTGATGGGTGACACTATCTAGAGATGGGTGGCTGCTTAACAACAATGAATTAATTGAGCAACAATGAATTGAACAACAATGAATTGATGATTTTCTTCTTGCTATATTGTTACGTTTTTCAAACCTTCCTTTGAATTGGGCTTACTCACAATTCGATAAACGTTAAATCCCAAATCTCTTCCGAGTTAATTGTTCCACAACAACAGGAAACAATACATCAAACAATATTCCTAACTATAATAATTAATATTCCTTCAACAGCTTCAGAAACTCCAACAGTTGATTGTAGAAATTTCCAGTAACACAACGTTCAAAATAGTTCACAAAATATTTCTACTCAATAATAAAACTTTATTCACAAAATCTAATTTTAAAAATAACTTCTTCTATTTACACGGTTTTATATACACGATACAAAATTTCATTTACAATTGTTAATTTTACATTCTACTTAAACCATCGCAGTTTTAACTATCGTCCATCGCAGATGTAAAACTATTTAATTTTGCAAGGAATCCCTCCTTATATACGATTCTGCATAATCTCGATTATTCTAGGTCACTTTTTAGAAACCTTGAGAAATTATTAGAATATTCGATTATTTTACGTTATGTTGATTCATAAAGTAATTTTATTGTTTTTCATGTTGATCCTTTTTCTAAGAAGAGAATGTGACCTTGTTCTATTTTTGAAATATTGTGTATCGAAAATTATTGTTTCTTATTTCATTACATTTATGCAGAATCGTAACACTATCATATAATGCTTTCGTAAGAGCTGAAATGCTTCAAAGTAGCTGGCCTCAAAAATGGGCATGTCTAAGATCAATTCACTTGCTTCATTTTTTACTTGATCTCGACGGTACTGAAATTTTTGCGCAGGAGTTAGTGACGAAGGGTTGCCACCTTGTCCAGAACGTTAAATATTGACAAACAATTTTTTTTTATAACTAAACTAAAATTTGAAAAATCTATTACATTTTATAGTTATAAAATTTGTTTCTTTTACTTCGACCCGGTTGGATCATGGTTTAAATTCAATTGATGAGCCTATCGCATAGAGTTTGTACAATGTCATTTTCAGGGCAAGAGGTACCTGAAAATCCTATAGTATATTCTTTTCGGCTGTACCGAACAAATTTCAGTACAGTTCCAACACCGAATTATTTTTTTTGTATTGAAATTCATTCCAAAAGAATACAAAATTCGATAATTCGGTGGTGGAACTTGTTCGGTACAGCCAAAAAGAATACACTACTAAATTTTTGTTTCTTAATCGCGGTTTGCTTTGTTTCAATTCTCATATTTTCTGATAAAACTACCTACAGTGTGTTTTGATGATTTATTATTTGTTAGAATGATAAATAAATATTAATTTTGACGAATTGGTTGCTGTGATCTCCGCTTTTCATCATAATTTGAAAAACCAAACACAACGAACATTTTATAACCTCTATGAGGTCACAAACGGAGAAATAATTGAAACCAAAAATACAGTTATAGCAGTCATTTTGGAATTTTAGTTCAAGATTTCATTCAATTTATTTCTGTATATACGAAATCAATATCCATTGATTTCGTATACACAGAAATAAATTTTAATATTTTCTGATTCTAGAATTATAATTCAATAGACTAAAATTTGAATTAGTTAGGATTTTTGGGAGCTATTAAACTTATGTAACTAATCGAATTTATTAGTTTATTAACCCGAAAGTATATGTTTTAAGTTTCTCTCAATAAACTTTTCAATTTATTCAAGAAACATATTGTTACGTTTTTCCAACCTTACTTCGAATTGGCCTTACTCTCAGTTCGATAAACGCAATTTCCAGTCTCCTTGCGAGTTCGATCACTGATTAGTAAGCAAACACACCAGGTTTGATTATGTATTCAACTCCTTAATTGTTCCACAACAATAGGAAGAAAAACAATATTCCTAACTTTAATATTCATCCAACACTTTCAGAAACTCCAACGGTTGATTGTAGAAATTTCACTTTGCATCTTGTCGACCTTTCCATCAAATGCAGTTGAGATTTGGAGAACTTTCTCATCGATAGTTTGCTTGACTTCATCGCGATTTAAAACTAATTTCTGGCTGATTCTTTCACTAATTTCTTCTTTGCTAGCAGCCATATTATTGTTGACATTCTCCAGTTGTTGATTCATGTTGAAGCTGATTTCTTTCTTATTTGCAGCCATTTGTTGAATGATGTTCAAACTCATATGTTGCATCATAGCCATTAACTGCGTAAAATCGCAATTTGCAGAACGCAATGAAATTGTTGTTGTTTCCGCAATAAAACTTTTCTCCTCTTCAGCTGCAACTAAATCACTGTTTGTTGTGATTGCTCCAAAGTGGTAACTATCTACAATTATTCCACTGCCTTCCATAGCTTCTCGAAGCCGTAATATTAATTCACTTTTGTTTCCGGTTGTTGACAATCCCGGTTGTTCTAGTTCCTTTTTAAACTCACGAACTTTTAATTCACCTAAGAAAACCATTATTAACAGCTAAGTAATCCCACCGCTGTCACCAATTTTATATTTTTCCTACCTTTCTTCGATTTGGCCTTACTCTCAATTGCGATAAACGCAATTCCCAGTCTTCTTACGAGTTCGATCACTGATTAGTAAGCAAACACACCAGGTTTATTAAGTATTCAACACCTTAATTGTTCCACAACAATAGGAAAACAATATTTATTTATTTATTTATGGGTTTATAAAAAAAACCTTAAGTTTAACAATTTCAAATTTAAAATAATGTAGGTAACTCCAATTACAATAAAACATCATTATCATTATTATTTTCTTTTTAAATCAAGACAAATTAAAAGCAATCAATATTTTTCTTTAATAAAAATCTCTATTAATGTTTTAAATCTTTTTAAGTTTTCTTCATTTTTTATGTTGTTAGGCAGTTTGTTAAAAATGTCTATCCCTCTGTACATCACTGTATTCTGTGTTGAGGTTTTGTTGAATCTTTGCAGTCGGAAGTCATCTGCATTTCTTAGGTTGTAGTTCGTTGAAGCATTCACGTAATTAATATTATCATAGAGATATGTTGGCATCAAATTGTGTTTGAGTTTAAAAATAAAAATTAAAACTTTTAAGACACTTCGTTGCTTGACATTCATTTAGTTCCTCTAACAATCTTGAAATAGGTGTGTAGATGTCTTTCCTCAAAATGGTTCTCATAGCTCTGTTTTGTTGTACTTGTAGTCTAGACAACATTTCATTAGTAGCACTGAAGATAATGGTCGAAGAGTAATCATAATGTGGTAATATTAATGTATTGTAGAGCATAGTCGCAGTTTTCTTACTTATTGAGTTTCGAATTCTTTTTAGAAATCCTACTTTTTTTGATACATTACCACAAATTATATTCAAATGGTCATCGAATTTAAGTTTGCTATCAATAATCACTCCTAGGTATTTGAAATTTTGTACTATGTCTATCTTTGTATTATTAAATTCTAAATTTGGTTCTGTTCTAGAGTTAAATATCATTGCTTTTGTTTTGGTTATATTTAGCTTTAACTTGTTCATGTTAATCCATTCATATAAATTATTTAAATCTTGATTAAGTTTTTGTTCGAGTTCCAAAACATGCTTACCGCTTATATATATCAGACAGTCATCAGCAAATAGGGCATTTTTACAAAATTTTAAAACAGTTTTAATATCATCAGGAAAACAATAGAGCAAACAATATTCCTAACTAGAATATTCTTCCAACAATTTCAGAATCTCCCAACGGTTGATTGTAGAAATATCCACGTTCAAAATAATACACAAAATATTTCGACTCAATAACACTTGAAACTTTATTCACAAAAACTATTTTTTTTTTAAATTTAAAAATCATTTTTATAATTTTAACTTAACCGTCGCAGGTTTAAAATAAAACTATTCTTAACTACAGGGAACTTCTTTTATATACAATTCAAATAATTTCTCGCATATTCTAGGAAAAACTAAGAAAGGTCTAAAGTAGAGATCTACGTTATTATTTCGACATATTTTATATTATGTTGACTCAAGTTCTAAGAATACAACAACAACACTATTCGTTTCATTAATTTGTTGTTGTGTTTTGTTATGATTTTGCTATAACCGTAACAATATATTTCGTATATTTCATGTTGAATGCGAACACTCTTTAGTACGACGGCTTCAAATTCATTTGGTATTAAAAATGAATTTGAATTGTACTGATCAGTGTGGGTGTGTGGTGAATCTACTTTTTGTTCTCTACTTTATTTATGTTACTTTATTTAAATTATCTCTCTCTCTGGCGTTTACATCCCATGGAGGGATTTTCCCGTCTGTGCAATCAGCTTCCAATCATCTCGTTTCATGACCAGCTTAGACATCCTATATCACGAAGGTCTTGGATGATGTCATCACGCCAGGGTGGTCTAGGTCTCCCTCTTCGACGAACACCAGTAGGTTGTTGTTGGGACGCTTTTTATCATTCTATTCAATGGAGCCCTTTCTACATGACCAAACCATCTAATCCGGTTGGATTCAATGAATCCGATTGCATCGCAGCCTCCAAGAAGCTGTCTGATTTCATGATTCATTCGGATTCTATACTGATTTTCAGCAACTTTGCATGGACCATAAATTGTTCGTATGGTCTTCCTCTCGAATGTTGATAAAATTCTACAATCGGAGGAAGTCAGTGTCCAGCTTTCACTTCTAGATGTAAGCATAGGTCGGATTAACGCTTTGTAAAGTGTGAGTTTACACGACCGCGAAAGATGCTTTGATGGCAGAAGCCTTGAGTATCCGTAGAAAACTCTGTATGCGGCAGAGACACGGGCTTTGATATCTGCCTGCATGTCATTTGACGATGTTATTACAGTCCCGAGGCATTTGAAGATTTTCACGCGTTCCACTTCATAGTCGCCAGTATCCAGATTTCCGGAAGGTATGTTCTTAGATGTTGTTAACACTTTACTCTTTAGTTTTGCCGGTGTTGATGCATAATCCAAGTCGTTTAGCATTTCTTTCAAACTGAGAGAGACTATCCTTAATATCGCTTGTTCTACGTCCGAAAAGCATAATATCATCTGCGTAGCCAAGAACTTGACTAGATTTGTTATATATGCAGTTTTATGTCTCAATTCGGCTTTTTCTTATCGCGTGCTCCAGCGCCAAATTAAATAGTACGGGCGCGAGTACATCACCTTGTCGAACACCTGATGTTGTATCGAAAGGATCAGAAACTGACCCTTCGATTACTATTCTACAATTTGATCCCGATGTTGTGAGTTTGCACCAAGAAACAAGTTTCTCTGGGATACCAAGCCATATGAGTGCGAACCAAAGGTTTTGGCGGATGATAATATCATATGCTTGCTTGAAATCAACTTAGAGCTGGTGAATGCTGATGTTGTACTCCAAACATTTTTTCAGAATCATCCTTAATGTAAAACATTGATCTGTTGTTGAGCGGTTAGGACGAAAACCACACTGATAGTCACCGATGATAGATTCGGCGAACGGGATGAGTCGAGCAAATACGACATTAGCTAATATTTTATATATTGTGTTCAACAATTGAGTTCTCTCGCTAAAATAAATTTTTTGAATCAACCAGATTCAACCGCTAAATTGAATCGTAACGACTTTTCTGAATTTTCTAAAAGCAGCAACCAAAACAATTTTTCATTAAAAATTAATTCCAGCTGATCATACTGATTCTTTTCTGAATCCTAGTTTTCCTAATTTTTCTGCGAATCTGAAATAATCAGATGCAACTGGTGTGAATCAATCTAATTCAGTATCACCAAAGCAACCTAAAAAGAAAGTAACATTTAATGATCAGCATACTGTAATTATTATTCCCAATCAACGAGTTTCTAAATCTGGAAGGATCATCAAAACACCACAAAAACTATTAAATTTTATTGACCGGTGTTTTGAAAATTTTAAACAAAATATTACCTCCTGTGCTGTCTTGTAGGATGTTTTTGATTTTTGTGTTCTCGCTGTAGTCGAACACTGCCGCAATTCTTTTCCTAGCTGTGTTAAATCGGCAGACTCATTTACTCTTTTTTTGTACCCAATCTTTTCACTGTTAAATCCCCACTTTTTAAACTGTTAATTTACTAGTTTCTCTCGTTCTTCTGGCGAATCACTGGTGAGGGAGTGTTATGTGGTGATTTTTTATTTAATCGTTTGCATTTAGTTTGAATATCTTTTTTAATTTCGTTTCAATCTTTTAGCAATAGATTAATAAAATTTCAGGTACAATTTTTTCTATCTAGTTTTCTTAAATTATTATCCATCTAGTTTTCTTTAAAAAAAAAAAAGAAAAAATTGTTTTCTAAAATAAGTTTATAAAATTATTAATGTGAAATTTGATTAATAAAAATATCAAAATTTCAACTATTGAAAATAATAAAATTAAAGCAGAAAATCAAGAACACTGAACAACTAATATATAATAGTCAGTTTTCGTTAATTAGTTTTACAACCAATAGTTTGAACTCTAGCAATCGTGTTGAGTCTCAAAGAGCGTATAGCCAAAATAGTAGAACTTGGAGTCGTGTATCTCGACTCAAATGGAATGACGTCACACTGTCAGATCCTTTAAATTCATCAAAACATGTTATCCTGTACCATACATTGAATCAATATTTTTACCACATTTTAAGTTGATAATAGTAATATTGATAACAATTCGTGATTAATACTACTGTAGCTCGTGAAGTATTTGGAAAAGTTTTTGGTGTTAATGAAGAGTATTAAGAACAAAGAGTTTGCATTAAAAATAATTTCGAAATCATCAGATTATTAAAGGTGGATCCGTATCTCAATTAAGAGACGAAGTTGATATATATACAAACAATTTGTGGATATCATCCTTTTGTTGTTCAGCGCATTTATTTCTGGCAGAATAGGAAACAAATATTTTTGTCCAACTACACGCATCCTGTAGCTCTATTCCAGTACATCTTGAAACAGGAATTGAGAAATATAGCAATTTTTTCATAACTAGTATTCCGTGCCGCGGGAAATAACAAATTCATATTAAAAAATATTTCTTTATTTCATTTATTGCACTTTTTTCTCAATTCCCAATTCCCAGGGAAATGCCGGAATAGACGTACTGGTGGAACAACGGTGAACACGCAGCAAAATATAATATAGCAGTTAAACCAGCTATAGCCTATTCACTATTGTATATGCAAACATTATTTAGTAGCAATATAGCATGCAAACATTATATAGTTATGTAGTGCAACAGTTTTTTTGTAACATAAAATTAAATTAAAACGTATGAAAGCAATATGCATGAATGAATAATTAAAGGAACGAAAAACTAATCTACTTATATATATGAGCAATTTCACGCAAGTTCAGCAAATTTTTGGGAAATTTTGACTTGACCCCTTTTAATTTTGATTATTTTTTGTTTATAGATAGTCTTTCATAAATAAAAAATACAAGTTCTCTTAGAATTTTTTTTTTCGACCAGGGGTCTTCACAGGGTGCCCCTCAATTTTTTGTTATTTTGTGATGTGACTGCATTTTGACGAGCGATTGTAGAAAATCTACTGAATCGATTTTCATAAATGATATGTCGTTGAATAGGTATTAAAACAAAGTTTTTAAAAATGTACACTGTTAATTTTTTGAAATAATTTTTAACGGTGTAACATAAGAAAAAAACGGTGTAATTGAAAAAAAGATGGCATAGCTCTTTTTTTTTTTTTTTTTAACAAAATTGAAGCTTATTTTATATCTAACAACTTATGAAAGCTTAGGACTAGCGATATTTTTTGTTTTAAAGATAAAATTCGTTGTGCATATGACTGTCGGGAATCAGTTTTTTTTGTTCTGAAGGAAAATTATAAAAATGGCGTTATAAACTAAGAGATTTTTTTTTATGTTAAATATCAAATATTTTATTATTAAATGAACTTTTTAAAAAGCAATTTCAGTCAAGTTCAGCAAAATTTTGCGACATTTTAATCGAAACACACTAATCGAAATATCTTTGGCAAACTCGGTCGTTGATCTGGCAACAATCAATAGTCATGTTTTGGTTGAGTTAAAATTGAACATATTTCAGTCACCCCAATTGGAAACTTTCAGGCTATCATTTACATTTATGGCAGAGTCTCTCCGGGCGGGCTTTATTCGTTCATGCCTTTTCCCTTTTAAAGATAGGAAAACAAATGACTTGTACAGTGTACTATCATCTGAAAAATTATTTATTGGGTTGCTGGTGATTTTAATTTAAAAGTAAAAAATTAAAAATAAAGTGGTGACAAAACTAAACCTTGTGGTACATCAGCGTTAGTTAATTTAGACGCAGAAGAAAAGCCATCAATGGATACCGAAATGTATTGGTCGGTGAGAAAGTTTTGAATAAACTACGCAACTGCGGGGTTAAATCCGTACGCTACGCGCTTGCTGATCAGGTTTGCAGCCCGGATTTAATCAAATGCAAATTGACGACCAAATTGTAATTAAAGTGGAAAATATTATTCAACTTTGCCTTAAACAACAGAAAATTACTGATTATTTTTCAGTAAAAAAATTGTCCATCGCAGATTAATCTGAGTAGGCCAATATTCAGACATTCTCATCCGAAAATATTAACATACATTTGTCATATTAACATAATATTAACACATATTAACATACATTTGTCATTTATTTTAAAAGTGCCACAAGTGAATATATACAGCACCGAAGTTTTATACTCATTTCGGATATAAACGATCACAACAGTACTACAGTCCATCTTTTCATTACAAAACTTATTGAATTCATCAAAACGCATATAAATTCTAATATTACAAAAATAATTTATAACACTGACGGTGCACCTTCTCAATACAAAAATAAACATAACCTAATTAACTTATGCCACCATAAAGAAGACTTTAAGGTTGATGCTGAATGGCATTTTCATGCTACCAGCCATGGAAAGGGACCTTGTGATGGAATTGGTGGTACACTGAAGCGTGCTGCACACCGTTATAGTATGGCGAGCGAAGATAACATTATTGATACACCAAAAAAACTTTTCGAATGGGCTTTAAAATGGGATTCTACCATGAACTTTGGATACGCCGATAAAAATGAATATCAATTAACAAAAGAAAAATTACAAAATCGATATAAAAATGCGATTACTATAAGTGGAACTCAAAAATTTCATTCTTTTGTACCAGTAGATACTAAGACAATAAATGCAAAAATGTTTTCCAAACTCAAAAGAAACTTTTGAATGTAAAATAAGTAAATAATTTTTAATAACTATATTTATTTTCACATATATAATTTGTATGATATTTTAAAAAGTTTATTCAATAATAAAATATTTGTAATTTAATGTTGAAAAACAATCTTTTACTTTATGATTCCATAATAACATAATACGAACATAATACTTCTCCAGTCAAAAGTTACGGCTTTTTTGTTTGCAGTCAAGACTGTCAAATTATTTTTTATAAGATTGACAAGTGATTACTAAAAGTAATAAATAAACATTTCATTTTTTATGCCATCTAATACAAAGAAAATAATTGCAGAAGTGCTTTCCTATTCAAAAGAAACTTCTGTTTGTAAAATAAGTAAATCATTTTTAACAATTGTATTTATTTTATTTATTGTACTACATATATAATTTTTATAATATTTTAAAAAGTTCATCTAATAATAAAATATTTGATATTTAACATAAAAAAAAAATCTCTTAGTTTATAACGCCGTTTTCATAATTTTCCTTCAGAACAAAAAAAACTGATTCCTGACATTCATATGCACAACGAATTTTATCTTTAAAACAAAAAATATCGCTAATCCTAAACTTTCACAAGTTGTTAGATATAAAATAAGCTTCAATTTTGTTTAAAAAAAAAAAAAAAGAGGCTATGCCATCTTTTTTTCAATTACACCGTTTTTTTCTTATGTTACACCGTAAAAAATTATTTCAAAAAATTAACAGTGTACATTTTTAAAAACTTTGTTTTAATACCTATTCAACGACATATCATTTATGAAAATCGATTCAGTAGTTTTTCTACAATCGCTCGTCAAAATGCACTCACATCACAAAATAACAAAAAATTGATGGGCACCCTGTGAAGACCCCTGGTCGAAAAAAAAAATTCTAAGAGAACTTGTGTTTTTATTATTATTATTATTATTATTATTATTACACACTTTTTTACACACTTTTATTTAACTTGACTCTTGAGAGCTTTGATGGGTGGAATTTTGTGATTCATTTTTCAGTAACTTCCCATTATGTTATTAATCCCAAATTGAAAAGACAAGTTTGTTGAAGCAGTCAGTACGTATTTCTAAAACTTTTAAAGCAAAAAACTTTATAAATCTGAAGAAAAAAAATTCAAATTTTTTTTCATTCTGAAAGACCTTAAAGAATTGCACTGAAATCCTCATCCTCTGGTTGACTCATTTTGAGCGAAGGAATTTTGGTAATACTGTGTATATCATTATAATAATAGACATCATACATGTTTGTGTCATTTCATCTTAATAAAGAGCCTTACATTATAAATAATGAGCACAAAAAAAAATAAAAGTATGACATTTCGCTATAAGCTTATAGACCTTTTTTTACACACTTTTATTTAACTTGACTCTTGAGAGCTTTGATGGGTGGAATTTTGTGATTCATTTTTCAGTAACTTCCCATTATGTTATTAATCCCAAATTGAAAAGACAAGTTTGTTGAAGCAGTCAGTACGTATTTCTAAAACTTTTAAAGCAAAAAACTTTATAAATCTGAAGAAAAAAAATTCAAATTTTTTTTCATTCTGAAAGACCTTAAAGAATTGCACTGAAATCCTCATCCTCTGGTTGACTCATTTTGAGCGAAGGAATTTTGGTAATACTGTGTATATCATTATAATAATAGACATCATACATGTTTGTGTCATTTCATCTTAATAAAGAGCCTTACATTATAAATAATGAGCACAAAAAAAAATAAAAGTATGACATTTCGCTATAAGCTTATAGACCTTTTTTTTTAAAGTTCAAATCGTTATTTTGGTGTATTTGACAGATTGCATACAGCAATGATATTTAAAAATCAGTTATTATGTATGAAAATATGAAAATCCATAAGATCTGAATGCCCATTTACCGCGCTGAAATTTTGCTCATACTGAGTATCTCATTATAATAAAGGACATATTACACATTTTTGTCATTTTTATATGAAAAAATGGCCTTAAATTGTAAATAATGAGTGATTTGTATTTCGAAAATTTTAAATAATTGTTATTTCTTCTAAATCCAGATTGTTTTGTGTTCTCGTTAAGTTTTTTTTACTATAGTTGCATAATTATTATTTTTTCAATACATTTTAATACATAATTAATGATTTCTAATTATCATTGCTGTATGTAATCTGTCAATTACATACAGTAATATAACGATTCGAATTTTAAGGAAAAAGCTCTATAATTTAGACCTTTTTTCCGAAAAAAACTTGACATTTGGGCGAACATATATATTTAATAATTTATGTACAACTTAAAATTAATACAACGAGCAAGGAAACGCACTAAAATTTTACACTGGATTTTTAAATAACATACTTACAATTGTTATAGTGCAATTAACCTTATTAAAATTACTTTAAATTTCAAAGAATATTAAATTTTCGGTAAATGATTTAATTGCTAGTTTTACTTATGGTGTATTTTCTGTGAAATAATGTGGTTAACTTATTTGTAGGTAAAATTATATAACTAAAAACTCTAAAATAAAAAAATAAATAAAAAAAATTTAAAAAACACACTTTTTGAAAAACGAACTAAAAAGCAGAAAATAAATTTTGCATTAACACCAGCGTTATGTCTTTTATAATTATATTTCCTTTGAAATTGTTAGAAGAAAAAATATTTAAATGGTATTTAACACATCTTAGCATAGATGCAAATATTAAATTTTTGACTAATTTAAAATGCTAATTTTCGATTGGCAAACAGTCTTCCGTTCCCATTTGTTACATAAAATAAAAGTGGGTGGCGCATTCAGAAACGAAAGGGAATAAACGTTGGTAGTCTCTCTTGTTAGAGATTAACATAGAATACATTTGTTCCTTTTCTATATTAACGTATGCGTCACCCACTTTTATTTTATGTAACAAATGGGACCGGAAGACTGTTTGCCAATCGAAAATTAGCATTTTAAATTAGTCAAAAATTTAATATTTGCATCTATGCTAAGATGTGTTAAATACCATTTAAATATTTTTTCTTCTAACAATTTCAAAGGAAATATAATTATAAAAGACATAACGCTGGTGTTAATGCAAAATTTATTTTCTGCTTTTTAGTTCGTTTTTCAAAAAGTGTGTTTTTTAAATTTTTTTTATTTATTTTTTATTTATGAAAGACAATCTATAAACAAAAAATAATCAAAATTAAAAGGGGTCAAATCAAAACGTTGTTGAATCTTCGTGAAATTGCTCATATATTTAAAAAAAAAATCTACTTTATATTATTCAAACAACTTACATAAATGTATTTTGAAATCTTTGAATCTTTTCCTTAATCAATTTCTTGGGCACATGAACAAGCTTTATTATTGCAAAATTTGGGGTTAACGTATTTGTTACTTGAGAATTATTTTTGGTATGATAAAATGCATACTAAAACTACTATTTCAATTTTCTAAAACTAATAATAAAAAATTTATTCATAATATTCCTTTAAGTGTCATCAATTAAACATTAAACTTATTACTTTTTTAACACTTTAACAGCTTTAAAAAAATTAAAATGGTGAACTATAAACAATAAAAAAATATCTTAAAATTAACGAACGTTTTATACGAATTCAAAATGATAAAAAAGAAAACTGTAAATAGTAGCTCAGCACCATCTCTAGTTCGTGAACATTCGATTTCGATCGAGTCGATAAGACGCAAAAAATCAAAAACAACGAAAGAACTCAACGATTATAAAGTTTCATTACCGACATATATTGTCACTTGCTTATTTTTGATAACGGTATGTGTATTTTTAATAAGTATATTAGTGTTTATCGCGAGAAGTTTGTTGTATGATAATCATTTAACGTCGCGAAATATTAGAAATGTGAATACATTAAATAATTCTTTATTAATGCAACTAAGTAATGAAACGAAAACAATAAATAAAAATAAATTAGATGATAGACAATTAAATCTAATAAGAAAATTTAAAATTAGTGATCATCCTTCGGTTAAAAGTGACGTTGACACTTCGAATGATACAATTAATAATGAAAATAATCTTATGAATAATATATCAAAAATGAATGGAAGTTTATCAAAAATCATTGATAAGCTTACATATAGATTACCGAAAGAAATAAAACCTAAAAATTATGATTTATTATTACATCCAAATTTAAATAAAAATACATTTTCCGGGCAAGTTAAAATAAGTTTAATTATCCTGGAACCGATTTCGTTTATACCAATTCATTCAAAAACATTATCTATCAGTGAAACACAACTGTTTAAAGTTGGGAATGAAAGTGAATTGGAACAAATTATTATTAAAAATACATTTGAATATAAACCGTACGAGTATTGGGTAACTGAATTAGAGGATAATTTAGCTGAAGGGGAATATATATTAGATTTGAAATACAATGGCAGTTTGGCAAATCGAATTGTTGGGTTTTATGGAAGTACTTATTTTGATAAGAACAGCAATCAGACGAGGTAAATGGTTGAGAGATGTAGATTTTTATGATAAATATTCCTGTTATCTGTTTCCGATAATAAAAGCCATACGTATAAACGATAAATAATTTAAGGATTTAATTTTCTTTTTAGGAAAATAGCAACATCTAAATTCGAACCAACATACGCACGTCAAGCGTATCCATGCTTCGATGAACCAGCAATGAAAGCAACATACGATGTAAGTCTTGTCCGACCTAGTTCTAAAGAGTACCATGCTTTGTCAAATATGCCAATGATCGAAATAGTTGACTATCCAAATAATGAAGAGCTAAAAATTGTTAATTTTAAAAAAAGTGAGCCCATGAGCACTTATTTAGCTTGTTACATTGTTTCTGATTTTGTGTATGAAACATTTGACATTCCTGCAAATGAAGTGGGTAAAAATATCTTGATGAGAGTATATTCAGCACCCTCACAGAAGGACAAAATAAAATTTGCTGGAGAGACTGGTGCGAAAGCTATAGGATATTATTTAGAATATTTTGAAATCGCATATCCGTTACCGAAGTTGGGTAAGTTTTTTAAAATATGTTATTAATTGTGTATTTAGTACCATTTATTTTGTTAAACGTAAAAGCAATGTCTATCTGAAGCTAATAGTTCCTGGGCCCACCCCGATTTCATTTGATGATTACCACATATTTTATACTTTGCGAGGCGCCTGTCCTCGACGAGTCCGACAACTTTTGTTCCGCCATTTTCCTCGATTCGCCCGCTTTTTTCGGCAAGCTCCGAACAATGCCGATTGCCCGGGACCTTGTAAATTTGCTACAACAATTTTTGTTTTTGAATATATGAGGTGGAAATTTGTTTCTAGAACAACAGGGTAACCTTGTCCCATAAAAATCTCTGCTATTGTCGAGTCCAACAATGGACATTTTAGCATCTTTGGGTTGTCGGACTCGACAAAAGCAGACAAATTTTTGTCGGGCAACGTTAACCTCGTGTCCTTAACAAATTTCTACCACCTCCCCCCATAGTTAAAAAAGTATTGTATTGGAAAAATATACAAGATCCCGGGCAATCGGCATTTTTCGGAGTTTGTCGAACGAAATAGCGGCCGAAGCGAAGCGACGAAAATGGCAGAACAAAAGTTTTCGGACTCGTCAAGGACATCATCATGTGGTAATCATCAAATAAAATCTGTTTCTCTTATATTAATTGTAAATCTAAAAAAAAATGTACATAAGATTTTCTTGACAATCAAGAAAATTGAAAAAAGGTTATACCTTAAGTGTATATGTATTATAAAGCACAATACAAAAAATCGCCATAGACCCAGGGACTATAAACTCTAACATTGAAACAATTTTTGAATGAAAAAAAAATGAAATTTTTAAAAAATTACCGCTACAGAATTTAATTGCTGTTCGCTATTGTGGAATGACGTTATGTTTTAAAAGTTTCCTAATTAAGTTTAATTTTCGAGAAACTATGTGTTTATCATGTTATTCCTTTGTTTCAGATATGGTAGCCATTCCGGATTTTGTATCAGGAGCTATGGAACACTGGGGTTTAGTTACTTTCCGAGAAACAGCTCTACTTTATGATGAAAAGATTAGTTCAACCGCAAATAAGAAACGTATTGCTCTTGTTGTTGCTCATGAACTAGCTCATATGTGGTTTGGAAATCTAGTCACAATGGCCTGGTGGAATGAATTATGGTTGAACGAAGGTTTCGCTAGTTATATGGAATATAAATGCATTCAAATTATTGTTCCATCATTTGGTGTATTAGATCAATTTACTGTGGATGAATTACATCCAGTATTAAATTTGGATGCAACACTTTCATCTCATCCAATTGTGCAAACTGTTGAAAATCCAGATCAAATAACAGAGATTTTCGATACCATAACTTATAATAAAGGTGCATCAGTTTTAAGAATGATTGAAGATTTTATCGGTGAAGATGATTTCAGAAAAAGTGTCTCTAACTATTTAAAAAATCATAAATTTGGCAATGCAGAAACAACGGATTTGTTGAAAGAAATGGAAGCAATTAAAACTGATCTAGATGTTACGTATGTGCGATGTAGTTAAAAAAGAATGTTATGAATATTGTTTTTAATTTTTAGGCCAATGGTTAATACATGGATTAGACAAAAAGGATACCCATATGTTACAGTTGCAACTGTACCAGATGAACGCAACAAATATAAACTGACACAAAAAAGATTTTTAACTGATCCAGAAAGTTATAAGAAAAATGATATTGAATCAGAGTTTAAGTAAATTATTTGTTTTAATATCTGAATGTTTTGTTTGATGATGAATTTTATTTTTATTTTAAGCTATCTCTGGACAATTCCTCTAACATATTTTACTGACACCGATGTTGATACTATTCATCGAACTTTGTTCCAGTGGGACAGTAGTGAAGGTAACTTAACTAATTTAATTTTGAAATATCTTAATATTTTGTCAAATATTCAGTTACGATAACCATTGATAAGGATCACAACTGGATAAAATTTAATAAAGATCAAATTGGATACTATCGTGTACTATATCCCGATGCAATGTGGACCTCGTTTACTAAGGAAATTAAAGAAAATAATTCAATAGTTTCAATTGTTGATCGTGCACATTTAATAGATGATGCGTTTAGTTTTGCAGAGGCACAGTTAATTCCATACGATACCGCTTTGGAAATAACACAAATTTTATCGGTTGAATCTGAATATGTACCATGGGCAGTTGCGGCTTCTAAATTAAGTAAAATTAAAAATTTAATTTTTTATACTGAAGTCTACGAACCATTTAGAGTATGTTTTAAAAATATGCCGGTAAAATTATCTAAGAATTTGAATATTAAAATAATTGTTTTTAATAGGATTATGTTGTGTCAATTGTCGATACAGCATATAAAGAAGTTAATACTGACGTTATAAATCCGGATGATTCAGAACATTTAAAAAAGTAAATATAACAAGTATTTTTAAGTTAGCAATATTTTCTTAATCCAAATTTCCTTTAATCTTTAAGTCTTCTTCGTACGACAATATTCGATTTAGCATGTGGAATGGGTCATAAAGAATGCTTGGAAGACATGTCAACTAAATTTACTCAATGGATAATGGATGAAACAAGTATTCCCCACCCAGATATTAGATCTACTGTTTACTATTATGGCATGTATGCTGATGGAAAGCCAGAGAACTGGGAGATACTGTGGAAAAGATTTTCTGTTGAATTAGATGCGACAGAAAAATCAAAAATGATGTCAGCGTTATCTGCGATTAGAGATCCTGTAATATTAAATAAGTTTATTACACTAGCAAAAACCCAAACCGATGTTATCAGATCACAAGATTATTTTACATGTCTTCAAAATATTGCATCGAATAGAATCGGAGAACCATTAGTTTGGGACTTTGTACGAAACGAATGGGATTATATTGTCGAAAGGTTTACATTGAACGATCGTTACTTAGGTTCAATGGTTAAATCTATAACATCAAGATTTACAACAAAAATAAAATTGACTGAGGTTAGTTGGGGGATTATGTTTGGAATATTAAAAGGAATATCAAAATTTAATAATTATATATTTTAGATGAACGACTTCTTTGCAAAATATCCAGATGCAGGCGCTGGAACTACAGCACGTGCTCAAGCTCTAGAAGCCGTTCAGAATAATATCAATTGGTTAGATAGAAATTTAAAAAAATTAACAGAGTGGCTGGAGAAACAAAAAACCAACCAACCGTAGTAATTAAAATTACCTTTTAAGCATAATACTTTTTAGTTTTGCATAGATAGTTCTAAAAAGACAAAAAAAATGGATTTATATTTATTTTAATTTCATACTAATTGAAAATTGAAATAGAAATGTATTGAAATTTCAAATAAGTTTTGAAAATTTTTATTTTATTGAAGATCATGATGGTGGCTGTCTTCGCTACAATATATAAGTAAGTTTTTTGTATATATCTAGTTTTTATTTTGTTTGGAAATATTGCTCGATCGCGCAAGGGTTCTCGTATACAATAATTACATTTATAAGTAGAGAATTTATCCAAGCAATATAAATTAAATTTAGAGTTTCCTTCACAAAAACACGTTTTGCTTTATTAACTTCGAATTATTTTATATTTTATTTAAGAAATGAATAAAAATTAATTATGCACTGTATTATTTATTTTCGGCTTCAGAAATGGTTATTAAAATATGGTGATCCTACTCTCAGTCTTGAATCAACAGCAGTCTCGGTGTCATTTAGCTGTCAAACTCTAAATACTCGCTTTTATCGGTAGTTATCGATTCATTTTGTTTATGCGGTATTGATTCTAGTTGTCATCTTCTAGCTAAACTGTCTTCTTCATCCGATGAAGGTGTCCAGGTTCTACATATTTTTTATAAATTCGGCTGAGAAGTCATCTGTGGTCCTTTGGGTGTTACTGGTTTTTTTTTTGACATCATCACGATCGTTAGGTTGCAAACTGATGACCTCATATGGTCCTGTTGTTTCTGTTGTTGTAGCGACGGCTTTGGTGCTAATCCTCCGGTTCCATGTCCAGGTTCAGGAACTGCTCTTGGGTGGTACCACAAATCTTCCTTCGTCAGGTTAGTTGAATTTTCAGGACATTTGAATAGGTGGTCTACATCTTGTGGCGTGCCCTCACATGCGGGACACTTGTCAACAATTTCAGGATCAACTCTGCCCATGTAGTTGTCTAGAATGCATGACCAACCGGATCTTAGTTGATATAGGATGGATCTGGTGCTACGGGGCAGTTGGACTTCTTTGGCAGCGGCAACTTTTGGTGGCTTTCTATTTAGAACTCGATTCGGGGCGTAGTTCCTTATAACATCCTCAACAGTTTTAGTTTGAAGTGTTTTTAAGCTTGTTCTATAAGTCACCTCGTCGATATTTCCTGTTACTTGGTGTTCTCTAACCTCATGCAGAAAGCATCTTGCTGTCAGCCTTCCTTATGTCTCTAGGTAGTTCAATTTTTGATAAGGTATCATTACAAGGATGTTGCTCTTTGTGACAGGTCAATGGTTATTGTTTAGTTAGCATTTCATTATGTTCACGGACTGGCCGTATGTTACATTCCTTCTTGTGTTGTTTGTAAATTCTTCTAGTGCGTGTTAGCAATTTGGGGTGTCCATATGGGTGCAGCATAGTTTATAATAGGTCGACTTATTGTTTTATACGTTGTAATTATTATATTTTTATCCTTGCCCCATGAACTACGCGCTAGTGCTTTCAATGCATTATTCCTGTTCTTCAGTCTAGAGTTCACTTGTGCATGAGCATTAAATTTAAGTAGTGGGTCGAATGTTACCCCCAACACTCGGATTTTTTACTGTAGAAATGAGTATGTTGCAACTCAAGCGTCTGTTCTCCGTGTTCGGGGCGGCTTGAAGCGGGCGTCTGTCTTGGATAAAGCGGCTCGCTATATAAACGTGTAGCAAGCGTCTGTTCTCCATGTTAGGGGCGTTTTGTAGCGGGCGTCTGTCTTTGATCAAGCGGCTGGCTATATAAACATGTAAAAAGGTTGTTTCTGGTGACCTTAAGATGCAGAACGAACCCGTTCACGGAAAATTTGGGTTGGGCGAAGGGCTAACACCCCATTTCCGTAAAAAAATTACTTGTCATGAAATCTGTACACAGGCCTCGGATTATCTCGGATTCATTATTAGAACGACCTCGGAAACTGTACCCGGACTACGATTTAAAAATGGGAACCTGGAACGTGCTAAGCCTTAGAAGACCAGGAGATCTACTAAAACTTACAAACCAAATCGATAGCTATACACTAGATATAGTGGCGTTACAAGAACTAAGATGGCCAGGGAGTGGAATTCACGAAACAGCCAAGGGATACACTCTCTACTATTGCGGTCATGAAAACGGAGGAGAATTTGGAGTTGGCTTTCTCATACATCGTCGCGTGAATCAACATGTTATCGGCTTTTGCCCAATTAATATGCGGATATGCACAATGAGAATCCGCACGCAAAAATTTAATGTAACGATCATCAATGTTCATGCACCTACTGAAGACAAAGCAGATGACATTAAAGACCTGTTCTTTCTAGAACTCGAAGAAGTCATCAATAACATCCCGCGACACGATATAAAAATCGTGGTAGTTGACTTCAATGCGCAAATTGGTAGAAGTGCAGAACTTAAAACACATGTCGGCCCTAACAGCTTGCATCGTACTAGTAACAATAACGACTTTCGCGCAGCTGAACTGGCTATGATGTATGATCTAGTAATTTCTAGCACTTTATTTCCTCATTAGAGAATCCACAAAGCAACGTGGAAATCAAACGATGGAAGAACTGAAAATCAAATCGATCACGTCATGATTTCTAAGAGACACTCTGACACATAGAAACGCTTCAATCAGTTTTGAGACCGATGAAAGGATGGAGATCGGTCTGCAAGATTCTCCCTTATCTTCAGGTTTTCCATGCTTCAAGATGGGGCTTACTCTTGCCGTTTTCCAGATATTTGGTATCTGTAGGGTATTTAGGGATGTGTTGAGTGTAGTAGTGAGATATCTCAGTCCTTTGGGTCCAATATGTTTTAGTATGATTGCTGAGGATGGCTTAATTTTCTTTATGGCATTCTCAATCTCTTCTTCAGAAAATGTGATTTCCTCTAAATGTTCAGTATTGAGTTTGCGTAGATGTCTCAATACTGACCAAGTTTGCTTTTCATGTTTACTTGGCTTTTTTGTAAACTGTGTGTTGAATTTTGTTGCGCATTTTCTGTGGTTTTGGGGATATCATCGAAGGAGATCATGGAATTGTTACCTGGCTGTCGAGGATGGATTAAGGATTTTATGACCTTCCAGAGACTTTTGCTTGTGCCAAAGCTTGAATCACCCACTAGCTCTCCATTTATTACGTTTGTGTTCCGTAACTAATTTATTATTTTTCTTATTAAGGTCTGTAATTCTAGGATCAGCTGAATCTGCCTTGCGGATGTCATCTCTTTGGGTGGAGAGTACTCGAGCTTCCTGTGGAAAGTTTGGTTTCACCTTTTGTATTCTGCCGGATGGGATGAAGCGATATCAGACTGTATTAAAAATTTCTCTGAATTTTTTTCCCTCGCGTCAAGTGGTAAAAATTGTTTACTGAATTCCATTTCAGTAAAATTTTCCCAGTCTGCTTTGTTAAAATTAGTATAGGTCTTTTCTCGGATTTTATTATGTTTATGGAACGGCGATTATGATTGGCACGGGGTCTGATCCTAATGCAATATCAGTTCTTCATTCAGCAATTGGCATTAGTGACATGCTGGCAAGGCAAAAAATCTGGAGAAGAATACGACGGCTACGGTTCATGTATGGTATCCGCCCTCTGGGAGTGGGGGTGGGTTCGTTGGAAAGCTTAGGTGGTGGGGGTTATATATATAGGTATCTTAGGCCGAAGTGGTGGGATTTAGGTTATTTGACATGAAATATTGTATATAATAAATATAATATTTTATGATATATTATGTTATTTTTCACTCGCTTCTGCGACCCTGCAGACCTTCGATCAATAGCATCCACTCCCACTCCCAAGAAAAAGAAGATCGAATGAAAAAGATCCGGATTCTCATCTGACAGTTTGGCTGCTAAAACAGTTATGATGACGCGATTGATCCTTTTGACTGCTGTTTCCTGTCGGCATACCAGTAGTAATTATGTGGTGATCGATACCTTATACGATCCAAAGGATACGATCCAAAAGACGGGAAAATAGTTGAATGTGGTGGATCATCTTTCTGGGTAGCTTATACTTGGCAATAAAATAAAAAAATTATTTTTATCGGAAATGAAAAGCCGGAAGTTGCGATGCGGAACTCTTGTGAGCAGTGTTTGGTACCAAGTTTTATCAAATTCGATTATCAGGTGCAGATGTTATTGAACTTTCCAAAAAATTGGTGCTCGGGCGACCCTCAGCCCACTTTGTTCAATATCGCTGAAAAACTAAACAGCTCTTTGCCATACATATTTGCATCTTTTGCCAAAGTTTCATCAATATTCACATCAACGAATGTTATATTCTCCCAACAAACATAGAAAGCAGTTAAAAAAAAATCACCTTGGTTATTATTGAACTTGTTGTATGGTGGACCCCTCAACCCTTCGGTGCAATGTAACCCAAAAGCTAATCAAATCTATCTCATAATGACTGAAACCGTTTACTATCATTTCTTGAAAATCGATTTGTAAGTGTAAACACCTTAAAAAATTCAAAAAAAAATTTCCGGAAGTGAAAAACCGAGAGATGGCATCGTAGGTAAAAATTCGATTCACCAATCAAAAATTTTATTCTTGTTTTTTTATCCCTTCGTGTACCAAAGACAACTTGATAAAATTCGTGAGCGAATTTTAAAATATGAGAATTAAAAACATTCAATTCGTTTGAGGGAACAAATGAAACGACTTTGATACTTGAATGTTCGTTTCGTTTGTGATTGTGAGCGAGATGAGAATTAAACAGAATTTATTGTTCACGAATTAAAACGAGTTAAAAGAAATCATTCGTTTGATTTATTTGATTTTTCTTCGTTTATGTTGTTAATGAGTAGTTTGGCTGTGTTATTTACTTTATTTATTATTATCTAATGATACTGTTAAAAATATTTCAACATGCCTACAATGTGTCAAATTCTAGTGCTTCAAGGCTTCATGGGTTTGAGTGCAATGAAATAATAAAATTAAATAATTTAACTTTATGCTTGCAAAATTGCATTTTTGATTTCACAAATTCGATATTTGAGAAATCTTCAAATTCTATTTACGCCTCTTTAAATTTGATTTTTTTTTAAAATATTTCTTATTTTATTTTATTTTTTTTTTTAATATTTTGTTTTAAATTTTTTTTTTGTTTGTTTTTAAATAATTTTTTTTTTATTCTTTTTTCTTCTTTTATATTTATTAATAAGAAAAAATATAGTAATTTTATTAAAGAAACTCTATTTGTTTTTTATTTGTTTACTCAATATTTCTTTATTAATGATAAATTCGATTGGTCTTTATTAATGATAAATTCTACTGTCAACTTTTATGTTTCACATCTACCGGGCGTCCCTTGGCGGCCTACTTTTTTTTCTCCAATTATTCTAATTATAATATAGTAATTACAGCATATAAATACAAAAGAAGTCAATATTTTTGATAGTGTGTTTTACAATGCAATAACGAAATATTATGTAATGTATCTTCTGTGATGCTTACACTTTAGGGATATTGTTTTAGGTAGATTTCATATAAAAATCTATCTATTGCAATGTGCCCATTGGCGTAACTAAGAAAAGGTTCCAGGGGGGCCTGGCCCCGTAATATTGCTGAGTAAAATAATAAAAATTTCCCGTATTTATTTCTTTTTTAATACATAACGGGTGTTGCTATTTGAGGTTAATTTTCAATTTGACTGTCATTTATATTATTTTACTAGAGTGCAATATGTTATTTAAGTTATTTAGACATATATTAGGGTCAAAATAAATAAATCATTAATTAATCATATATAAATTATTAAATTTAAAAATTATTAAATTTTGAATATATTAATTATTAAATTATAAAAAGCAAAAGGAAAAAGGACTTTTTTAAAATGGTTATGTTGCACAAATTAAAATTGAAAACAATCATATACAAATGTAATGTATTTTTATCAGTATAAAATTTTTATAAAGCCTTACTTAGTACCTTTTAAACAAAAAAATAATATCAAAATCGGTTAACCAGTTAGAGAATTTAATTTTAAACTTTCCTTGTCTCTAAATTTCTTAACATATTTCATGCCACGCAGTATCAAAACCAAGGAAAAAATACAATCACGTATTAGATTTTTAATTATTTAAGTTTCAAGAAAACGGAAATGGTCAGGTTCATTTTTTGTTTATTTTATCGGCGTCTGTATTCGATGTTCCATCTGTAGTTATTTAGATAAATGATTGCGCATTGGTTGAGGAAAGCGACGTTGAGTTCGACAAAACTTAGGCAGAAGTTGTAAAAAACCATATATGGCAGAGAAAATTAACCACTAATTTTAGCCATTCGAAAATTGTTGCAAAATTTGTGGAAACTGTTTCGGTTAAAACAATAGAGGCAAAATCGTAATAATCGTTCAGAAACATATTGCTACTGTAAGTGCTAGTTAGGGATTTTAAGCCTTCATTTAGAATAGCGGGGTTATGGGATTCATAAATTTCAAATCCCGGTCGCCCGGGATCCCGGGCTTTAAAATTTGAATCAAAAATTTTCAAAATCCAATCAAACTATTTGGTGTAATTTTTTCTTGTCAATAATTGATCTATAATTATAATCCAAAATTTCATAGTTCAATCAGATTACTTGTTTTTTTTGTTGTCATAAGGTAGAAACACAACAAGGACGATAACGTCGGACGATAAAAAAAAACGTCTACAATTTCGCTGTTGTAACCACAACAAAGGCGTCAGCGTGAAAAGCTGTCAAAAATAAAATTGCATAAACTAAAATACTTTTTTCTTTGTCAAAATGAATTTTACAAATTTCAATTTTAAAATAACTAATTTTTACTAATAAATAAATAATAATAATTTTTCTACTAATAACTAATTTTAAAAATTAAATACAAAATACAAATTATGAAAATATGTAAATGAATAAAAATCGAACTTTGAGCATAAACTGAAAATTCAGTTGACAACTCAAAACAAAACGATTACAACCTCAGAAACTTGAAAAACATCAGAAAATCATATTTTTCAGTTGGCGGCCAGTCACAATAACATAAAAAATTACCCTTGCAGTCAAATAAAAATAAAATTGACATCTGGCAATAATCATCGCCGACGATAAATTAGAAATAGAATCTAAATTTTCTCTGACGAAAAAAACTTTTTCGTTTATCGCTGTAGTTGTGTTTGAAATGTATGGATCCTGTGTATTTTAATGTTACTAACGTTGTCGTCGGACGATTTCGCCCGTGTTGTGTTTCTAGCTATAGTTATACAATTTGTTTAAAAAAATAACAAATGTTACTTTACTGCCGCCGTAAATCTAAAATAAAAATGGCGTTACTTTACAGCCGCTTTGATTATAAGTAAAAAAAGTAAGACTTTAACTAACTTCCTAGCGGCAGTAAAGTTAAACTTTACAGCCGTTTGCCGAAAAATAAATATTCAAGAACAAAAACAAAACTTTAATAATATTAAATAAAGAAAAACAAGTTCCTTAAATTTTCAAGTGATTTACGAAATAGGATTTTAGAAAACATAATTGACGATTTATTTTCAAGCCTATTACTTAATTTGGAAATATTACTCCCGGAGGCTGAAACAGCCCGTTCCGATTCCACACTTATTGGTGGAGTGGACAACCTGTAATCATTATACATTCGCTGCAAATGCAGTTATCTATATGTCCTATGAAGGCTTTTCTGAAATATTTTTATTTCGCTGCCAATATTGGTGAACAGCTTAATATATTTTATGTAAATGCATTCTGACCAAAACAGTGTTGTATAGGTATTAAATTTGAATTAATACTGCTTTACAGATTATTTTTCCAAATTGTTTTCCTTTAATAAGTCGACCGGAATCACATCCTCAGTTGCATTGTCGTTGTAATCTGTGCTTCTTGATCGAGTAATGTGAGAAGCTCAATCATCCGTTTAACGTCCATTGTCTGCAACGTTTCCATTCTGCAAATATTTTAATACTTCAGATGTTTAGGTTATCCTCTCCTTTGTATGTGTTTTTGAGGCATTTGTCAATCCACGTACTAATGGGTTGCTTTGATTTTCTAGTTTATTCAGAACAAACTCAAGAAATGCATAGGCATAGGCCAATATTTCATTGTAAAATTGAGGAAATAAAAAAAAATTAGAGCTAAATATGCAAATATTTTTGTTAAAAAATATGAAGCAACAAAACTAAATTTGGGTTGTTAATAATCCAAATGCTAGTGGCATATCCATTGATCATATTGTGACGTATGGTCTTCTTCAAGGATTAAAGGCCGCATATATAGAGTTATATGAAAGTTTATCACTTCGAGAAAGCAATAGCGTGACATCAAAAGAAATTTCATAACTTAGATTTAGGTTGCTACTGTTGACTAAAAGAGTTAGTCCGCCAACATCCCTAAGGTATCATTTTCGTTACTGATAACTCACTGCTTTCGCCAGTAATATAGAAAACCTCACGTTAACTCATGTACCGGGACTGCAGCTAAATTCCTACTGTTAAGCGGTGAAGTGATAAGTTTTTAATGAAAAGTAATAAAGAAATTTTTAACAATTCACCGATTCACAATAAAAAAATTAACAAATCAACGAAAACTTATCCGCATGCCACATTAATATAACTTATTTTTTAACAGGATGCCGTGTTTTCATTGACGAATTCTGGCAAAAATGGCGATCCCGTAACCCCGGAATTTGCTTTTAATAATTCTGGGATTCAGGGATCGTAAAAATATGTCTTGATTCCAAAATCCATGCTTCAAAAATACCGGGCTTGTAATCCCTATAGTTTTAATGTTAATTAGAATTCAATAATAATTTTTCATCGTTCACACTCCACAGTAAGCACACATTCCATTAGCCATTTAATGAATTGCTTTTCACAACGATCTTCATTAAGCGATATTCAAAATTCAGATAATTCAAGATATAAAGCTCAAAATATAAAGTCTGATAACTTCAAATGACGTCGACAATTTACCATACAAACAAAACATAGAAAGTGGTAATTTTTTTTATGTTCCGGTGTGTTTTTAAGTCTTGTGGAGTTGTTATCAGAAGTAGTTTTTTAAAACGAAGTCTGGGTTGTTTTTATTGCCAAGTCTTTCGTTGAATTCAATCTCGAAAATATGGCTTACCAAAAAGTATGAATATCAAATGAATTTGACACATCATATCGTTCGAAAGAAAATGTTTTCTCTTTTAAAATTCGCTAATACGAACCAATAAGATAAACGAACATTGGGAATTTTTAAGATCAATTAAACTCAAGTAAGTAAAGATGTAATGGAAATTATGTATGGTTTGAAGTTTCTCAGAAAAAAACTCCACTGCCCATTTTTCGCGTTTCGGATGAATTCGAACCTTCCTCGTCAGTGCCTCGTTCAAATCCTTAGGCAGACACGCTATAAACGAACATTTTATATAAACACTTTTGACAACATTTTTGGTTTGCAGAATGGACCTCTGTCGCCTAACCCTCATGAAAAATGACTAGCTTTTTAAAGTTGAAATCTTATTAATTTGAAACGAAGATCAGTGGTAGTATGAAGTTTTTTTAAAATTGTCAAAATCTAGTTCGATTTTATTAATTCTAATATTCTAACGATGGTTTTGGTAGACGGTTTTTTCTAGCGTGGTGATCATATATCACAACCACTAATTCTCTTTTGAAATAATTGTAAAAAGTGATTTACTTATGGTAAAAAAAAACAATTCTGTTTTTCTAACTGGCAAATTAATTCTGCATGAACTTAATTTTCTAGGGGGGGCCAAAATTCGTCTAGGGAGGGCCGGACCCTCTGGGCCCCTACCTAGTTACGCCTATGAATGTGCCTCATCTCGGAATTTCGTGAAAATGTTGGTGCCAAACGACTATATATGATAAGCGGAGACGGAAAAACAAAAAAAAAAACTTTGTATATATATATTAGGGTGTCCCAAGACATAGAGGACAAACGTTTTTTTGCAAAATTTTATACGCATACCCGCTAAATTTTTTCCAATTGACCTTAGAAACTTAAATTAAAAGTTTTACTGCCATTGGATGACGATAACCCGTGCCGACTTGAAGTTAAACTTTAACATACGAGCTTTTACTGGGATCACTGTGTAATTATTTGAGAAATTATTTTACTCTCATTAATTAAAACGCCAATGAATTAGAAAAAGATATTACTTCGGTTTGAAAGTCCTAAGTATTACATTCTCGAGCCAAAAATGAAATTCTTACCCCATTTATCGGCATTTCTCGACGTTTTACGACTTACTGATTCTAAAAAAAAACGGTATGTCTGTCTGCCGTCACAACCGATGAAATCTAGAAAACCGCTGGAAGGGATCTCAAAAATTTTTGTTTCTAAAAATAGGGTTACTCAATTGTAAGAGCCAAAAGGACGATATGTTCTATAACTGTACGGGAAGTCTGTAAAAAATCGTCAAGTGTGTTAAAACAAGGAAATTTGCCTATTTTTTCTGCTTAAATACGTTCATTTTAAGTGATTACGAATAGGAACATTGAATTTGGAGAAATTTTGATGGTCGGTATTGGTATGTGAAGCCAAAATCTAGATTATTGTTTGTCAAAAAAATGTTGTCAAGTGTGTCAAAAGAATGATTTTCATTTTACTTAATTTTTTGGAACAATATGAAATTAATTATTTGTTTGACATGAAATCTTATCGAACATGAAATTGGACATGGAAATTTTTGATTTTGTTATAATTTTTGGAATATTTTAAAAATTTTTGAATTTTGAAAAACGTTTCAATCTTTGATTTTGTAATAATTTTTGGAATGTTTTTAGAACTTTAAAAAAAAGTTTAAATTTTTTATTTTATTTTAATTTTTAGAATATTTTTTGAATTTTGAAAGAGCCATGAATATTTGGTTTTGTAATATTTTCTTGAAACGCTAAATGGAGAGGTTTTTGAGTAGTTTGCTGGGTGTTTCATCTTTTCACTAAGTTATATTAATTTATGATCTGTTATAATTTTCCGGCACTTATTAATATTTCGTGTTAGTTTTGTAATAAATTTCTAAACAGAAATAAAACATATTTATTCTTTAACAAAGAGTTTTATGTTTGATATACATCGCTGCCCAAAACTAAAAGTCATGTCCTCATAAAAGTTTTTTGCTGAAAACTATATCAAAATCCTTAATCCAGACCGAAGTCTTGATATCTCCTTTGTTTTCATATTTCAAAATCAACTTTCGTATAAGCTAAAATTACAGCAACAATCATATGTTTCAGTAGTAAACTGTTTCAGTAGTAAATTTATTTTCAAAAATTTTACAATTCAAAATTGGATTTATTAACGTGGCACAGGTTAATATTACTTAAATTATCAATACTTTGCACCTGTAAATTTTTAGAAAAACGTATGTTATGTTTACAATTTTGGAGTTTATACTATAGCGCATAAGTAACAAACGCATCGATTTTTTTCTGAGTGAATGTTGATGATTTAAACACTGTACAACTCTATAAAACACTCATAAATATATATTAAGTCGGCGATATTATTTCCAGTTAATACCAATGATGGTGATGCTGATGATGGGTTTAACTTTGTGCCTGTTGATGATCTTAAAGTTTCAGTGGCGAAGCATCGGTATAGACACACTAGACAGTGTCTACCCAAACGTAATATAAATATAAAACTTCATTTTCATATTGTTCGCATAATGTCGACATAATCCTATTTTGTCAAACGTTCAAAGAAAATCATTAAGTTTTAATACAATAATTAGAACAAAAACAATTCAGCTATGTTCCTGAAACTTTAATACAAACGTTTCCCAGCTTCATGTCCAAACAAACAAAAATGTTTTTCTCACAGTAGACGTTTTATATTATGACTACCGCAATAAGCAATAGCAACAGCAACAAATTTTCAACTTTTGTTCCTTCTTGGATAAACAGTTTTGTTTATGTCTATTTCTGTTTATATTTTGTTTCCAAATTTTTTAAGAAACATATTATGGGTAACATTTTTGACAAAAATTGTTATTAGTTAGATGTTTCTTGAGCAATTTTTTGTGTGATTCCAGATTCGATTCCACGACTTCTGAATAACAGGAACAGTTGGAAAATAAATTTGAATCTTTGATTTTGGGTTAATTTTGGAATATTTTTAGAATTTTGAAAAAAGTTTCAATTTTGTTATAATGTTTGTTATAATGTTTGTTTCGATTTTGTTATAATTTTTGCAATATTTTTGGCATTTTGGGAAAAGTATGAATTTTTAATTTTGTTATAATTATTGCAATATTTTAACAGTTCTAGGAAAAGTTTGAATTTTTGATTTTGTTATATTTCTTGCATTAATTTTGGAATTTTGAAAATAGTTTCAATTTTTGATTTTTTAATAATATTTAGAAAATTTTTGGGATGTTGAAAAAGTTTAAATTTTGGATTTTATTATAATTTTTGGAATATTTTTAGAATTTTGAAAAAGTATATTTGTACTTTTACAAAGAATTTTATGTTTAATATTCATCGCTCCCCAAAACTTAAAACAATTAGGCCCATCCCAAGTAGGTTTTGCCAGACATTGACATACGGCCAAGCACTGGTCCATTAATGGTTAACAGTACTTGGCTATTGTTACTGGGCCAATACTAGAACCAATCATCGGCCGATCTATGGTTTACAGAAAATAGCCAGTATATTGTTACCTTTGAATGGCCAAGCACTGGCCCATGAATGGTAAATATTACTTGGCTATTGTTATTGGGTCAGTACTGTAGCCATGAATTTGCCGATCTGTCATTTTTTTAAATTTCACTAGAGTATTATCCCTTTTAGAAATACATAGTTTGAAAAATTTCACATATAGTTTAGTTATCGCCTTGTCGGTTGAAAGACTATGGTAATAAAGAAAAGGTTGGTATATGTTTTAATTTATTTTCATTTCTATTTTATTTTAATTATTTTGTAAATAATTTATTTAAAAAATATTATTTTATATTTTTTTTAATGACGGAGTTCGCCATTACTCAGCCATTCCTGCAACTGAACCAGTTGTATGGAGAGTTTTGAATTGTTTCCGTCATTTTTATTTTATTTTAAATTAGTTTGTATTTTATTTATTTAAATTTAATTGTTGATAATAATGTATATATTTTTAACGGCTCAGTCATGGTTGCCAGTATGTGGCCCAAGAATGGCAACCATTTATTGTCCGAAGTTATCATCCAGTAAAATTATGTTAATGGCCCAGTCGTGGTTGCCAGTACTCGCCCATTGCTGCATTACTGGCTGCCAGTAATGGACCATTGCTGGACCAGTTGTATAACCTTGTATGGGATAGAATAAAGGAAAAAGATATGGCTTACGTGTTGTTGTCGGTAACAGGTTAGAAATTTTTTTAATCTCTGGGGTAGGGTACTCACATAATGGACACGCCGAGTCCACTCGCCCGGCACCTGGGGACTGGAGTTATTCAACAAAGTGTGCTGGCATTTTTTTTTCTTCCTTGTAAGCGATATAACTCGTAAATGGTGCACTTTAGGATGCTGGTGCGGTGGAACTTTTTTGTTCCTTAAATGTTTTTCTATAACTTAAAATAAAGAAAAAAAAATTTGTTTTGTTGCAAATTTTTGCGAAAAGATGCGAAAACATGTCTAAAAAACGATATTTTTCAATTGAATTTAGTTATTTGCAAATAATTGTTTATAACATAATTGAGCAGCACTCTATCTTATAGCTAAAACCTCAACACAAAAAATATGCTTCAGAACTTTTCATTCGGCTTGATAGTTTTTGCACAATTCCATTTTGCACTTAATGCCTGAAAAAAATTTGTTAACTTTGGGCAGGCCGCAAGGTCTGCCCAAAGTTAGCATTAGTTATTCTGAGGCTTATTTTTTTCGTTGAGGTTTCAGCTACAAAATAGAGGGTTTATGTTTATGTTATAAACAATTATTTGCAAATAACTAAATTCAATTGAAAAATATGGATTTTTAGATATTTTTTCGCAATTTTTCGCAAAAATTTGCATCAAAACAAATTATTTTTGTTTTTTTTTATTTTACGTTAATGAAAAACATTTAAGGAACAAAAAAGTTCCACTGCACCAGCATCCTAAAGTGCACCATTTACGAGTTATATCGCTTACAAGGAAGAAAAAAAAATGCCAGCACACTTTGTTGAATATCTCCAGTCCCCAGGTGCCGAGCGAGTGGACTCGGCATGTCCATTATGTGAGTACCCTACCCCAGAGATTAAAAAAAATTCTGACCTGCTACCGACAACAACACGTACAATCCGTAATTCTATTGGCCTAAATGTTTTTGTTAATCTACAATATCCTTTATCTTTTGTACAAAATATTTCTATTTCAAAATTTTTAAAATTTTGCGGCGAATAAAAAATATAGTATATGATGCACGGACGTAAGTCATTTTAAACTTAATCTGGGTGCAAATCTCGGTTGGCGCTTCGACTCGCAAACTCCACATACCCAAGTAGGTTTTGCCAGACATTGACATACGGCCAAGCACTGGTCCATTAATGGTTAACAGTACTTGGCTATTGCTACTGGGCCAATACTAGAACCAATCATCGGCCGATCTATAGTTTACAGAAAATAGCCAGTATATTGTTACCTTTGAATGGCCAAGCAATGGCCCATGAATGGTAAATATTACTTGGCTATTGTTATTGGGCCAGTATTGTAGCCATGAATTTACCGATCTGTCATTTTATTTAAATTTCACTAGAGCATTATCCCTTTTAGAAATACATAGTTTGAAAAATTTCACAAATAGTTTAGTTATCGCCTTGTTGGTTGAAAGACTATGGTAATAAAGAAAAGGTTGGTATATGTTTTAATTTATTTTCATTTCTATTTTATTTTAATTATTTTGTAAATAATTTATTTAAATTTATATATAAAAAATATTATTTTATATATTTTTTTTATGGCGGAGTACTGGCGGAGTCAGGGTGGTGTTTGCCATTACTCAGCCATTCTTGCAACTGAACCAGTTGTATGGGGAGTTTTGAATTTTTCCCGTCATTTTTATTTTATTTTAAACTAGTTTGTATTTAATTTATTCAAATTTACATATGATAAAAATGTATATTTTTTTTAACGGCCCAGTCATGGTTGCCAGTATTTGGCCCAAGAATGGCAACCATTTATTGTCCGAAGTTATCATCCAGTAAAATTATGTTAATGGCCCAGTCGTGGTTGCCAGTACTCGCCCATTGCTGCATTACTGGCGGCCAGTAATGGACCATTACTGGACCAGTTGTACAACCTTGTATGGGTACGTCCAAAAACCTTAGCTTTCTGTCCTTTCATCTTAATGTACTATAATAAGTTTCTACTGGCATATTAATAAAACTTTTGAATATGTCTACCCTTGATTCAAAAGCACGCTTCGCCACTGTAAAGTTCTATATTATTTTAATAAATTAAAATCAGAATCTATTGGCATTGACAAAATTCCTTTACTATACTACTGAAAAATTTAATCTCTATTATTTTACCGTTTTTAACGCATATTATTAATTATTCTATAATGTCTTCCAAATTTCCAAAGGCTTGGAAGACTGCTATTATTACGCCTATTCCTAAAACAAATAATCCTGATTCAGTTAATGATTTTCGTCCTATCAGTATTTTACCTTCTCTTTCAAAAATTTTTGAAAAAATATTAGCTGAACAAATTCAAAATTATTTAAGATCATCGAATAAACTCCATCCACTTCAATCTGGGTTTAGATCAAAGCATAGCACAATTACGGCACTCATCAAAATAACTAGTGATATACATGAGGATCTTGATCAGTCATTGTTAGTTGTTCTACTCTTACTTGACTTTACTAAAGCATTTGATAAAATTGGTCATGATAGTCTTGTTAGTAAAATGAAATACTGCTACAAATTTTGTAGTTCAGTTCTTAATTTAATTTATTAGTATTGACTATTTAACATCACGATTCACGATATAATATTACTAAGACTTGCAAGTTATATTCTTCTCCGTTGCCACCAACAGCAGGTGTTCCTCAAGGATCTATCTTAGGACTTTTGCTTTTCTCAATGTTTGTTAATGACCTTTTGCATCAATTCTTGTCGTTTTCATATGTTTGCTGATGACCTCAAACTTTATTATGCTTTTAATAAAGCTAAAGTATCAGAAGCTTCTAACTTTGTTAATTCTTTAAGATCTTCTTTCTGTTTCAATGTGGGCCAAAACAAATAGTTTACTATTAAATGCAGCAAAAACTCAGGCTATTGTACTATCCAGACCACAGATGGATGTTGTTAAACCTGTTTTAGATCTGAATGACATTGAAATTATTTTCTCTGATAAAGTAAAAAATCTATAGTCGTTATCTTTGATAAACATCTATGTTGGTCTGATCATATATCTAAAATTTAACAAGTAACATATACAGTTCATTATATAAGCTTAAGAAATTCAAGATGTTCACCCCTCGATACTCGAGGTATATGTTCGTCAAATCCTTGTCAATTCCCATATTTACGTATGGTGATTTATTATTTTATAATAGGCGCATTTCATTGAAAATCAAACTTACTCAAATTTGCTTTGATCTACTCTACCTCGAACAAGTTGTGTAGTTGAAAAGCAGTTTATTATTCGATTTTATTTAAATCAGTTATAAACTTGTTTTGGTATTTTTAATAATAAAATGGACCAGTCAGATCTAAATATCAGCCCAAAATAAAAAATGTTGATAATAATAAAATTGTGTGGTTTCTTTTGAAAAGTTTTCAAATTTTTTGGCGTTCCATTGGTGATCTACTCAAAAGCTGCTTTGAGCAGCTATTTTGTTCCAAAGGAACGCATGTAATATGAAATATACCTCTACATCGAGACTAGTGTTTGCAATCTTGGTATCCGGGTACCCGGATACCCGGGTATTTAGGAAGATCTTTCGGGTATTTAATATCCGGATATTTTGGTCGGGTACCCGAACAACAAAAGGTCCAGTTTTTTCTCAATAAAATTTACAAAATTCAGTCTAAATTCAAATATACAATTCAGCTCATTCTCTTTTTGCAAATTTGAATTATTCTTTATGCTAGTTGTTGACAAATGATTCTATTCTAACCATACAAATTGCAATATATGCCCATAAACATTAAACCAACCACATCCGTAAACATTAAACTGCCCTCTAGTTAATTATTATTGTTTGGATTACGAAAACAACAGAAGAACGACGAAGAACGCATAATAAAATTTATGGAATTTTAGTTCTTATTAAAATTAAAATTAAGTCATAAAAAATTAGGGGTCTTCATTGGTTATTTGTTTGTAATTAGTTTAAAATAGAAACGGTAAATATATTAGGAAAAGTTTTTATTTAAGATTTAGGCTAATAATTAAAATAAGTGTCATCGAAAGTTTGGGACCAGTTCAAGAAAATGTCATCAGATAAATCTCCGTGCCACGTAGTTGGATGTGCACGAATAATTTCAACTAAATGGGGAAATACGTCAGCAATGAAAAATCAAATCTGATAATGATGCGTCTATAATTATAATATTGAAAATTTACAACTACAAAAATGTATTGCTGTCTACACAAGATCTACTATAGATAACAGGGGTACTACAGTTGATAAAGAGCTGAAAATTTTGTATGTAAATAAAGGAAACCGAAAAAATGATAGAAAATTTAAATCAATCGTTATTGACCGTGAAGATCCACTTTATCGGAGCGGGTTTTTTCTATTGCAGGAATTTAAAAAAGAAAATACGAAATCGGATGAGTACAGCTACCCTAAATGCTTTAATATTTTTGAAATATTATTTTATAATTAAAAAATGATCAATTTTTAGTTTACTACTGAGAGGTTTTTTTTATTGTTTTTCATCTTTTAATTTTTTTATAACTACCCGGGTTATCCGGGTAATCCGGGTAATTTGGAACATACTAATCGAGTAACCGGGTAATTTGAAATCGGGTAATTTGCAATCACTAATCGAGACTTAATGTATATTTTAATTCCTGCGTTCGTTATATATATGATTTACAATTAAATTATCATGTTACACCCTATAAAAATTCTACTATCGGTTGTTCATTATTTACTTATTATATATATCGTGTAATATGTTTTATGCAGAAGTTAATTTACTGCTCTTGTCCAAATTATTTATTTTCTTAATTAACTTTTGGTAAATCTAAACGGACTATTTATATAATTGTTAATTGTTCCTAGCTGTCAATACAGGGTATGTTCTGATAATATTCTAGTTGATGGTACTTTGTTATGGAATGAATTGCCATAAAATTTAAAAAACCATGTAACCATAATCACCCGAGCAGAAATTAGTTAGGGAAAACCTGAATACAGTCAGGGCGTGATCAGGGCCTGGTCAGTACTACAAGGGCAATCCCTATTAGGGCAATCTGATGTGGGCCTGATTTAGAATACCTTTTTAGGGTTAACCTTATTTGAATATATCCGGCCCTGATCAGGTTTTTCGTATTTGACCCCTAGCTGAAATTTAAATGGTTTAAAATTCACTAGAGTATTATCTATTTTAGAAATATATAGTTAAAATCGTTTCATGTATATTTTAGTTGTAGCTTTTCAGCTGAACGACTATAATAATAGTCATTAAGGTGGTATGTATGTTTTAATTTTTTCCATTGTAATGTTTTTATTTTAATTTGATTAATTTATGTATATAATATATAAATATATATCAGGGTCTGGTCAGGATATCCCTATCTGAACCTGATCCGATTATCCCAATCAGGGTCTGATCCGGTAATCCCAATCAGGACCTGATAGGGCAAAAGCGTTACACTCATGATCAGGGCCCAATCAGGCAGCCCTACCAATGCCTGATCCGGGTTAGGGCAAACCTGAACAGGGCCTTACTTGAGCCCTAACAAATTTCTGCTCGGGCAATTTAAAAAACTTTAAAAACACATTTGGAAATCACCCAACCCAAGCTTTTATAAGATGAAATTTTATAATAGAATTACTTCGGTCTGAAAGACCTAAGTATTACATTCATGAGCCAAAAGTGAAATTCTTACCCCGACTTTTTTTGGCATTTCTCGACGTTTTAGGACCTACTGATTCTAAAAAAGCAACAAAAATGTATGTCTGTCTGCCAGCCGGCCTTCATTACCTACGCTGCAGGGAAAACCGCTGGAGGAATTTCAAAAATTGATTTTTCTAAAAATAGGTAAGTATATTCAACAGACAGGTCCGAAAGGACGCTGTGATCGATAACTGTACCGGAAGTGTGTCAAAAAAATCATTAAGTGTGTCAAAAACAGCAAATTTTCATATTTTTGGCTTAAAAAACGTTCATTTTAAGTGATTACGAGTAGGAACATTGAATTTGGAGAAATCTTGATGGTAGGGATTGGTATGTGAGATCAAAAACCAGATTATTGCATTATAAGTTTGTCAAAAAAATGTTGTCAAGTGTGTCAAAAGAAATATGATTTTTATTTACTTTTTAACCAAATTTTTTGGAGAAAAATAAAATTAATAATTTGTATGACATGAAATTTTATTATTATTATAGAGAATTATGGAATTACATATAAGTTTGTCAAAAAAATAATGCCAAGTGTGTCAAAAAATGATTTCATTTATTTTTTTAGCCAATTTTTTGGAAAAAAAATGTAGCTGTTTTTATGACGTAAATGTAATTGAACATGAATGAAGTTTTGGAATATTTTTAGAATTTTGAAAAATTTTAAATTTTTGATTTTATCATAATTTTGGAAAAAGTTTCAATTTTTGATATTGTTATAATTTTTTCAATAATTTTAGAATTTCGGAAAAAGTTTAAATTTTTGAATTTTTAAGAATTTTTGGAATATTATTAAAATTTAGAAAAAGTTTAAATTTTTGATTTTATTCTAATTTTTGGAATATTTTCAGAATTTTGAAAAAAAAAATAGAATTTTTGAATTTTATATATATTTTGAAAAAAGTTTGAAGTTTTGATTTTGTAAGAATTTTTGGAATATTTTTAGAACTTTGTTTGAAAAAAGTTTGAATTTTTGATTTTATTTAATATTTACAATATTTTTGGAATTTTGAAAGAAATATGAATTTGTGATTTTGAAATATTTCCTCGAAACGCTAAATGGAGAGGTTTTGAGTAGTTTGCTGATTGTATAATCTTTTCACTAAATTATGTTAATATATGATCTGTTATAGTTTTCCGACTGTGTATTGATTTTTCGTGTTAGTTTTGTAATACATATCTAAACAGAGATAAAAAATGCATGTACTTTAACAAAAAGTTATGTTTGATATACATCGCTGCCCAAAACTAAAAGCCATGTCCTCATAAAAGTTTTTTGCCGAAAACTATTTAAAAATCCTTAACCCAGACCGAAGTCTTGATATCTCAGAGCTGTGAGATTTCAGCCCCTCCATATTTTATAAATTCGAATTTATAAAAACGTAAATTGTTACCTACTTAAAATAATTTAATTTATATTTTAATTTTTAATTTACCTAATAAAATTAAGTTATTGTTAATAACTTTTTTTTTATAATTTTAATATAAATAATTTAATAATAATAATTAATAATTTTTAATAATAATTATAATAATAATTATTTTAATAATATTTTTTTATTAAATAAAAGTTGCATTCTTAGAAAGGGTCCGACAGTTGTTTGTAACTTCTGAGAGGAGTACCCTACATGCAATTTATTATATATAATTAAATAAATAAATAAACATATGAATGTTTCAAGAGATGCTAAGATTTGATGTACGGGTACGGTGATGAACGAATTGAAGAAGTTAAATCTTTTAAATATTCAATGTTTGACTCAAACAACAGTATACTTACAGATATAAAAGCTCGAATCGCTGCAGGTAATCGGTTTCTACTCAATTAAGCCTCTCCTTGGATCACCGTATGTATCAACTAACACCAAGCTCAAGTTATACCAGACATTGATAAGATAGGTTGTGATGTATGGGTCACAAACTTGGACCCTTACACAAAATGACGAATCGCATTTATCTGTATTTGAGCCTAAGATCCTACGCTACATTTTTGGTCCACTTAAGACAGACGATGGAGAGTACAGAAACCGGTATAACTTTGAGATCAGAGACCTTCTTGAGGGTCCTGATATAATAGGTTATTTCCGTTCTAATAGGATTGCTTGGTTTGGGCATGTTCTACGAGCCGAGTCACAGTCTGGTATGATTAAAAAAATGTACATTCGTACCCCAGGGAGTGGGCGACCGCGAGGTAGACTACGACTGCAATGGGAGACGGACGTAATAAACGACCTTAAAAAAATCGGGTACCATGGTAATTATGTCGCTGTTGCGAACGACCGTGGGGAATATTCAAAGCTGATTAGCCTGGCAACGCTCCTACATGGAGCGTGAACGCCAAGAAAAAAAACCTCAAACACTTGTTATTCAAATATATGCACTTTGTATTCCAAAAATCAAAACCATATTAATCTGAATCCATTATAAATGGTCCATTTTGTTTAATAAAACCTATTTAGCTAAATAACACACAGGCGTTTTACCGCTAGTTACCATATAACTATATATATTATTCCGATATAACATATGCAATTAATTTAAAAAAAAGAAACTTGTTTAATTAAATTTTCACATAAACATTTACAGAATTTTAATCACGGTTACAAATGCAGAACTTTCTTTTTGAATCTTTCTGTTATAGCTTCACAATTAATTATTCTAAATTTTTCTAATAACACTCAAAATTTAAACTAAAACAGAAAAGCAAGTTGTTAACACCTGTAATTGTTATAGCCTACGCCCTACAATAACACCAAGTGTTTTTGGCATTCCAAAAAAAAAAATTAACGAGAATACTTGAGAACAATCCTCATTTAATTAATTCTCTTTGACTCCTTCAATTACAAAATTTTCAAGTATGTACATATATAAAAAAATTATGAATCAACAACTTATCAAAATGAGACAGCATACGAATATTGACCGCGTTGATTCATCCAAAAGAAAGTTTTCAGGACAAATGAATTTTTACGGGGACAACAGCTTCGTAACAGGTTCAGAATTTCTGTATTTATAAACCAAAAAAATTTCTAATTTATTAATAAAATTATAATAAATCATCCGTAAAACCAACAAACGAAAAAATAAAATTACAAAAAATATTTTATAATTATTTAAAAAGAAAAACAATTTTTAAAAAAATTTTAAATTCAATTAAAAATTAAAACAAAAAAAAATTATTAAATAAAAAAATTAAATTAATTATTATTTTTTACTTTCATGATGTATGACGCCATGAGAGCCTCATGCTATTTTTCGTCACACCATATACGAGTCGCTTGTACTACTAAGGCGCGCCTATAGATGTTTCACATTATAAACACACTTACCTGTTTTAATTAATTATTTATTAACTTTTTAAAAATATCTTAAAATTTAACCTAATTTAATTAATTATTTATTAGCTTTTTAAAAATATCTTAAAATTTTTTTGACTAGTTTCAAATTTCAATCTAAGATCATCTTCAGACAGAAAATTTTTTGCAACTCTCAAATGCGTTTCAAGATTTCTTAAAAAACAACTGTATGAAATCAAAAAGCAGTTTTACAACTATTACACTGAAAAAAACATGTCCTATTCCAATCGAAATGCAATTGTCTCAACCTCACCGTGCGGTCACGTATGGCGAATCAAACTACGAAATTGCTTCAACAACTCTACAATTATAAATCGATGAAGTTGAGACAATCACATGAAATATTTATGTGAAAAGAAAATATAGTTCAATTAATCTCAAATCCTTAAACTTTAAAATGAAAAATTCATGATATAAGGCCAAAGAAAATTTTTTTCAGGGAAATAGTTATTATCTTTATTCAACTAGTGTTATATTGGATATAACACTTTATATTTTAAATAAACCCCATTCTGTTGTTAGGAAAATGTTATCGTGTAGTTGTTGTTTGCAAATAATTTTTCTTTGCATAAATAATCAACTGCCAACTTCGAGATGAGGTTGTCATGAACTTCAATTTTTTTTTCAGTGTACAACTATAAAATTAAACTATTAAATTAAGAAAAACATGCACTAAATATCCATGTATATATATTATCTGTTCACAAATTCAGAATTATTCGTTTGTGACAAATTCGCGAACGAATTCAAATTTTACTTCTCAAAATTTTTGATTCAATTCGCGAGCTGAATATTATTGATAGAAGAATCAAATAATTAAATTCGTGAAAGAATCGAAAATAAAATTCACCTTTGATTCATTTGCATGAGAACGAATTAAATTTTTCGATTCTCCTTACTTACACTGAAAAAAATAAAGGAAAATTTGACAACCTTTTTATAAATATACAACACACAAATTGTTTTGATAAAACTACAATTTTACTTCGGTCTGAAAAACCTAAATATTACATTCATGAGCTAAAAGTGAAATTCTTACCCCCACTTTTTTGGCATTTCTCGAGGACCTACTGATTCTAAAAAACCACAAAAAAAAATGTGTTTGTCGGCCAGCCGGCCGTTACAACCGACGAAATCTAGAAAACGGCTGAAGGGATTTGAAAAATGTTGAATTCTAAAAATAGGTACACTCAATGGTAAGAGCCGAAAGGACGATGTGTTCGGTAACTGTACCAAAGTGTGTCAAAAAATCGTCAAGTGTGTCAAAACAAGGAAATATGCATATTTTTTGCTTAAAAAACGTTCATTTTAAGTGATAATGAGTAGGAACAAAGAATGTGGAGAAATTTGGATGGTCGGGATTGGTATGTGAGATCAAAAACTAGATTATTGCATTACAAGTTTGTCAAAAAAATGTTGCAAGTGTGTCAAAAGAAAGATTTTTATTTATTTTTTTACCCAATTTTTGGGAAAAAAATAAAATTAATTATTTGTTTGAAATGAAATTTTATTATTATTATTGAGAATTATGGCATCATAACTTTGTCAAAAAAATGTTGTCAAGTGTGTCAAAAGAAAAATTTTTATTTATTTTTTTACCCAATTTGTTGGAAAAAACTAAAATTAATTATTTGTTTGAAATGAAATTTTATTATTATTATTGAGAATTATGGCATTATAAGTTTGTCAAAAAAATGTTGTCAAGTGTGTCAAAAGAAAGATTTTTATTTATTTTTTTAGCCAAGTTTTTTTAACAAAATAAAATTAATTATTTGTATGATATGAAATTTTATTATTATTATTGAAATTTATAGCATTATAATTTTGTCAAAAATATGTTGTCAAGTGTGTCAAAAGAAAGATTTTTATTTACTTTTTTACCCAAGTTTTTGGAAAAAAATAAAATTAATAATTTCTATGTCATGAAAATTTATTATTATTATAGAGAATTATGGCATAATAGGTTTGTCAAAAAAAAAATGTCGAGTGTGTCAAAAAATGATTTCATTTATATTTTTAGCCACTTTTTGGAAAAAAATGTAGCAAACAGCTGTAGATGTGACATGACGTAAATGTAATTGAAAAAAAAAAATTGGACATGGACATTTTTGAATTTGTTATAGTTTTTGAAATATTTTTGGAATTTTGAAAAAGTTTCAGTTTTTGATTTTGTAATAATTTTTGGAATATTTTTAGAATTTTGAAAAATTTAAAATTTTTGATTTTATTATAATTTTGATAATTTTGGAAAATTTTATCAAGTTTTAATTTTTGATATTGTTATAATTTTTGCAATATTTTTAGAATTTTGGAAAAAGTTTGAAATGTTGAATTTTTAAGAATTTTTGAAATATTATTAGAATTTAGAAAAAGTTTAAATATTTGATTTTATTCAAATTTTTGGAATATTTTTGGAATTTTGAAAAAAAAAATAGAATTTTTGAATTTTATATACATTTTTAGAGTTTTGGAAAAAAATTCAATTTTTGATTTTGTAAGAATTTTTGAAATATTTTTAGAATTTTGAAAAATTTTAAATTTTTGATTTTGTTATAATTTATGCAATATTTTTAGAATTTTTGAAAAAAGTTTGAATTTTTTATTTTATTTATAGTTTTTACAATATTTATGGAATTTTGAAAGAAACATGAATTTGTGATTTTGAAATATTTTCTCAAAACGCTAAATGGAGAGGTTTTTGAGTAGTTTGCTGATTGTATAATCTTTTCACTGAAATATGTTAATATATGATTTGTTATAATTTTCCGACAACGTATTGATGTTTCGTGTTAGTTTTGTAATACATATCTAAACAAAGATAAAAATACATGTACTTTAACAAAAAGTTATGTTTGATATACATCGTTGCCCAAAACTAAAAACCATGTCCCCATAAAAGTTTTTTGCGAAAACTATATCAAAATCCTTAACCCAGACCGAAGTCTTGATATCTCAGAGCTGTGAGATTTCAGCCCCTCCATATTTTTTCCTTCAAATGCAAAAATAATTTGTAAACCAAATAAATTTTTGGTTTTTTCAAATAATTTTTTTTGTACTCAACAATATTTTTGGTAAACGTACAAACAATTTTGTGAGTTGTATATATATAAAAAGTTTGTAAAATTTACTTAATTTTTTTTGAGTGGAGAGACTTGATACACAGAAATATTGGAGACAGTACTAAAACGTTTTATACGTACCTAGTCTTAATAAGATTGAAAGCCAGGACTGGAAGTAATTCAAGATTCAAATCAGGTGTTCCGTAGACCGACCGCCATTTGTCCAATTTTGAAATGAATTCAGATATTCCATCTTCAAGTGTAAAATATAGCGAAGTGTCAAATACTCATAGTTATATTTATCAAAAGGTTGGGAGTGAGAAGTGATAAAAACCCCTAGTTCCCAGTCATTTGAGTATATGTCCATATGTCCCTCTCTAAGATGCCGAGCTTGATTGACAGAAAATTTAAAAAAAATTCGTATAAGAGGCAAGAAGTTTGATAAATTTTTAACGAAAAATATACCGAAGCTTAAAATAATTACATTTCTGTGTTTTGAGGATATGGAGTGGGAAAGGTTTAAAAAACCTTTTTACCAAACTGACCCAAATGAGTGTGGTGTCATTTGATAGAGCACATAATTTATGAAACATTCCCGCATTTTGTATTCACACTAAAAATCGTCCTAAATGTAGTAAGTACAGTAATGTATTTTTCATTGCCGTCCCTGCTTCATGAATGTCAGAATTTTCAAAGATTAAAATGCCCGTCAGAAGAGATAAATAAATTTTTAACTTGTCTGCTAAAGAGGAAATGTTGTTGTTTTTGAATTTAGAATTTTCAAAGTGTTTACTGTAGTAAGTAGTCTTAAACATAAAAGAATTACTATCGACGTATGTTTAGAAAGAACTTGTTACAGTATTTTAGCATTGGGTAAGACTCGTCGAATATCAAATAGAAATTGATAAATATAGTATTTTTGTGTAGTAGCTCAAATTTCTGTTTCTATCAAGTTTTACTACTTTCTACTATTTATCATACATACGTTACTTCAGCAGCTATCATTATACTTCAAACAATAAATAATAAGTTAATCTTTCAAATTTAATATTAATACTTATTTTTTACTCACAAAAGGAAAAAACAATTTCTTGAGATGTCTTGATGTCTTGTAAATAAAAATAAAAATAGATTTTGTTTATCTTATTCTGCTACTGGAATCTAAAGAATTAATTTTTTTTTGTTTATTGATTTGATTTGTCAACTGAATCACTTGAATAAATCTAATGAAAATAAAATAATATAAATAAAAAATCATTCTTACAATCAGTTTAAAAGTGTACGCTGGATTAATGATGAGGCGTAGTAATTAATTCTTAAGTTGTTATGCTGTTTTCACGATGAACAACTAGTCGACAAAGTCAATATCAATGCTCTACGAAGCGTTGCATCAATTTCCATTTCTGTTTTCCCCTACACAAAAAAACAAAGAGTGGGTTGTTTTATGTATCTAATTCAAGAAATTATTGAGATAGAAAAATAAAAAAAAATTTTTCTTTTATTTTCCAATAAAAGAGTTAAACGAAAACTCATGTGAAAAAAGTATTAAGTTAAATTTGTCCAGTTTTTGTAATAAAAAAAATCGAGTAAACGACAACGGAAAATTAATAAGAATAAGTAGAAGAAAGAAAGTAAAGTCTTTTAATTTTTTTATGTTTCTTTTCTGGATAAAATAATAATAAAAAAAAAACTAAATCTTGTGATAGAGAGAATGACATATCATTTGTAATTGTCAACTGTTTTGTTGACAGTTTTTTTTTCTAGTAAAAAAATTGTATAAAAAAGCACAGTGACGTGGTGAGATAAGGATATAAACGTTTTTGTAAAAAAAGAGTTATGGAATTTAATAGTTTTGGTCTATTTCGTTTTATTATTCCCTTTTAGGATTTTAAGAATTAGATGTGATAGATTATGTTGGGTGGTATATGTGTTGAAAAGATATATTTCCATGATGGGATTACCTACTCTTAGTTTTGAATTATTAGATGGATGATATTTGCAAAGATTGCATGAAACAAATATTTTTGTTAAAGTGCAAAATCATGAAAACTACGTCTCATTGTTCTATACTAATACGCGTGCTACGTTTACCCCCCATTCAAAATAGTTGTTCATAGTTTAACTTTTTTTCGTTTCGTATGTTATTGAAAAACATCAAATTTTGTTTAATTGGAGATCAAGACTGTCACTGTCCTTTTCTGATTTCTGGGCGGTAATAAATATCAAAAATAACAACAAAAAAGCATATAATATGCTGCAGACAACAAGAAAGAATTAAAAAAAAAATATACTGATATTGTTTTTTCCATTTACAACATTTATGAGAATTAATTTTTTTATAAAACACAGATTCGATACCGGACTGGATGTTAGTGGTTATAGTCATATACAAATTAGTTTTTAAAGAATATCTCTTTGATGGAATTTCCCATAAGTTTCGACTTAAAATATACAATCAATGATTTGGCGGTAAATTAAACAAAAAAAGTATGTTTTGTGGGATGGGCTCCTCGTAATTTAATTTATACTTAGTATTTGATGTTAATCGAATGAATCATGTTTTCGAGTTTTGCTTAATTATTTTAATACATTAGTAATTAACAATGAAAATGCATTTATTCTTTAGGTATAAGGAATCAAAGGAATAGATATTAATTAGCTCAAGATTTCTTAAAAATTTATTTTAAAATTTTTTTTGCACAATTCTCCTTATAATTTTGGGCCTAGTCAAGTAAGCTGTTATTCTTTGTTGACACCTGAGGTTTTAGGAATGGGCCGTTATTACTTCTAATTATTTAATGTCTGAAAAGAATTCGTTATCAATGAAGTTATCTATGCGCAAAAAAATTTACAGGACTAAAAATAAATTTTCCGATAGAAGCTAGATTCTCACATCTGAAATATTTAATCAGCAATCCAGTTTTATAATTCTATAACATCTGCTCATATTGAAACATACAAACATTTTAGTTCTCCCCATTAACCAAACGTACTGGACATCAAAATGCTAACAATGTAGATAAGGGAGAGTTTCGAGAAAAGTTCTGGAGTGGAAGCTTAGTGCAGCATTAAATTACTGAAACTATACAGTAATTGCCTATAAGATATCGTTCAACATTTTGGTGTATAGAAACAAATTATAGAAAATTGAACTCTGAATGTTGGTAGGTACCAACAGTTGTTTACACTCAATGAAATCAATGCATGCAGAACGAAATAGACATTAAGATAAAATTAAATAAAACTAGTGAGATAGAGAAATATGAAAGTGTCCATTTCTTAAAAAATACATTAATCTTTTCTTGATAGATATATAGTGATTCCATTTTATTATTCTGATTATGTTCTTATAAGGAAAATATATGGAGACAGGCAAAAACTTTAATAATCGAATTTTTTTGTAATTTCCTTTGATGCGCAACGAATTTAAAATTTTATAATTTTATTGTATTTAGTTTTTAAAGTTATGAGATTTATGTAGGGTGTTACACTTCACGTGATTATATATCTTTATAGTTTATATAGTTCTTATGAGTTTCATACTTTAAGAGCGTTTCAGACCTTTAAAGATTCGAGGTGTGTGGAAAAGTTAAAAATATCACAGATTTATTAAATTAATTCAAAATTATTTCTAGAAATTAACACATAATGAGAACTGTAACACAAATATGATAATTTCATGAATCGATCAGTTTTCTAAAGAAAGAATAAAGAAATTTGAAATTTTTCTTTGAGCTTATAACATTCAGTTCAATCAATCATAATCAGAAATTTCCTTTTCGTATATTTGATTTAAATTAGAAATAGAATTAACATATAATTCATGTTTCAAAGTCCTTGATGTGTTCGTTTTAATAAAAATAATAATACAATTGATATTATATTAAAATAAAAATTATACGTGTTTCTATAGTAACAATATGTTTCTTGATATGACTTATGTGTAACGTTATTTTTGCGAGTTTGTTATTCCTCCCAATTACTTTTATCATCTTAACTGAACATCACACTACACTAATACCACTAAATTGGGAAAAAACTGAAAATATTTGAAAATAAAAACTATATAAACCTGAGACACGAATATACCACATTTCGTGACGAATGATTAATGATTTCACTGATTTTTGGTAATTTTTTTTGTTTCTTCTACTACACAACAAAAATACAAGAACGTCATTCAAACACCTTTAAAGTAATTAGATTTACTGTGAAAACGACTGAAATAAAAAAAAAAGTTTTATAAAAAATTCATGCAGACACGAATTTTAATTAACATTTTTTTTAATGTTTCAGTATTTTATGAATATTGTTTTATGGATAAAATTATAGATGTAAATACAACAGTTTTTTATGAAATTATAAAGTCGGAAATTACATACGAATTGAACATCCGTTGGACCACCTCATAAATAAAATTTAGTAATTTAAAACAAAAAGTTGATAGGAGTTCTTGTGACAAAGCATAATTTCAATATTTTGGTAAATTGGTATATGCACTACTGGAATGACATTAACAATGTTTAACATTTTAAGGAATCACATGGTCGCATATCACCTTGGGCGATAGACATAAATCACGTAAAGTTCGTTAGAACCTTAGCATTATTAAATTATTAGTAGTAATTTCCCAAGTGTTTTCGTTGTTTTTTATAAATATCGTCACCAGCAGTGCTCGGATGAAATCAAATCCAACATGCCTGACACAAATGTTTTCCCCGTTTTACGCGTCAATCGGTTTGTGCAAACAGCTTCAAACTGTCGAGATTCCTCACTGTCATAGTAACAAAATGCAAAGGGATTTCTTTTTGCGTACAAATGGAATGCTTTGTCTGAAATCTGAATCAATAGTGAATCGAGTTGCTTCATTATACAAACATTTAAAAAAAAGCGTCCACCATCACCTCAGAGCGCATGTTGTTGTGGGACCTGGGTCTTAAAAGGTATCTTTGTGTTGTTGTGACACATTTTGTAATTCCTACTACACAAAACTTTTTATTTTAAAAAAAAGGGTGATACTTCGAAATATTTTTGGCGAAGATTTCCAAAGCAACAGGATGGTGATATGCCTCATGCTTGAGAGATTTTTGAAAAAATTATGAGAAAAAATATATCACCAATTTTGTTTGCCATAACTTAACTAACTAATTAAAATATTTATCTTTTAACTAAAAGTTTAAAACATTTATCAATTCGTAATTCTACTAAACTGTAATCCTTTAATGAATTTCCCTAAAATGTAGTGAGGCAAATTTTCAATTTTTAAATAACAATTAAAACTCTATTCATTAACACAATTAAAAATTAACTTTACTTCTATTTACACAGTTTTATGTTCACGGTACAGTGTTTTTTTTACAATTAAATTTCACCTTACAATTAAAATACACTTTTGCAGTGTAATTTTAACCATATAGCTCGTTCTGCCAAAGGAATGCCTTAAATACAGTTATGCTTAATTATTGTTCTAAAAATATGTTTCTATAGTGATAAGAGCCGAAAGGACGATGGGTTCGATAACTGTACCGTAAGTGTGTCAACAAATCATTACTGTGTCAAAAAAAGGAAATTTGCATATTTTTGGCTCATAAAAGGATATTTTAAGCGACAATGAGCAGTACAGATGAATATGGTAAATCTTTGATGATCGGCATCTGTATGTGTCAAAAAAAATCGTTGAGTTGGTCAAAAGAATGGTTTACATGTATTTGTTTCGCATTTTTTTTAACAAAAAATGGGAAACATTTTGGATTAGAAACATTTGACAAATAAAATTAATTATTTGAATGACATGCAATGTAATTGAATATGAAATTAGATATTAGGCATGGTTCTATCAAGGTTCTCAGATACTCCTAAACAATAGGAACAGTTGGAAAATGTCATGTTGTTGCAGATCAAATGTCGTTTTTTAACAAAAAGTGTAATTATTAGAGCGAAGTTTTTTTGAGAAATTGTTTGTGTGAAGTCGGTTCCCCCTCTTCTAAATAATAAGAACAGATAGAAAATTTCCGGTGTTGCAGATCAAAGTTTTTTTACAAATATTGAAATAAGAACCTTAACAGACAAGACACGTATTGTAAGTTATAGGATTCAAGTTATAATTTCCAGTGGTGTATTGCGGCCGGAACGAACTGGAACGACGTTTCGGTACCGGTATGAAAATATTAATTTTAAAATATTTTAAATATGTTGTAGTGATCATAAGGGTATCACTGTATCCAATACATGAAATGCTGTATAAGCATTTCATCGTTATTTTATATATCAAATATCAAGCTGTTCCGTCAGTGCATTTCAATATAAAATAATAAAACTAAATTAAAACAGATATACAAATAACACAGTAGTGCATAGGAGTTCAATAAAGAACTACATAAATGTATTCGTTATAGTGAACCAATATTAAATATATAATAAATGTTGTAAAAGTAGTGCTAGTGTTTTATTAAATGAATACCCTTAGGAACATTCAAAGTCCAAAACATGGACAAAACATGGCGACCGTGACAGATTCCTGTCTGATTCCCAGGAATTGACCATCGGAAAAAACTGTGAGTAGAAATTTCATTATTTGGTGTATTAGTGCAGTAATATGTGTATCAAAACTTTAGTGTTAAAGTCTTTTTTTTTTAAAGTAAATTTAAACAAATTTTTTTATTAAAGTAAATTTTTGATAAGTGAGTTTTTCCGAGAAATAAAAATTAAATAAAAATTTTTGTAATATAAATTTCATAATAAAAATTTTTTTTATCAAATCATTAACATAAAAAATGGAATGTTCAAACAAATAACCAAATAAAATCTAATAATAAAAGCATCGAATTTTAGTTCTATTCGAAATAGTTTAAAAAATCTCGTACACAAACCGTATAATATATTAATGTTTTTAGTACTACTCGAAAAAGTTTAAAAAAAAAAAATCTCGTACGCAAACCGTATAATATATTAAAGTTTTTAGTACTACTCGAAAAGTTTAAAAATCGCGTACGCAAACCACATAATATTGTTACGTTTTTCACACCTTACTTCGAATTGGCCTTACTCACAATTCGATAAACGCAATTCCCAATCTCTTCCTGAGTTCGATCACTGATTAGTAAGCACAAACACCAGGTTTTATTAAGTATTCAACACCTTAATTGTTTCACAACAACAGGAAAACAATACAGCAAACAATATTCTTGACTAGAATATTCTTCCAACAGCTTCAGAAACTCCAACGGTTTATTGTAGAAATTTCCAGTAACTCAACGTTCAAAATAATACACAAATTATTTCTATTCAATAATACTTATAACTTTATTCACTAATTTAAAGATCACTTTTATAATTTTAACTTCACAATCGCAGGTTTAAAATAAACTAACTCAAAACTACAAGAAATAATTTTCTTATATACCTTCTGCAATACTTCTAGATAATTCGACATCACTTTCCAGAAACCTTGAGAAAATATTAGAATATTCGATTATTTTACGTTACGTTGTTTTGATTCATAAAATCGTTTATGTTGACCCTATTTCTAAGATGAGACAACAACAACAATATTCATTTCATTAATCTGTGTAGTATTTTGTTGATTTGATTTTCCTAGAAGTGACCGTAATCGTCTAGATTTTTCTGTAATCGTCTAGATTTTTCTGCAATCGTAACAATACCCTCCACTTAAGCCTGTTCGTCCCGAACAGGATCTAGCTCTCCTTTGTATGAGGCCAATCTTTCCAAATGTACTACTTTCGCTTTGCCTCGATGTCCTTTCTTAATTCTATAAACCACGTCATTCAACTTGGTTATAATGTTGTAAGGTCCTTCCCATGCAGCTTGCAGTTTTGGTGATAACCCTCGTTTTCGTTGTGGGTTGTGTAGCCATACTAATTGTCCTTCTTCAAAACCTTTATTATTAGATCGTATATCATATCGGGCTTTCATTCTATCACTGGTCAGTTGTATCTTCTGCCGAACAAGCTTGTGAATATCCTCAAGGTTCTCCCGGATTCGGTTGACGTATTCTTGCGCTGACAATGATGTTGATGGTACCGCTCCAAATTTGAGGTCACCAGGAAGTCTTAAATCACTTCCAAAAATAGTTTGAGCTGGTGTCATGGTCGTGGTGTCATGAACTGCTGATCTGTATGCCATCAAAAATAAAGGAATGTGTTGATCCCAGTTACGTTGATTCTTACTGACCACTTTAGCTAGAAATTCCTCCAAAGTAGCATTGAATCTCTCAACCATCCCATCTGACTGTGGGTGTGAAGCTGTCGTCCTCGTTTTGTTAATCCCCAGCATTTGACAAATTTCCTGGAATACAGCTGACTCGAAGTTCCGTCCCTGATCGGTGTGGATCTCCATAGGAACTCCATAGCGGCTAATCCAATTATTTATCACCGCTTCAGCGATTGTGGTTGCTTCCTGGTTGGGAATCGCACACACTTCCGGCCACTTACTGAAGTAGTCCATGATCACAAGCACATATTTATTCTGATTATCAGTTGTTGGAAATGGTCCCGCTACATCCATTGCGATCCTTTCAAATGGAGCACCTACATTGTATTGCTTCATTTTTCCATGACTTCTTCGTACGGGTCCTTTCACCGCCGCACATTTATCGCATTTTTGACACCACTCCACAATTGATTGCCGAGTCCCTGACCAGTAAAACCGTTGTCGTATTTTTGCAAGAGTCTTATTGATCCCAAGGTGACCTCCACTCGTTCCTTCGTGATACTCCCTTAGTACTGCTTCTATTTTCCTTTTTGGTACCACTGTCAGGGATTGCTTTATCTTGCCATCTGAGCTTTCCCATACTCTCTTTAAACATCCATCCTCTAACTGGAGACTGTCCCATTGCGCCCAGTACGCCTTCAAAGTTGGAGTTTTATCAGAAATTTCTCCCCATACTGGTTTGCAGCCCTTTTCCTTGGACTCGATGATGGGTGCAAGATCCGGATCTTCTAATTGATCTTTTCTTATGGCTTCAGCAGTCCATTCATCGTCAGGTAGCACTTGTAGTAATCGTACATCGATGATGTTCTCCTTATTTTCTTGACGACTACAATGCTTGCTTTCAACTTGACAGGGTCGTCTCGATAATGCATCAGCGTTCCCATGTGCAGTACCCTTTCGATGTTCAATGTCCAAATCGTACGCCTGCAACCGTTCGATCCAACGTGCTACTTGTCCCTCTGGATTTTTGAACTGGAGTAACCACCTTAACGCACCATGGTCAGTTCTGAGATGAAATTTCTGACCATACAAGTATTTATGGAAATGTTTGACGGATTCCACAATAGCCAATAATTCCTTTCGAGTTACACAATAATTTCGCTCCGGCTTTGATAACATTTTCGAGAAATAAGCTATCACCTTTTCCTGACCATCTATATTCTGCGACAAGACTCCTCCTATACCTTCATTACTGGCATCAGTATCCAAAATAAACTGAACATTTGGTATAGGATAGGACAGAATTGGAGCCGTACATAATCTCTTTCGGAGCTCCACAAATGCTTGTTCTTGAGGTTGATTCCATTCAAATGCCTTATCTTTTCTGGTTAACTCATGCAGACTTTTGGCAACGTTGGCGAATCCTGGCACAAACCGCCTGTAATATGTGCACAATCCAAGGAAGCTTCGTAATTCATGTAGGTTCTTTGGTCTTGGCCAGTTCATAACTGCTGCAATCTTGTCAGAATCTGTATGAATTCCCATTGCCGTAACCTTGTGTCCCAAATATTTTACTTCTTCCTTGAAAAGTGAACACTTTTTGGGACTTAATTTTAAACCAGCTGCTTGCAACCTTTCCAGTACCTCCGCCAAGTTCTTCAAGTGGTCATCAAAGTCTTTACCCATGACGATGATGTCATCCAAATATACAAGGCATGTTTTCCAGTGCAAGCCTTTAAGTACCCGTTCCATTAATCTCTCGAAAGTTGCGGGAGCGTTGCATAACCCAAATGGCATGACATTAAATTGCCATAGTCCATTACCTACACTGAACGCCGTTTTCTCCCGATCTTCCTCTGCAATTTCCACCTGCCAGTAACCACTCTGCAGATCCAGTGTTGAAAACAATCTTGAACCCGATAATGTATCTAGTGTATCATCAATCCTAGGCAATGGGTAGCTATCCTTCTTAGTAACTATGTTTAGTTTCCTGTAGTCAACACAAAATCTCAAGCTCCCATCTTTCTTGCCAACCAACACCACAGGTGAGCTCCAGGGACTGTCTGAAAGCTCAATTACACCAGCTTCTTTCATATCTCTTACCATTTTATCAGCTTCCTCTCTTTTAGCCAATGGTAATCTCCTTGGTGCTTGACGTATCGGCTTTTCTGCTCCGGTATCAATACGATGTTTCACCATATTGGTTCTGCCATTTCCTTCAGGTGAACTGCAGAATACAGACTTGTGTTGCTCCAACAATTGACGTACTGCTTTCTTCTGCTCTTCTGAAAGCCCTTCTGTCCATTTCTGCACAAGTTGTTCCATTTCTGCCTTTTGTTGTTTTGTGTTGACCGAGCAATTGATGTTTTTCTGCTCGCACTTTATTATTTTAGCTACCTCTTCACATTGTCCTATGATTGATCCTTTCTTCATTGTTTTCTGGGTATCTGACAGATTTAAAACTCTTACTGGTATTTTGTAATCAGCATCCGATCTAACTAAGGTTTTCCCTATAACGACTTCTTTACAATTTTGATGTTCTTCTTTGTTGGCCTCCACAACCCACAACCTGGGTAACCCAGAACCTCCTTCCAATTTTCCCCAAATGATTGTTTCTGATTGGGGTGGCAGCTTTTCTCTGTGATCCAATATTATTTGACGGACACAATTTGAATCTTCACCAATAAACTGGAGTGGCAACTCAACATTTCCGTACGTGAGTACTCCTTTGCCAGCATCAATAACGAATCCATTTGGCCTCATGAAGTCCATTCCCAGGATGACTTCATCCACAATGTCAGCTACAACCACTTCATGTTGAAAGTGAGTATTCCCGATTTCAAAGTTGACCACTTTCTTTCCTTTAATACTTGCACTTTCGCCAGTAGCTGTCTGCATTCGGTATCTCCCTGCTGGTTTTAGTTTCCCTTTAACAACATCAGTGCGGACAATTGTATTTGTTGCTCCCGTATCTAACGTGATGACACAACTCCTTCCATCAATATTAGCCCTAACAGTAAGGCTGTCACCTCCCCTTGTCAATCTCGAAACATGGATGAAGGTTATGGGGCAATCGGTTGTGGGAGCCAGCTTACGCCCCTTTAGGCTGACTCGTTGTAGTTTAACTGATGCGGCGATGCTCCATCGTCTTCCCTAGCTTGCTGCACCCGTTCTTCTGCTGGACGTCGCTGCATAGGCGATGCTGATCTTGTTCGTTTCCTTCTCACATCTCTGCATTCCCTCGAAATATGGCCCAACTTGCCACATAACCAGCATCGTATTCTATCACTTCTGACACTCTCTCGTGGTCTTGACTTGTAGTTGTTTTCATCAGCCAACTCCACCCGGCGTATTTTAATTGATGGTTTAATAATTGCTTGCGCAGTTTCATTTGTTAAGGCATAAGCAATAGTTTCTGCGAATGTTGCTTTTGGCGACAACATTACTGCTTTTCGTGTTTCTGGATCACGAATACCATCAGTAAACGCCTCGATCTTCATTTTCTCCATAAAATTCGGTGGAGTATTCGAGTGTGCAAATGTACAAGGCGTTCTACTGCCGAAGAATAGTCCTGAATGCTTTCTCCATTCCGTTGCAAGCGACCCTTTAACTCGATCCGGTATAGCTCCTTTTTGTGGTCGCTGCCATATTTTCGTTCCAACGCATTCATCACTTCAGCATAACTTTTGCGATCGTTTTCTGGTACTGCCTGTAATGCTTCAGCTGCTTCCCCTTTAAGTGCAACTATCAATGCAGCAAGACGATTTTCGGCGTTCCAAACATTTTGGTCTGGTGCTGTCTCAAACTGGAACTTGAAGATGCCGAACGATGTTGTTCCATCGTATGATGGTGGTTTTAGTTTGATATTTGCTACTTGATGTACCACCTGGGAAATAACTTTAGTCGTTTCAACGTCCTGCAACCTCTTTTCAAAATCATCAACTTTCGTCAACATTTTATGTTCAAATTCCTGAATTTCTGTTTCAATTTTCTCGAGTTTTACATCGAATGCAGTTGACATTTGTAATAGTTTCTCATCCAAATGTTGATGTATTCCAGTTTTCAACTCATTTATTTGCTGGTTCATCTCCTCTTTATTTGCAGCAAGTGTTGCAGTAATCTCTTCCTTATTAACAGCCATGTTATTGTTGACTGTTTCCAGCTGTTGATTGATGTTACTGCTTTGTTAATCAAATTTTTGATTCATATTCAAATTCATCTGTTGCATCATAGCCATTAACTGCGTAAAATCACAATTTGCAGGTGGCAATGAGGTTGTTGTTTCCGCAACAGAACTTTTCTCTTCATCAACTGCTACTGCATCATTATTTGTCGTGACTCTTACAAACTGGTAACTTTCCACGTCCATTCCATTGGCTTCCATACCTTGTCGAAGCCGTAGCATTAATTCAGTTTTGTTTCCACTTGTTGACAATCCACGTTGTTCTAGTTCTTTCTTTAACTCAAGAACCTTCAAATCACTTAATAAAACCATTATTAACAGCTAACTAATCCCGCCGCTGTCACCAATGTTACGTTTTTCACACCTTACTTCGAATTGGCCTTACTCACAATTCGATAAACGCAATTCCCAATCTCTTCCTGAGTTCGATCACTGATTAGTAAGCACAAACACCAGGTTTTATTAAGTATTCAACACCTTAATTGTTTCACAACAACAGGAAAACAATACAGCAAACAATATTCTTGACTAGAATATTCTTCCAACAGCTTCAGAAACTCCAACGGTTTATTGTAGAAATTTCCAGTAACTCAACGTTCAAAATAATACACAAATTATTTCTATTCAATAATACTTATAACTTTATTCACTAATTTAAAGATCACTTTTATAATTTTAACTTCACAATCGCAGGTTTAAAATAAACTAACTCAAAACTACAAGAAATAATTTTCTTATATACCTTCTGCAATACTTCTAGATAATTCGACATCACTTTCCAGAAACCTTGAGAAAATATTAGAATATTCGATTATTTTACGTTACGTTGTTTTGATTCATAAAATCGTTTATGTTGACCCTATTTCTAAGAAGAGACAACAACAACAATATTCATTTCATTAATCTGTGTAGTATTTTGTTGATTTGATTTTCCTAGAAGTGACCGTAATCGTCTAGATTTTTCTGTAATCGTCTAGATTTTTCTGCAATCGTAACAATATATTAAACATATTAATACTAAATACAGGTTTATATACCGATGTATACACATTTGAAAATAAGTTTTTCAAATGAACATTTTTTTTTAGATAGAAATAGAAAATATAAATTGCGTCAATATATATATATTTTAAAAAAAAAAAAACCGACAATAAAGGAAAATAATTTTATTTTAATTTTCTCTACAATAAAATCAATTGAATTTTTTTTTTAAATTAAAGTTATAAAATTTTTAATTTTAAATTAATAAGTTTTTTTTTACAAAAAAAAAAAAAAAACAAAATCAAAACCGAAATAACAAATATTCGACGGTAAAGAATAAAATTTTGAATAAAAGTTAAAATGGGCAGTTCAAATACAAAACAGTCTGAGCAAACGTCTACAGGCCAAGTGAATAACAATTTGAAAATTGACGTAGAAGATACGATCAATGTTTATAGCACAGAGTTGTTAGTGCTAGTTGCCATTATATGCGCAATAAAAATTATAGAATTAATTTTCGTAATTTACGATAGACATCGCAGAAGCCTGAAGCGCAGGTATGCATCAACTCTACATGTATAAATCAATAATTTTTTTTTAAAATACAAAAGAATTTTTTTTTCTATACTGATGTAAATATGTAAAATTTTTCTGCATAATAATAATAATAAAAATAAATTTATGTAATTTAAACTGAAATCTGAAATTGAACCATTAATAATAATAAAAAAAAAAAAACAAAAACGTAATTTTATGTTGTTTTATTTACTTTTACATAATAATAATCTTTTTTTGAAAGCAATTTTTTTTTTAACAAACAATTTTTACAAATTCGTATGAGCGACGAAAAATTAAATGAATTTAGAGAAATACTAAAAGAAAAATTAGCTTCTTATGAGAAAGCAAAGCGACAAAAGAAACAATATTTGTATATAGAACTGGAAATCAAAAACATACAAGAAACCATATCAAAATTAGAAAAAGATTTATTTCTCCAACCAATAAAAAAAAATTTTGAAGAAAACACAATGACATCACAAAAAGCAACAGAGGTTATTGACTTAGTGTCAAAAATTTTAAGAGACGACTACGATGGAAATCCTCTTCAATTAGGTAGTATAATAGACAAATTAAACACCTTAGTATTAGCAATAACTCACGCTGATAATCAGCAACTGTTAACAAATCTGGTTAAAGCCAAGCTAACAACAAAGGCAAGAGAGTCAACCGCGGAGTGTAAATCCATAACAGAAATAATCGAGAAACTAAAACAAAGTTGTAAGGGTCAACCCTCTTGGATGATCAATACAACAATGGAAGGATTAAAAAGCGGAAATAAGGACAAATATATAAAGGATTTGAGTGAGTTAACAGATAAGTTGAAAAACGCATATATAAGCGAAGGAGTTAGCCAAACAACTGCTACGCAGTACGTAGTCCATGCTGCTGTGAAAAATATAAAACAAAATCACGCAAATGATGTTATATTACAAAGTGCCTTGTCAAGTGAATTCAGCGATATGGATCAACTCATACATAGGTTCCAGTCATTATCTAACGAAAGAAATGCTCAAACTTTATCTTTCAGAGGTCGACAAGTAAATACGCAGAGAAACAAATATCAAAATTTTAATAGAAATTTCAGCTATGACCGCAACAATAATAACAATTTTAATAGATTTCAGAACAACAATAATAATAATAATAATTTTAGAAGATTTCAGATAAATAATAACAGAAATTTTAATAGTAAAAATAGATTTGGTAACCGGTATAATAATAAAAATAATAATAACCAAAATAATATAGGTAGTCAGCAGAGCTACAACGTAAGGAACATGAGGACTCGAATGATAGAATTTAACGAGTCGGGAAACGAAGCAGACCTCGGTGCACAGGGGAATGTTTAAAAATTTTAACAATTAACCTTAATTTTTGTCATTTTTGTAATTTTAAACTAAATAATATAAACAAAGCTAATGTAAGTTTTCTTTTAGATACCGGAGCAGATGTGTCATTGTTGAAATACAATGATAGTTTTAAAAATTTAATTAATTATAATAATAAAATTTTATTAAAAGGAATTTCAGATAAAGAATTGAAAACAGTAGGTACCATTTCGATTGAAATTTGTTCAAACAATTATGCAATTAAACATGAGTTTCATATAGTTCAAAGCGACTTTCCAATACCAACGTCAGGTATTTTAGGTAGAGACTTTTTCACCAAATTTTCATGTAACATAAGTTACGACGATTTCACATTAGAAATCAATGAACGACATATATCATTCAGAATTCCGATCTTATCAGGTACGGATACCGATACAATTTTCATACCGACCTAGATGCGAAATAATAAAAAGACTATCAAATGTAAAAATTTTAAATGATTCAGTTGTTCAACAGGGAGAATTAATCCCTGGTGTGCTCATAGGTAGAGCTATTATAAATCAAAATAAACCGTATGTGCAGTTAATAAATACAAATAATTATGGAGTAGAAATTAAACAATCTTCTATTGTTTTAGAACCTTTAGACGATTTTCACGTCTATCATTTTAATAAAAAAGAAATTCTAAATACAGCTGAAAAAACAAAAGAAATTCTTGAAAAAGTAGAACGGAATAATAAAATTATCGATCCAAATATTAATCGACACATACAAACGCTTATCTCACAATATGTAGATATTTTTGCAAGTGATTCTGAAAAACTAACTGTAAATAACTTTTATACTCCAAACATCCAAATTAAGGATGATATTCCAGTATATACTAAGTCCTATAGGCTGCCACATTCCCAAAAACAAGAAATCAATAGTTAAGTAGCTAAAATGCTTGAAAATGATATCATCGAGCCTTCTATTTCAAGCTTCAATAGTCCAATTCTTCTTGTTCCAAAAAAGTCAAATGACAATAACAAAAAATTTCGTCTTGTTGTAGACTTCAGAAACATTAACAAAAAAGTTATAGCAGACAAATGTCCTTTACCAAGAATTGATGACATTTTAGATCAGCTGGGTAGAGCTAAATATTTCAGTGTGGTAGATCTTCAGTCAGGATTTCATCAAATCCCATTGGACGATAAATCTAGAAACATAACATCGTTCAGTACAGATTCAGGTTCATATAGGTATACTAGATTACCTTTCGGACTATCTATTAGTCCAAACTCTTTCCAAAGGATGATGACATTAGCTTTTGCTAATATATCGCCTATGCGAGCGTTCGTTTACATGGACGATTTAATAGTCTACGGGTGCTCGGTAAAGCATCATTTACAAAATTTAGAATTAGTATTCAAAGCATGTCGAGAAAAGAATTTAAAGCTGAATCCGGACAAATGTAATTTTTTCAAAACGGAAGTGACATATTTAGGTCACACATGCACAGATAAAGGAATAACAATAGACAAATCAAAATTTGATATTTTAAAAAATTATCCAATTCCTAAAAACGCGGATGAAACTAAACGTTTCGTAGCTTTCGCTAACTATTACAGAAGATTTATAAAAAATTTTGCTCATATGTCAAGTCCATTAAATAAACTTACGAGAAAGAATAATACATTTAAATGGGAAAAAGAAGAAAGTCAAGCTTTTGATAAGATAAAAAATTGCCTAACAAAAATGCCAATGTTACAATACCCTGATTTCTAAACAATTTATAATTACTACAGATGCAAGCAACACTGCTTGTGGAGCTGTTTTAAGTCAAACGCATAATAATGTCGATTTGCCGATAGTTTTTGCATCGAAAGCATTTACAAAAGGAGAATCAAATAAATCTACTATAGAAAAAGAGTTAACAGCCATACATTGGGCAGTTAGATATTTTCGACCATACATATATGGTACAAAATTTCTAATCAAATCAGATCATAAACCGTTAGTTTACATGTACTCATTAAAAAATCCATCATCAAAATTAACTCGAATGAGATTGGATTTAGAGGAATATGATTTTGATATAGAATATTTAAAAGGAGAAGCAAACGTCGTAGCAGACGCTTTGTCAAGAATTAGCATAGATAATCTAAAAGAAATTCGAATGGTCCAAACGAGATCAACTACAAAAAAGTTAAGTAGTAATGAAAATAATAATAAAAGCAATTCTGACATTAATAATATTAATGATAAAAGTAATAAAAGTAACAATAGTAGAATTCAAAATAAAGTAGAAACAATAAATAATAACATAATTAATGATAATATAAAAAATAGTAATGATAATTGTAAAGTAATTGAGAATTTTAATAATAGAAATTTAAAAGGTATACCTATAGTAATAACAGAATTAAATGAAAATGATATCAAAGTAAAAGTAATAAAAAATTAAAGAATTCTATATGAAAATAAATATAATTATAATCGAGGACATAAGACATCTACTAAGGTGGATAGTCGCGAAAGTGCCGAGATTGATAAAATGAAATTAATAAGAAATGGAAGAAATTTGTATGAAAGTAATAATTGTTATAATCAAGGATATAAGACATCTACTAAGGTGGATAGTCGCGAAAATACCGAGATTGATAACGTAAGTTTTCACGAGGAATTTAATAAGTTAAATGTCCGCGAAAGTGAAGATAAGGAAAATATTGAAAATATTAATGAAAAAATAGAATTTTTAAAACGTTTGTTTAAAGACCTGAATGAGTTCAGCGTCACGAAAAATATATATTGTTTAAAAATCGCGCGTAATGATAGAATTTTTATAAAAATTAATTTAGAAACATTTATAAACCTAGGTAATAAAGTACTTAATGACGTCAAAATAATCATTTTTAAAAAACCAGTAAAAATAAGTGTAGAAGAAGAAAAAGCAAAAATAATCAAGTTATATCACGATGATCCAATCACAGGAGGTCATACAGGCATAAGAAGAACGTACATGAAAATAGCAGAAAAATTCAACTGGCCTTACTTAAAAACGCAAGTGGCAGACTATGTTAAAAATTGTAACAAGTGCAAAATCAACAAAGCAAAGCAATATCACAAAGAGGAGTTAACATTAACAAAAACTCCTGAAGAACCCTTCCATACTACAATCGGACCTATAGAAACAAGCAGTCAAGGTAACAAGTATGCAGTAACATTGCAGTGTGAATTAACCAAGTACGTAGTAATTCTACCAATACCGGATAAAACAGCAAAAGCAGTAGCAGATACAATATTTAATAACTTTATATTAACCTATGGAAACTTCACAATAGTAAAAACAGATCTTGGTACAGAATATGTAAATGAGATATTCGCAGGATTAAAAGACCTGCTGGGTTTTCAACACTTTTCGTCTACAGCATATCATCATCAAACACTTGATAAGAAATCAAAACCACAAAATTTTAAAATAGGTGACGAGGTAGTTACATTGAATAATACAGCTAAAACGAAATTCGAGAAAAGATATTTAGGACCATGAAAAATTATAGAATTATTGGAAAACAACAATGTCAAAGTAAGAGATACAAGTAATAACAGCATAAAAATTTTGCATAAAGATAATTTATTTAAAGTATGAACCGGAATATCGATTACAAACACTTATTATTTTGCTAAAACTGGAAAAGAAAAAGAAAAAGAGAATAAATGAATATAAATGATTATGAATAAATAATTATAATTAATATTAGTTAATGTTATATAAATAGGGAATCTCAAAGCTTCCATATAATTAATTTTATACAAACATAATAATTTGAAAAAAAAAATATATTATTAATTTTATATAAGTTTATAAAATACATAAAGATAATTTCAAAAACATATAATTAAATTTTTTTATATATGAATAGATACAAATATAATATATTAAAATTAAACTTTATGAATTTATTACAAGATATTTAAAGAAAAAGAAAAAATTAAAATTTTTACGCTAGAACGCTTACTGTTTGCTTCATATTTTTAATAATTGCTAATAATAATATTAATTTACAATAAATTTTTCTATTATAGAATGTTAACTTTAAAACTCTAGTAATTCAAAAAAAAAAATGAAAAGAATGATCGAATTGATATTAAATTTTTTTTTGTATATGTATTTTGTTAAAAATGAGGAATGCACCGCAATCTTTTAAAAGGGGTGGTATCCTGAGATCATTTCAATGTTAAACCAAATGAAAAAAAATAATAATTAAACAAAATTTAAATAATTTAAACAAAAATAAATTTAAAAATTATAGAAAAAAAAATGAACTTCTCTCAAATATCAACTAAAATTGTATAAGTGTGATTGAATTAAATTAATGTCAAGTAGAGTACTTACGAATTTAGAAATGTCTAGGGCCCAGAATATTTCTGAATTGGTAACGAATCAAAATTCTTAAACCTAATGAGTAACAGTTTAACCTCGTACTAAATGACGCCTACGTCATTCTTTTAAAAAGGGAGGTGTAGTGATCATAAGGGTATAACTGTATCCAATACATGAAATGCTGTATAAGCATTTCATCGTTATTTTATATATCAAATATCAAGCTGCTCCGTCAGCGCATTTCAATATAAAATAATAAAACTAAATTAAAACAGATATACAAATAACACAGTAGTGCATAGGAGTTCAATAAAGAACTACATAAATGTATTCGTTATAGTGAACCAATATTAAATATATAATAAATGTTGTAAAAGTAGTGCTAGTGTTTTATTAAATGAATACCCTTAGGAACATTCAAAGTCCAAAACATGGACAAAACAATGTTATAGAATTAAATTTTCTGTTATATAAACTACTTTTAATTTTTTTAAACTGTATTAGCATTTAATTAAAACGGGGTAATACACAGGGTAAAACATATTCATTAAACGGGGTAAAACATATTCAATTAAAACGGGGTAATTTGAGGAAAAACAAAATAATAAAATATAAAATTTTAAACCCGGCTAAACAAGTTTATAATATGTATTAGCATTGTTTGTGTATGTTTCTGCAACCTTCGCAATTAGTCTGCTATGCCAGGGTGGCTTTCTTTTCCAAACAAAAATGACTCTTATTATAGTGCAACTATTAATAAGAATACGATTTTTTCAACTAAGCAAATCTGCACTATACTGGTTTATTTGAAAATATATAAATAGTAATGAGTAAACACATTGGTTTTGAGCTAGTTGTTTTATGACCGTTACATATGGTTTGATGTATGCACTCAAAAAAAAACTAAGTAGATTTTACAAATTTTTTTATAAATATACAACACACAAATTTTTTTGTAAGTATACCAAATATATTGTAGATTACAAAAAAATGTTTTGGAAAAACCAAAAATTTATTTGATTTACAAATTATTTTTGGATGTGAAGGAAAAAAAATTGTAGCTTTATCAAAAAATTTTGTGTGTTGTATATTTATAAAACTTTTGTAAAAGTGACTTTTATTTTTTTGAGTGTAATTATTTTTTATGAATTTATAAATTATCATTATAAGCTTGGATATAATTTCATTTTTATAAAGTATTGTTTTTTTTAAACTATTATATATTAAAGATTTTTTGTTACATCTTCAAAAACCTCGGTTCTCGGAGCAAATATTGCACACCAAGATTAAGTGCAACAAATATAATAGAATAGAACATTTTGGAAAACAAAGGAAACAGAAAAATTCTTTAAAAAATTTAAATGTAGGCGGAAATTATCAATTGATGAGTCTACAACGTTAAGGCAAAAATCTACTTTAACAATGTTTTCAAAATGTGAAGCCGATAAATCACAAGATCCTCATTATTTATTTTTTGATCTGATTGAACTATCAGATCAAACCACGAATACTAAAACACAATATCTTTTGGAATGTTTTAAAAATATGGATTTACCGATGGTTATTTAAAACAGCCCTTAATTTCCTTTACTAGAGAGAGAAAAATCTGTTGTGGGCAAGAGGTTGGAAAAATATTCTAACTATTTGACATTGTTTGAACCGTTGTTTAGTGTTGTCATTATGAGATGCGATCGCGGAAGTAAATGGAATTGATCATTCTCAAATATTTAACAAACTTTATTCCGTTTAAAGTCAATGAGCTAAAAAGCAAAGACAAAAATAGGCAATTAGCTTAAAACCAGAGAGAAATCAATGGTGCTGCGAACATCGAAAATATAAAATTTAAAAATTGGACGAACGAATATTTAGTGTTTATTGGCTGGTCAGCTCTTTTAGATCGGTATTGTATCCACCATATGGAAGAACTTTGTGTCATTCTGCAATCATTTTTAAAATGCTAGTATAAAAGTATAATATGCGATCCAACACAGTTAAGGCTTTGTTTAATAGATTAAGTAAACAAATAACATCTTAAGAGTTTGTAACTAATTTGGTATTAATGTGTAGGATGTTTTATGTGAAATATCTAGTCTTTCCAAAACGTTGAAAAACGGGATGCGCCCATTGTATACAAGCAGATAAATCGATTCGCCGCATAATTTATATTTAAAAAAATTTAAAGATCTTCAAAAAGAAAAGAAAATGCTACCCAAGCAGAGTTTGCTGGACTATGAAATACGGCCAAGCACTCCATTAATGATTGACAATACTATTGTTATTTAGCTAGTACTAGAACCATTTATCGGTCGATCTGTGATTTACAGAAAAGAGTCAGTATATTCTGTCAGCTGATTCAATAATCAGCCAGCTGATTCAACATTTTCTATCCAACCAATACATTTCGGTTTCCTTAGACGGATTTTCTTCTGAGTCTAAACTAATTAACGCTGGTGTACCTCAAGGCTCAGTATTGTCCCAAACCCTATTTTTGATTTATATCAACGAATTGTTGAAAATCACCAGCAACCCAATAAATAGTTTTGCAGATGATAGTACTCTGCACAAGTCGTTCGAGCCCCTTCCTTCAAAAGGTAAAATATAAACGTGAATAAAGACCCGCCATAAACGTGAATAAAGACCTAAAAAAAGTCGCCGATTGGGGTTAACAGAACCTGGTCAAATTCAACTCCACCAAAACACAGCTGTTGATTGTTTCCAGATCAAAGACAGAGTTCCCCAAAGATATTTTATTCAGTATGTGTGATGATCCAATAGGTGAATGTAAAAACATTCGTTTATTGGGTGTCACAGTTTCAAATAACCTACTCTGGAACGATCATGTAATGGCGATGGCAAAAATGGCGGCTAAAAAACTCGGCCTCTTAAATAGATGCCAAAAATTTTTCACTCCATGTTTATAAATCCTATATTAGTCCCTGTATATGGAGTACTGTTGTCAAGTTTGGGGTGCTGCTTCTGTTTCCATCTTGGTCCTCTTAGACTCTGTTTAAAAGCGGGCTATACGAATTGTGGGTGATCGAGCTTTGACATCAAAGCTTAATTCCCTACAACATCGTCGCACTGTTGCTGACCTCGTTGTTTTTTACAAATATCGTCATCAACAGTGCTCAGATGAAATCAGCGGCATCATGCCTCAAACTTATTCTTACCCCCGTTCCACTGGGCAATCGGCTACCGCAACGAGTCAAATGGTCAAGGTCCCACGCTGTCATACTGGCAGATCGCAGAAAGACTTCTTTGTCCAAACTGCATACAAATGGAATAGTTTGTCGGAATCCATAGTGTCAGGTGGCTGCAATCCGCAGAGGTTTAAAAAAGGCGTTCATCAACATCTTAGAACGCAAGTTGTTGGGCTACCTAGGTCTTAAAAGGTATTTATGTGTTGTTGTGACACATATTCTAAACCCTATTACACAACAGTTTTTATTAAAAAAAAAAAATTTAGTTATCTTTGAATGACCAAGCACTGGCTCATAAATGGTAAACAGTATCTGGCTATTGTTATTGGACCATTACTGAATTCGATCCACGGTTTATAGAAAATAGCCAGTACAGCTTTCTTTAAATGGCCAAGCAATGGGCCGTTAATGGTTACCATAAATTGGCTATTGTTATTGGACCAGTAATACAACAACAAATGGGCTGATCTACGATTGATATAAATAACCCAAAAATTGTTTCTTCTTAAGTCAACGTCGTTGTTAAAATCAGAAGATTATATAAAAACTTGGTAGCGATCGCATCGTTCTGCTGACGATACTTTAAATAAGATAGCAGCACCGACATCGACAGTCGTTAATCCTTTGCCGTACACGGTTGTGCAACAGCTTGTTCGTTTAACCGAATACAAAATTTCGATGGTTTGAACAAAAAAAATGCTCGTAATTTCTCGTAAATAACTTTTCAGTAAATTTTAGGTGTATTTTAAACTTTCAGTTGCAATGCGGGAATAAAATCACTATAGATATATGAGGTCCATAAATTACTTTTTAGTGTAAGTTATCAAATTATTTTGTTTACACCTAAAAGTAAATATTCTATGGTAATTTTATTACTTCGGTGTAGAATTGTTACTTAGGATGGTCCAGTATAATGATCCAATACTGGCGAGTAGCAGCAATTGCCGAGTACTGGCGACCATGACTGGACCATTAACATAATTTTACTATATGATAACTTCGGGCAATAATTGACTCCTATTCATAGGCCAGAGAAAAAGCCAGAAATTTTCTATACGTATAGAACTGGACCAGCAATGGTTCAATACTGGCGAACATTAATGCAACAATGGTATAGTACTGGCAACCATGACTTATAGTACTGGCGACTAGTACTCGACCGTTAACATAGTTTTACTGGATGATAACATCGGACAATAATTGGCTGCCATTCATGAGTCAGAGAAAAAAACAGCAACATCATTAATGGTCTGTTACTGGGCCAGATATGATGACAATTATTGCAGCAATGGCCGAGTACAACCATGACATGACCTTAGGTCTTTCAAAAATATAAAATATTATCATATGTATAAATTTAAATATATTAAATACCAAATAATTCTAATAAAATAAAAATTCTAAAGAAAAAAAATTGTAAACTTTATTATTATTATCATAGTCTTTAAGTCGAGAAGCAATAATTAAACTACATAGGTGAAATTTTTCAAAATGGATATTGCTCTTTCATTTCAAAATGGATATTACTATTTAATTTTTCAAAATGGATATTGCTCTAGTGAATTTTAACCAAATGACAAATAGTGGCCAAATTGGCTCATTACTGGCTTAATAACAAGAGCCAATTAATGTTATCAATTAACGGGAGTTTGCTTTATCTGGCAATTCCCGCTTGGGGGCAATTTTATAATTTTTAAATATACTGTTTGCGAAGTGAGCGATATATTTATATGCGTATACTGTGATTTTATTTTGCTGTGGATGTTGTGATTTTATTTTGTGTTGGAAGGCATAAGTTTTTTATTTTAATATTTTCAAGAATAAAAGATTTTGTTTAACTGTCATTTGCTATTTTTTTAAACAAAAATGTAGTTTTTATAATATTTTTAAAGAATAAATAAATTTATTTTGTATAGTAGTCTATGAATGTAATAAATTTGTATCAAACTCAATTACCAGTGGGAGATTTCTAAATAAGGTAGCTGAATTTTTGCTGCGGCCGTGACCACTAAGTTAAAAATGGAACCATCAAATTCGCTAAAAAAAATTTCAAAAAACGTTTAATTCCAGCAGTTCTAAGCATCTTCACTCGCTACGCTTGCGTTATAAATTTCAAACAATTCTAACCTAAAGCGTTCCGTTACTTATTCTGTATGCAATGTTAATTATTGAAATAAATTATTTAGAATACAGTTGGGTTGGAAAACGCTCAGTTGCAATTAGTCAAAATCAGCGTTTACCTAAATAAAAAGGATTTCTGCGATTTTCTGGATTAATAATATAGAAAATATGGAGGGGCTGAAATCTCACAGCTCTGAGATATCAAGACTTTGGTCTGGGTTAAGGATTTTTATATAGTTTTCGGCAAAAATGAGGACATGGTTTTTAGTTTTGGGCAGCGTGTTTATCAAACAAATTTTTTTGTTAAAGTACATGTATTTTTTATCTCTGTTTAGATATGTGTTACAAAACTAGCACGAAACATCAATACGTTGTTGGAAAATTATAACAGATCATAAATTAACATAATTTAGTGAAAAGATTATACAATGAGCAAACTACTCAAAACCTCTCCATTAAGCGTTTCGAGAAAATATTTCAAAATCACAAATTCATATTCCTTCCAAAATTCCAAAAATGTTGTAAAAATTAAATAAAATCAAAAATTCAAACTTTTTTCAAACAATATTCTAAAAATATTTGAAAAATTATTACAAAATCAAAGATTAAAACTTTTTCAAAAACTCTAAAAATATTGCATAAATTATAACGAAATCAAAAATTGAAACTTTTTCCAAAGTTATAAAAATTATAATATAATCAAAAATTTAAATTTTTTTCAAAATTCTAAAAATATTCCGAAAATTCTTACAAAATCAAAACTTGAAACTTTTTTCAAAATTCTAAAAATATATATAAAATTCTAAAAATTCTATTTTCTTTTTTTTCAAAATTCTGAAAATATTCCAAAAATTAGAATAAAATCAAAAATTTAAACCTTTTATAAATTTTAATAATTGTCCAAAAATTCTTAAAAATTCAAAAATTTAAACTTTCTCCAAAATTCTAAAATTATTGCAAAAATTATAACAATATCAAAACTTAAAACTTTTTCTAAAATTATGATAAAATCAAAAATTTAAAATTTTTCAGAATTCTAAAAATATTCCAAAAATTCTTACAAAATCAAATATTCAAACTTTTTTCAAAATTTTAAAAGTATATATATAAAAGAATTCTATTTTTTTTTCAAAATTCTAAAAATATTGCAAAAATTATTACAAAATCAAAAATACAAACTTTCTCAAAATTCCAAAAATATTTCAAAAACTATAACAAATTCAAAAATGTCCATGTCCAAATTCATGTCTAATTACATTTACGTCATAAAAACAACTACATTTTTTTCCCAAAAAATTGTCTAAAAAAATAAATGAAATCAATTTTTGACACACTTGACATTATTTTTTTGACAAACTTATAATGCCATAATTCTCTATAATAATAATAAAATTTCATGTCATACAAATTATTAATTTTATTTTTTTCCAAAAACTTGGGTAAAAAAATAAATAAAAATCTTTCTTTTGACACACTTGCAACATTTTTTTGACAAACTTATAATGCCATAATTCTCTATAACAATAATAAAATATCATGTCATACAAATTATTAATTTTATTTTTTTCTAAAAAATTGGGGTAAAAACATAAATAAAAATCTTTATTTTGACACATTTGACAACATTTTTTTGACAAACTTATAATGCCAGAATTCTCAATAATAATAATAAAATTTCTTTTCAAACAAATAATTAATTTCAGTTTTTTCCAAAAAATTGGGTAAAAAAATAAATAAAAAATCTTTATTTCACTCACTTGACAACATTTTTTGACAAACTTATAATGCCATAATTCTCAATAATAATAATAAAATTTTATTCAACAAATAATTAATTTTATTCTTTTCCAAAAAAATGGGTAAAAAAATAAATAAAAATCTTTCTTTTGACACACTTGACAACATTTTTATGACAAACTTATAATGTAATAATCTGGTTTTTGATCTCACATACCAATCCCCCACCATCAAGATTTCTCCAAATTCAATGTTCCTACTCGTAATCACTTAAAATGAACGTTTTTTAAGCTAAAAATATGAAAATTTGCTGTTTTTGACACACTTAATGATTTTTTTTGACACACTTCCGGTACAGTTATCGAATACAGCGTCCTTTTGGACCTGTCCCTTGAGTAAACCTATTTTTAGAAAAAAAATTTTTGAAATCCCTCCTGCGTTTTTCCCTGCAGCGTAGGTAATGACGGCTGGACGGACGGACGGCCGGCAGACAGACATACATTTTTTGTTGTTGCTTTTTTAGAATCAGTAGGTCCAAAAACGTCGAGAAATGCCAAAACAAGTGGGGGTAAGAATTTCACTTTTGACTCATGAATGTAATACTTAGGTCTTTCAGACCGAAGTAAATATTAGGTATGGCTTATGGGTATAGATAGTATGCCGTTTTTTTAAAGTGTGCTTTGCTATATATATTTAAACTCTCTACACTAAAATAATCACAATACGTATTTTAAGTTAACGATTATAAAATAAATCTGTTTCTAGAAACTTCTCTTGAATTTTTATTTCTAATTCCCATTCATTTTTTATTGTTATTGTTGATGTGATTTGATAAAAAAATAACAAAAAAATCAAGACAACGAAATATGATTAAAAAAGCATATGTCGATTTTCCCATGTCCAAAAATGAATTATAAACATTCATTCTATTCTATTACTAAAACGAATACATTTTTTGTTATAAAATACTTAAGTTAAATTGCATTTTACCTAATAATATTATTTTATTTAGAAGTTAATTGTTTTTTAATATCACGATTCTTGTTGATCTATGTCAATTATAAGAACGACGAAAGTTCAATATTCGAAGCAGAACGACACCACGGTTGTGCACAACCGACAATGGGAATATTCAATGCAAAGCAGATCCTGTTGATCCATTACAATAATTAAAATGAATATATAGTTATTTGAATTAATGATAATTTAGCGTGATGTAGTTAAGAATTTAAAAAAAAGACAGATCTCTATCTTGACTCTCAACTAAAAAATTATTGTCCGATTTTAATTTGTAATTTGAAAACTAATGAAAGTGAGTGACACTAATTTGACATAACTTGTTTTTGTTTCGTTTTAATTAATAGATTTTTGTCACAAAAGATTTTTTGTTTAATTAGTTAAAGTTTTTTAGACGAACAATTACTGGAAAGTAAATTTGTTTCGATTTTATAAAATGTTGTTGAACTTGAAATTATGATTTGCTTTTTTAAATTATGATTTACTATAATCTTTATCTATTTAGTTACAAAGTGGCTGATTCGAATATCTAAAATTGCCGTAGACTTACCCATATACTAATAAAAATGACTGTTAAATTTCTAAAATTCTAACAATTGTAATAATGTTCGTGATCAACATAATTGTTTCTAATTCAGGGAATACATTTTTATGAATTATAACTAACAACAAGAACTGTGTTATGAATACAGAATGACTTGTTATAATTTAAAAAAAAAATTATTATTCTTAAACTTTTATTTCGATTCGTAAAAGCACTTGTAATGATTTATATTTTGCTACTTAAGTAGTTTAACACTTATTGTTGTTAAGAAATTAGTTTATTTAAACGATTTGTATATACGTTTTATTAAGTGAATAAAACTTATTTTTCGATTAGCTGCGAAAGATTCGAAACTTTCGATTAGCTTAAAATTCTTTGAATTTATGTTAATATACATATTATGTTATCACGATAAGTAAACCATAATAATTTATACAGATTCTATTTGATATTTCATAATTTCAACAGTCGATATGTCAAAACTTCATTGCAAAAGGATTAATCAAAAAATTTATAATTTTCATTGGCTCAACAAAAAAACAATCAATCTGCGAAAGCGTTAACACATTCGAAATTTAATTGAATCATCATTACTATGATTACTATTATTATTACCGATGATGGATGTTTTTTTAAAAGATCATGAAAAATTTTCATTTCATTTATTTTCGGTTTCATTTTCGATGACACATTTAATCCGAAAAATAAAAGTTTACAGAAAAAGAACAATCATCGCTTGATTATTATGTGCGATTGTAATTTTATAACAACAGGTAAATTAGTTTAATATGTTGCAGTATGGAATAAATACTGAAGCGAATAAAATTAGAATTATGTTAAGGTACATTACTAAGAAAAAAGTTTGCAAAACCACTCCACTGTCAAAGTTCTTTTGATATCAAGAAACGGTTCTGAATGTAGCCCAAGCTCGATTCGTTCCTGACTGTTATAAAAATTTCCAGTATGACTGGTATTAGTTTAAATATTCTTTGTAAAACTTTAGAGATTTGATGTATGTATAGCACATAATGTAAAGTCAACTTCGCCCCAGATCAAGTAATAGTAAAATAATTTTATTGCAATTGAGGAAATTTTTCAAGATATTTACTAGTATTCTCTGCACAGCGTTACCGGGCTTATAATTCGGTTCTAAAGTGGCACCTCCATCTAATTTTATATAGGAACTCAAACAGTTCGGTTAATTGAAAAGCATCAAAAAGTACTACAAATTTTACAATATTTTTTACGTAACCTGACCGAATATTTATCATAATTCCCAAATAAGCACAAAATATAAAATTGAAAATATAATAACGATAAAAAGTAATTTTCTTTTGTATTGTTACACGAAAATACTAATCTAACACCTTTCGTCACATTAAAAATATATTATCAGAAAATTATTATTAAATTATAATACAAAATTTTTCTTGCTACTTTTACGATTAATGATGTTCTTTTTTCCAATAATTTTCAATTACAAGTTAATTATTTTCTATATTTCGAGTTTATTGTTTAAAAAAACTTTGTTGAGTTTTACTAATACATATTTTTATTTCAGTATAACATGTAAGTATATAGCATAGCTATAAGTTGATATTATCAGTAAAATTAGTCTAATTGGTGATGTATTAAAAGATAATATGGAACAATGGAATAGAAATTGTTTATTACTTTTAAACGAATAATAATTTTTATATCTCATGAAAAAATTAGAACCCGTTTAGAAAGGTGAAGCGTAGGCGAATATTGCCTTTGGAAATACGCTTTTTTTAAAAAAAAAATCTTATTTATTTTAAACTAATATCGTTTTCGTGACTAATTACCGTGTGAATATCTATATTGAATTCTACTAACAATAATCAATCACAGGTACCACACAATTTAGATAATGAATATAATATAATCAAACAAAAATAAAATAAAATTCGACGACTCATCTAAAGTGAAGCAGATTTATTTAAATTAAGATAAAATCGAAGACAGTTTTCATTCATCCAAATCTAACGAATAGACTCAACAAGGTAAATTGATGAAATTGAAATATAAATGTTTATATTATAACAATAATCAAACGAATCAATCGATTTCATTCTATTTAGTAACAAATTTAATCAAAATTGTTTGGCTTTCAGATTAATTTGTCATAAAATTTTAATTTTCACGGTAGCGCTAGAATTTGTAGGATGTGATTATATATATGTATATATTTTTTTTATATAGACTGATGATCTTGAAAGTTAGATCGAGATACGTCATTAATGGACAATGTTGTTTCACTTAGAGGGGGGTAGTTGTCTAGAGTTTCTGATTTCTCGATCTTTTATAAATCTCGAGATTCGAGAATCTCGATCTTATCAACAATTGTGTTTCTCGTGAAATCGCGAATAATTATTTGAATATCTTGAGCTTCCCGAGGCTTTCGAGAATTATTAAAAATTAATTTTAACAAACCATTGATGCTTTATAAAATAATTAATAAATTAAATACATATCAATTTGTTTATTTAATAAATAATAGATGCATTACACCAATTCATTATTAATAACATATTAATGATAAATTCATTAAAAATATATATTTATTATAATATATATTTATTCATTTTAATTATTGAATATGTTGTGTATTAAACAATATATGATTTTAAAATTATTTAATTTAATTGCTTCAATTTTTTTAAAAAAATATACATATCACATTATGTAGAATGAGAAAATTATTTAAATTTAATTTTTGCAATTTAAATGTAATGTTTTAATTAACACAAAGACAGTCTAGAGATTTGTCATTCAATCGTATTCTGTTTACTGCAAAAATTTCCAGGTACAGAAAAGCTTCTCTCGTTTTCATTGGATGTAGGTTTTATCAAAATTAAAGCGTTCTTAGAAGTTTCAAATTGATAGTGATTTTACCAGAAGCTTCAAATATATTCATTTTCCTGGATAGTGAGCGGTTCTCGTCATTTATTGTTGACAGCATTTTCAAACTGTCACGAATGCTTTTCTCTAAACCTAATTCAACGCAGCTCTCTTCCTCCAATTCCTCTAAATCCAATGGCTGTGTAAGTTATAATGCGATATAATGTAATTGTAATTGTAAGAATCAAGAAATTGATTGGACTTTTGAATAATTTTCGAGATAATTGTTTTTTTATTTTCGCTTTTGAGCAAATAGACAAAAAATCATCTTCCTCGGGTTACCTGAGTGACTTTGGATTGTGGGAAAATTTAAATATTGAAATTATTGAGCTATCTCTTCTTTCAAATATTTGAGACTGTATTTCAAATAAAAATTAGAAATAAATACTCAAAACAATAATATAGAATGATTTATGGTGGTTTTTAAATCTAGAGATTATCGACAATATTTCTCGAGAAATGGGAATCTCGAAAAAGTGGAAATATAATTTCTCGAGATTTCGAGAGCTCAAAATTACAAATCTTTCTCGAGAATCTCGGGACCTGATTTCTCGAGCAGAAACTCTAGGTATACTGCGTTATTTCGAATCAACTTTATTATTTGTAGAAAAAATTCAACTGACATATGAAATTGTTTACGAAAACCCGTAGTTTTTTCTATGATGTTCTGATGCGCTAAATTTCTTCGTCCTTTTGAGGAAACCACCTAGTTTCTGGTCCTGCACCGATTTCATTTGATTGTTATAACATATTTTATACTTTGTGAGGCACCTGTCCTTGATGAGTCCAAAAACTTTTGTACTGTCATTTTACTCGATTTTTTTTCGGCAAGGTCCAAAAAATGCCGATTACCCGAGATCTTGATTTTTTTTTAACTATGGGGATTGGAATTTTGTTTTAGAACAAGAGGGTAACCTTGTCCTACAAAAATTTGTCTACTACGGTCGAGTTCGACAACCCACATACCCCAAAATGTCAATTGTCGGACTCGACAATAGCAGGCACATTTTGTCGCATGAGCTTACACTGGTGTACTAAAGCAAATTTCCACAACCCATTGTTGTGGTTAGCTGGTTCTGTAACACATCACTAAACTCTTCTACAAATATTCATTATAATCTTGTTTACAGCAGTTGCAGGTTATGCAACTACCCTAAAACCCAAAAAATTTCAATCCAGACACAAGTGCAAACGGCATATTCAAAGCTCCTTTCTCTAAACTTGTTTTTATGGTTTATAATCCTTGCTATCTTTTCATTTATTATTTTACATAATCATTTTTTTATCTTTAACCAAATCACTTCTAATTTTAGTTCAAATGTGAGAGTTATTGATTCCGCCACCTATGGCCAAAAAGTTATTTTTAATTTATCAAAACAAACCAAAATAATATAAATAAGAATAGTAGATTCTTGTATGAGTTGAGAATGGTGGCAATTCTTCACGAGGATGTAGTTTCCCGAAACGAGCGTAGCGAGTGAAGGGAATCATTAGGGGAACAAGATTAGGAATAACAAGAGGGGAACAAGATTAGGAATACAAGATGCTATTTTATCCACGACTGCAAAATATTTCGATTAATTTCCAGTTTGCCTGCTAAAGTTTTTATCACCATATTGAAATATGTAAATCATAGATAGCATAGAAAAACGAAACTTAAATTTATTATTTTATATTTTATATATTGTGACGATTATGGAAGACGATAGAACACAACAACAATAGAACATCTTCAAAAAAATTCTCGTTATAGAATCATCTTCAAGAAAATTCTCGTTACAAAAAAATATACAAGTCAATAAAACCAAATCAACGTAACCAAAGTAAACATAAAGTAAAGTAAATCTATTAGAGAATAGGTATAAATCAACAAATTCAAAAAAAGAGTAGATTTCACACCTAGGTGTCAATATTTGAAGATCGTCTTATTGTTGAAATAAAGGAAGGTAAAAAAGGGTGTGTTCATCTAGAATATTACAAAGGCTATTTCATGTAGTATATATAAGAGGTGTTCTTCGAGGATACAAATAGTATAAAATTTTTAGCGATACAAAAAGTATAAAAATTTAACAGTGATATAGGCGAGTTGAAATTAACATAGTGTTATAAGTAGAAAGTTATTGTAAGTGATATTGTGAAAAATTGTAAAAGAATTATAAGTGGTGAAATATTGTTAGTACAAGAAGAACTAAAAGGGGAATAGTAATAGTAGAAACATTTTTATTGTAAAATCTTGATCGAATAAAATTATGACGTTTAGAAAATCCATTGTGTTTTAAATTTCCTGATTTAGTGGTCGAACTAAATAATTGTAGCTCGGCTAAGAAACGTTACAATATGTATTGTTCTCGTTTTAACCTTTTGATATAATACTATACCATCAAATAAACTATAGATCTGTAGTAGAATGTAACGATTGCGTCACATTCTATACACAAGTTAGAGAATGTATAAAATTACAATGGAAGACATACACATATGGAAAGTATATATTCTTTAGTAGTCGTGGATAAAGACATTTTGCCAACACTTCATTTTCTCTTTTTCTATAACTCAAAATTTGTTTTAATAATTCGTTTGTTTTTTTTGTGAACATTATTGTAATCTAATTTTTTTTTGTAATCTAATTAGTTATATAAAAAAGAGCTCTTTTTACTTTCTTCCAACATTTAACAATATTCATAATTTATAATTTTAAATTAGTTATCACAATCAATAATTACTGTCCATCTATAGAAAAATTTCGAGAATTTATACTCGATTTTTTATACAAAAAGATACCAACTCACTTGGAAGTTGAAGCTTAACAATCTTAGCTCAAAAAAGAGTTTTCTAATTTTATCTTTATAATTTGGAAGCTAAACGCAATCTTTAAAAGTTAAAACTTTACTTGACCAAAGACAAAAACTTAATTAATTTATAGTTCATTATGATTTTTACCATCGACGTTTAAAAAAAAATTCTATATATCTCTGTCTTGTTGCCTTCATAATTTATCAAGCAGCAGACATTTTACAATCGTAAAATCGGACATTTAACAACCGTGCACAACCCTACCGTGTGTATAAATAAAACAAATGAAACGACAGAGAAATAATCAGTCAAATATACTGTCAAATCAAAAATAACAATAAGATCCCTCAAAATTCAATCAATTATTGATATTGCACACATATACCAGCCAAAACTAATAATATGAAATACCCTACATCAATAATTTAGCATCAACGCTTCTACGCATGATCAATTTACTTTATTTTGGTTTTCTGTTTAAAACAAGAAAAACTATATTCGTTTCCCTTAAAAAAATTAAAGAAAAGAATTGATTATACGCAGACATAAAATAAAATTTTACGTCACATATTAAAATATGAAATAGGCATACAGTGGAACGCCGTATACAATCAGATAATATTTTGAGACGATCTCAAATTGCTTTATAGTACTGAACGAATGTAGGATTTATAGTATGAATATTATGAGGTCCGTGTGGTTTTGAGTTTAAAAGAAAATGCCTATTTAATTGATTTTTGTTGACCGATACAGATTTTAAAAAATTATCACACAGAAAATAAATATCAAAGTTATTAATTATGAAAAGTATCTTAAATAGTGAAAAAATTCAAGTTTTTATAATAGATTATATTTTAGATAAAAACACAAAACTCAAAAAAGTAAAAATAATAATAATAAACTAAGATAACGCATTATGGGAATAAATATAAAACAAAATAAATATAAAATTAAATTTTAATTATTATAATATAACTATAATACATATAAGTATTATATTACTGTATATTAATAATTAAATAACTAATAAAAAAGGACATTTAGTTACTTATAATGATATTAATTATTTTCAGAAGGCAATTTGGTCAAATTTGTAGTCATCGTTAACTATCTTATTTAATTTTTTTGAATTTTTTCACTGATGAACAAAACATTTTTTTCGTACGGAGAAATGTAGTAAAATCAATTACGTAGTTTTTCTACAACAACTCCCCAACCTAACAATTTTAATATTTTATTATGGTTTTGTAATCCTAAAAAGACCGCTGTGTAAAATTTTAGTTTTTTATATTTCATTAAATGCATTTCATTAAAAATTTGGGCAAACCACTTTTTATAAACAAAATTAAAATAATAATTATGAAATTTTAACAACAATTAAAAAACAAAACTAAATTTTTAGCAGTTCGAATATACTACATAATAGTAAAATAAAGTTTAACGAGAACTAATTGAGTAAGTAAAGTAAATACAACTAATGATACCAAACTTTTTTCAGTTTTTTGGAAGACAAGTCGTTTTAGTGCAGTGAAAAATCAATAGTGTTAGAAATCCAGTAACTAAAAGCATTACATCTTTCACAAACAGTAATTTCAATTGCATAAAAGCTACTGCTTTTTGGCGTAGCCGGTAAACAATTCATCAATTTTTGAAATCAGTACCGGATGTTGACGTTTCCATTATTCGGAGAATATTTCTTGTCTTATACATGCAGTGCAAATGTTAATGGCGATGTTGAAGATACCATCCAGACCCATTAACATCTGTGTACCTATGGGTAGGATGCATTCTCTATAAACGGATATGAAGAAATTATTCTAATTTAAAGTTTGAAAGCTCGGTTGGAACTTTTTATTTTTTTCATACCAAGGAGCGAGTTTCTAGTAACTATTAATTTTTGTGGAGTGTGCCAAAGCTATCAACATCAGTTTATATGAACGTTTTTGCATATAGGAACGTAGGCTGTCAACAAGTGTTCCAAGTTCGAAGTCCAGCGTGCTACCACTAGGTCACTCAACGCACCGCTGATTTTGATATCTTTTGATATCTTATTTATCAGCCTATATATAATGTTATGCTAATCAATCGATACTTCCCCGAATTTAGTATTTTCTGAGATGTAGTTAATCAGACAAATCCATTTATCTTCGTTTTATAGAAATTTTAGAATCCCAACCCAACAATTTCATAAACTCCCTGAAGAAAAAAAATATGAAAGGAATGAAGTGTTACCAATTCCCAACCCATAATTTTCACACATTTTAATTTAACATATAGGAACAAAACTATAAGCTATACAATTATATTAAATGATTAAATCTTCTTACTTTTATTTAATTCTTATATACTTCATATAGTTTTACATTATTACATATAATTTCATTCAATTAACTAAAAAATTTTAAGACTAAACAAAATATAACATAAGTTATGTTTTTTTATGTTTTCGTTTCGTTTTCTTAATATTTATATGGTTTGTTTTTTATATTTTCTTTTCTTTTATTAAGTGTAAAACAGAGAATATGATGATGTTCATATATAGACGTGACTAAAACATGGCTAGTCGGTAGTCTAATTATTATCAATTTAAATTCAATTTTCACTTGTTTCTGTATTTAAATGAAATCGTTTGCTAGTTGTTGTGAGTTTTTTATTTACATAGCTTTAAGAGTATAAAACTGGAGTTGATGATTAATGAAATAAAATGTTAGATATTTGAATATTGGTGTTGCGCAAAAAAGATAAGAATTATTGCAATAGCTAAAAACATAGTTGCTGAAATGAAAGTCTAACTAATCTAAAGTGTTCCCATTAACTTCACGAAACAATGACAACGAACAAATATTTGAAAATTGATGAGAACATTTTAGCAAATCCATAAAGAACATTCCTACAAATACTGCTGTTTCAATTCTACAACAAAATGACTCAAGAACATCCATATTTTATTTTGATTTAATATTGTTTTCATCTTCCTCTCATATTATGTTTTGATCTTTTCCTTAAAAAATCAGCACAGTATATATTCTAAGTCTCTTTTTTCCCAATAATATTAAAATTGAGAGAAAAAATGTGCTTCTAAACAATAAAACAAAGCAATGTTTATGAATCAATATGGAAAAGTGAGAGAGGGAAATTAGGTAAATAAAAATAAGAAAAAAAAAACGCCCATTCACATAAATTTTATTTCTCTGTGATTCATGTATTTGTCTCATTCTATCTTACAGAAAATAAAACATGCGCGTAAATAGTAGCATTACTCAAATAAAATCATTGTTAAAATTTTGTTAGGTTGGTACTCTGTGATTTGTTTGATTTTTTGTCGAATAACATCTGAATGTTTTGAGAAAAATATGCTTATGCGATTTTTAATTCTAAAAACTGACTGATACATTGTTGTAGTTGTTTTATTAAACTAAACGGATATGTTTTTCCAGATGTTATATGAGATGAAAAAACAGATATGATTTTTATAAATATCGAAATACGAGTATCTATAATTAACATTTAACAAGCAACAACCAATTATTTCAAATTCTGAGTATAATCAATCTTTTTATAAATTGTTGTCACCTCTAGCTCATAAAAATACACAAAAATAATCTAATTTATCACACCAATCATCACCATAATAGTTTATATTACAAATTATTTACAAATCATTCGACCACCTCAACATTAATTTAAAACAAAATAATGATATAAATATACAAGAAAACAACCATCGATCAAACGACACTAAAAATCAGCAGACATATAAAAACTACAGTAAAAAAATAAACCAGAAACCAAAATAAACAAAACAAACAAATGAATACAAACAAAAAATCAGTCTACAACCAACAATTTACAAATAATCTTAATAAGTGCAAGTCATTTACTTCCAAAACATATAAAATAAAAAATATTTAGACCGAAACTTTTCATATCAAAACAAATTCAAAATTCTGAGCACAGACTATTTGATTTTATTGTTTTTTACGGTTTGTAAAGGTATAGTGGAAAAAATGCGTGTCTCGCAATTGTTGCGATGTTCAGGATGTGTATAGTGCATGTATAGGTCAAATTATTCCATCGAGGTAGGTCAGAAAGAGCAGACCTGTAATGCCAGTGTATAACCAACAAATATTGTTGTATCGATTTTGAATAAATTAATGATTTACAGTTTTCAAATCAACTATACATTATTTTTTGTAGTCTCTCGACAATTGTAGTAACAATAAACAAAAACAATCCACATTTGTATAAGAATTCCCTTAAGGCCAATTTCAAGTCAACACTTACAATTTCACATTAATAATAAAATAATCAAACCAATAAAAATGAACGATTAATTATATTTACTACTTGGAGAATAGTATAAATACATTGGAAAATTTGATTTTCATAGGAATTTTTATTAAAAATAAATGAAAAATCAATTCAACAAAATTTTATTGTAAATAACAACAAAACAACTAAGCAATTGATAATAATTTCATTCTCCCTGTGGGCGTATTTGATTTAAAAAACTCAAAAACTTAACAGAAAACAAAACAATAAAACAAATGGAATTCTTTTGTTATTTTTCTTTGTTTTTTGGCTAATTCTCTCAATATTCAATTTATAGAAAAAACAAAATATATCGTCTTCGTTCTATCATTCTATCATGTGACTGTTGTTTCTTTTTTTCTTTCGCTTTTAATCAGAGATTCTTCAAATACCATTATAAAATAGGCGTGGTATAAAACACAATGTTATTTATGGCTTGTTTTTTTTTTATTTTAAAGCTTCTGTTTTGTTGTCTGAAATCTGGATATAAGAAAAAAAATGTATAATTTCCACTTTAATTTATTATTTTTATAAATTTTTTTTATTCCATCTCTTTTCTTTATTCATCGATTGTATATCCGTAGCTTTCAGCGACATCTTGATTTTGTTTTTTATTCGATATAGTAAAATTGTAATTTTAAAACAAAATACAAATAAAAAACTGATTTCTCATAACAAAAGAATACTTCATCTTATTCGGACGTGTTAAAATTGTTTGTGATTGATTTTTTATTTATTTTTATTTCTTAGTTTTGCAGTTGCAATTATTTACTTTTGGATAAGAAAATGAAAATACATTTATCAGACATTTTAGAAGAATAAAAAAAAAATGAAAATATGAAGACGTTTCGGGTATTGTGACTATGTTTGTTATGAATATGTATAATAATTGTGAATTAGTTTTAATTATTTATTAGTGAAAATATGGAATTGTGTGGTTTAGTGTGAAATGATGTTATAAAAATAAATTTAAAAAAAAATAAAAAAGTGTGGAAAATGATAGTTTATTTGTGAAAAAGTAATAGATTTTATAGTAAAAAACTAAGTTTAGAATATTTGTGCTACATTAAATTTGCTAGTTGATAAATGGGAAAATGAGCTCTTTCCTAATGGGTTATCCACATCATATGCAAAGTCCTATGGGGACAACAACAATTGAACCAAAGTTTTCAACAAACGATGATTACCATCATCACCATCATCATCATCACAATGGTTATTCAACGTCATCTATACCACCTGTAGGGATTGGAACAAATCAACAAAATGATTATATGCAACATCATCATAATTTACATCAAACGACAAATAGTTTACACCATACCCATCATCAGACGTCAACAAATAATAACAATAATACTAATTTTAGTAGTAATTATTCTTCACAAAGTTTGGGTGGTCATTTCTATCATCACCATCATCATAGTCATCCAGGCTATACATCACCATCGGATCTGCATTCTGTGGGACAAAATAATGCTTATTCAAGTGTTGGGTACTATGGTGGATATTATGGAAGCGGTGGACATCAAATGATGGATTTACCTATTCAATGTTCAACGCAGGAGCCTACAAATACAGCATTAGGATTACAAGAATTAGGTATGCCGCTATATATGCAGTTTAAATTATTAGTCACGAACTGTGTTATACTTTTTGTTCGTCATTCTTTATTGCTACCTTTTTTTTAAATTATTTTCTTGTAACTTTTTTTGTGTTTGCGACTTTAGAAGATGCAAAATTAATTATTAGAATTATTAGAATTAGATGGGAATTATTAGAATAGCAGATTATCGTTTTGCAATATATTGTTTTAAACAAAAATTAAAGCTCTTTTTTTGACAAATTCTGGTTCTCTATTAGTAGATTGGCCCCAACAAAATCAGGATGTTATGTAACATTAGCCACGCATTCAAAAACAATCTGGTCTGCTACGAATTTTTAAATGACTTAAACCGGTTTTAGAAGTTGTTATGTTCTGCAGGATAAGGCTTAATCCTAGCTAACGTACTCTAAAGCTTATGAAATTCTAAATATCAACTACAGTTGTTGAGCATACGATTTTCCATAGTAGTTATCTTGGAGTCGGAAATTCTTACCTGTCGAGACATTCCTTCGTATATAGCGCAAATTTCTACGTTAAAGTTTAAAACTTGAATTAAAACAGTATAAATGGTTAATGCAACAATGTTTCAATAAAAAAGTTGGTCGATACTCTTGAAACATATAACTAAACATTGACATGAAAGCAATTTTCGCCGAATATTGCATACAATAAAAAAGTTTGCCGGTAAGACCGATTAAAGCAAAACTGAATGACTCATCACTCTAACAAAAACTATCAGTTGACGAAAAATTGTTCGAATAATATTCCTAAAAAATTGATATATTTCAGACACCATTTATTTCTCTATAATTTTAGATTTATCAACTTTCTTGTTTCAATCGAAACAGACATCCCGTCGGTGGTACAGACAAGCTGGGATTTATTTTAATTCATTTTTCTGGTACCAAGAATTATAATTTTTATATTTTTGGTTCCAAAATCAACAAACCATTAAACGTACATACTGATTAAAAGTAATTTACACACACGTCAATGTAGAACTCTCTTATATTTAAACTAATCTTTTCAATCAAATTTGTTTAAAGTTCCATAAAACTGTTTCTTTATTATCAATCTAAATAACGTTTAACAATGACAACAGTGACGCCATTTAAATTTTTTGATTTACCAATTAGTATTTGTTTTTAATTAAATAATTTTATTTAGGAATGAAATTAGATAGACGAATAGAGGAAGCAGTACCAGCTGGACAACAACTTCAAGAATTAGGAATGCGGTTAAGGTGTGATGACACAAGTTCGGAGCAGGTATTCATTAAACATTTATAATTACAATAGTATATGTAGTGTTCTTATTCCGACCAAAGGTTTCATCGAAAGGTTCGAAATCTAAACTATGCTTATCTTGTATCCTGCATGCTGATTGCATGACTGTTAATAAGCATAAATTTGGATTACATTAAGCCATAAACTAAATTTTTGCTGAGAAATAATGTTTTATGATGATCTCGATATATTTTGTTGTAACGTGTTCATAATTTATGTTAGGCAGAGCTGATTAAGTAATGAACTGAAAACTCATCAAAGTTCCGTGATACAATTAGGCGGAACCCTTTGTCTCTATTTGGCTTTCTTTTAGGATGACATGCATGTTATTGTAGCTTATTTACCTTGTGTTTTATCTTTGTAATTATTCGTCAAATAATTAACCAAAATCTTCACTGTTGGTAGACTAAAGTAGACTTTTTGTGACGTTTGTGTGGATATTCTGTATTTCTTGGACCTTTACTGTATATTTTCTTCCCACAGCGTTTGACAAATTTTTCTACACACTTTGATCAATGTCAGGAAATTCTTTGAGACAGTCTAGATAACTGTATCTCTCGACTTTTGATAACTTTTGATTATGAAGAACGGGTCCATAAACCGACAGATAATCGGCTCATATGGACTGTATACCACTAACATGAAAGCTAATGATGTAACTAGCTAGCTAGTTACATCATTTTGTAACAGTTTTTAGCTCGAAGCTTGGTTGTTATGGTGTGACGTGAGATTTTCCATTAAAAAACTTATTGAATGAGAGAGAAGTTAGCAAATGTGTGACAGCCGCGCCAGCCTTGGCGCGTTTAACAAAACTGCTTTTGAAAATTATGAGAAAATTCGTCTTAATTTCATCAAAAATTTGTCTTTATGAACTCATAACAGAAAATATATTTTTTAATTTCTAAATTATCAACTTTTAAATTTCAAGATTCTACACTGATAGAAAAAAATCGGTCACTACAACCTCTTTCGTGCCAATCGAATGTTTTCTGTCACAATAACCTCAAATTCGGTTGTTTTTTCTTCAACAACCAAATTTCAAGAAACAATAACCGAATTTTAGGTTATTGTGACAGAAAACATTCGGTTGGCACAAAACAGGTTGTACTGACCGATTTTTTTCATTCTGTGTAAATATTAGCTTTAACCGGCAGGCTGGGACTAAAAATGCTTGGTGATTTAAGTATAACCTCCGAAAATTGGAAGACAAGAGATTGTCCATGAAGTTTAAATTTAAATGGGACATTAGAAAGTCTACGCTACTTAATTTACCCAAACCGAACATATTAAGATAACCCGCCGAAAATTTAACAAATTCGTCATCCTTCCAAATCAGTAACCATATTTGAAAATATGTACCGGCGTCCGGCAATAGCCGTTTTTATATAATATTTAGTCCAGTATACTATTATGAGCTTTTATTTTTATAGACGATTTTTTTTTTAAAAATTTTGGACCAAAATGATTAGGGATAATATTGAAATGTGCAGTTCCATTTAAATTTGCATGTAAACTTCACCCGAAGTTATCAGTTTTTTTACTTCCGAGAAATCTTTCTTCAAAGAAACTGACTTTGGCGTTATATATGATGAATTCTTAATTTTAAAATAGAAATTTTTTTTTTATTCAATGTTAGGCATGTTCAGTGTTAACCATTACTTATAGATTAATGTCTCTGAATATCCGGAGATACCATGCTAACTAGGGAACTAGGGCTCGAGAGTATTTATTAAATTTCTTTGAGGAATTTATTAACGTTGATGTTAAAGTTTTGAGGATTAAAATTATCAGGAAAGACCCACGACGGTAAGGCGTTTCAGAGATGAGAAACTCTGTTAAAAAAATCGCGTTGAAAAGCGACAGTTCTACATTGTCACTCGAACCGTAAAAGGATGGGCTGCTATTGATGCTCTGGTGAAACGCGTAAAATTTGCTTATGTTCAGGCAAAATCGATTTGATCTCCGCAGACGCCCGTTCGTCCATAATACATATACTTGTAAAATACCGTCAAATCAGCGACGTCTCTTCTTCTATGTTGCAAGGAACCAAGCTCGTTAGTCAGATTCGAGCTGCCTATCAATTTAACAGCTCTCCGCTGTATAGAATCAAGACATTTCAAACTACTTATGTAGGCTTCACCCCATATCGTCGCTTTAATAATGAAACAACGTATGCTATTTATACGTTGTTTTTATATAATAGGTGCGCTGCATTCCCCATAAGGGTATCTTTGAATTGGCATTTTTACATTTTCGAATTATTTTATGACTGGGGGTAAGAATTAATAAATTATAAATTAACGTCCATGCAAATGCATGCGCACATCAAACTTTAAACTCAAATATCTCGAAACTATACTTTTGCGTATACGTCATTTCATTATTAAAGCGACGAATGTGAGAACAATATTCCATGCAGGAACGAATAAATGATTTATTTATTAAAAGAAGCTGCTCGTTATTAAAAACCTTACGACAACGACCTAAAAATCTAAATTTTTGAATAAAGTTCTTAGCTCGGCTTAAAATAGGAGAATTTCATTTTATACTATTTTCAATCTCAACTCCTAAAAGTCTAACAGATTCTTTCTCTTCAAGATCATTTGAACCAAACTTTAATGAAAACGGATTAGGTGTTGATAACCTAGAAAAATGGTAAACTTGAGTTTTACTTGTGTTGAATTCCACACTGTTAGCAACTCCCCAATCTAAGATTGTTTTTAAATCAATATTTAATGACTCAATCAAGTTTAATCTAGCAACATTAAGATTGGATGGTGCATAAAAATTTGGCATTTAATGAAACGCATGATGTGTGCTATCATCAGCAAAACTATGGATGTGATTAACTGTTGAACCTAGAAAATCATATATACTGTACTTGTACAGCAACTATGATAAAACGCAACACGAGCGTTCAATGTTATGAATGTTTAATTTTCTAATCAAAAAGTTTACAATTATTTTCGTTTATCCTTATACTTTTATAAAGAAAAAGTGGGATTTTCCTTCGTGAGATAAAACCTATTTTCGTTAGTGAGTTTACCAACGAGAAAACAGAAATTCACTTGTTTGAAGTCTGCCTATATGCAGACTGCACCACTGAGAAAAAGTAATAAAACCCCCAAAAATTGTTCGGTTTATTAATAAACACCGTCCCGACTAATAATAGAAAAAAATGGTTCAATGAAGAATTTATTAATCTTAGGAAAACTTTCATAGTACATATTTATAAATCGTTCATTAAGATAAAAAAAGAAGGCAGTCTTGGGACTACCGACAGAAGTGAAAACTTAAAACTTTAAAATAGCTGTGTTTTTTTGTATCTTCCAATTATTGTAGTATTGTATTGTAATTATTGCAAATTAAAATTTCAGAATGTTTAAATTAAAATCATTAAAATTATTCTGGGTTTCACATCTATCAGCATTCCAAGCAACTATTCTATACATTTTTATATTTAAAACAGTGTTTAAAACGCTCCTAATATCACTCCTTCACTCCATACTTTCGGAGTGAGTGATAATAAAAAAATATATAATATCTAATCACAGGAGCGAAAAAATAAAAATTTCTTTCTTGCTCCTAAATTAAAATTAATATTTTCTTTCAAATGAACATACATTTCAATCTTTTTTTAAAAATTTGATAGTTTCTTTCATAAGAATAACAAAGAAAACAAAAAAAGAATACATTCGTTCTGTACGAATATTTTTAGAGTTACTTCCTATATTATCACCTTTGTTTTGATGTACAAACAAAAAATATTTCTCTTAAAATAAAAATGAAATTTCTTTTTCATTCAATATTGTTAGTTAAGAAGACTTTTAATAATTTAATTGAGTGATTTGATTTTGCAATGAATAATATAAGTTTTAATAAAGTGAAATTATAAGGCCGTTCTTTTTATAAACTTTTATTTATTATCATTTTACATTTTTTTTGTTAGTTTTCTTGTTCCGTTGATCACAGTTTGAAGAAGTGAAGCGCTGGATCTTACGTTCAAATACAGATAAATATCACTCTTTTTGTCATCATCACCACCGGTCTAATCAATGTCATGTATAAGTATAACTTGAGTTTGGTGTTAGTTGACACATGGTGATCCAAGGACAGGTTTATTTGAAAAGAAAGCTCGATTGTCTGGAGTGATTCTAGTTTTACAGCTGATGGTGAAAAAGGCGAAAAAGTCGAAATTTGAACTTGACCATTTTTGATTTTCCTGAAACTTGGCATATAAGTAGTATGGACAAAATAAAAAATATAATTTATTTTAATATTTTTTTAAAGTGCATAGTTTGAGCATAGGGGGCACCCCAACATGCGCATGAAAAATGAAAATTCTGCCAATCCGATGTAACTTTGAAATTAAATTGCTCAAGAACGGCTATACCGATTTCATCAAACTTTTTTTTGTTTGATAGATGATTAATTAGTCGTTTGAAAAAAAATTAATTTACTGTTTTTATAATTAGTTTTTAAATAAAAATATTAATTTAAAGATGGCGCTAGGGTCAAAGATCAATTGGAATTTAATTAATTTTTTTTCTGAAAATAGTTTTATTCTTACTCTAAAATATATCAAATTTACAAAGAGGCTAAAATTCTTGTTCTTGAGATATTTAATTTTAAAGATTTTTAGTACGACTGAAATTCGAATTTTTCTTCATTTTTTCAAACAACTTCCATTAACAAAAAATTTTAAAATCAATTAAATTTTAACTTTTTTTATTTTTTAAATATAGTTCTAACCTTCCTTTAAAATATATCAAATTTACAAAGAGGTGTCAATTCGCGTTCTTCAGATATTTAATTTTAAAGATTTAACAAACAAAAAAAGTTTGATGAAATCGGTATAGCCGTTCTTGAGCAATTTAATTTCAAAGTTACATCGGATTGGCAGAATTTTCATTTTTCATGCATGTTGAGGTGCCCCTTATGCTCAAACTATGCACTTTAAAAAAATTTTAAAATAAGTTGTATATTTTATTTTGTCCATACTACTTATATGCCAAGTTTCAGGAAAATCAAAAATGGTATATATATATATATATATATATATATATATATATATATATATAAACATATATATATATATATATATATATATATATATATATATATATATATATATATATATATATATATACATATATATATATATATATATATATATATATATATATATATATATATATATATATATATATATATATATGTATATATATATATATATATATATATATATATACATATATGTATATATATATATACCTGAGCAGAAATTTGTCAGGGCTTAAGTAAGGCCCTGATCAGGTTTGCCCTAGTCCGGATCAGGCATTGGTAGGGCAGCCTGATTGGGTCCTGATCATGAGTGTAACGCTTTTGCCCTATCAGGTCCTGATTGGGATTACCGGATCAGACCCTGATTGGGATAATCGGATCAGGCCCTGATCGGGATAGCCGGACCAGACCCTGATATATATTTACATATTATATACATAAATTAATCAAATTAAAATAAAAAAATACAATGGAAAAAATTAAAACATACACCTTAATCACTATTATTATAGTCTTTCAGCCGAGAAGCGATAACTAAAACATACATGAAACGATTTTAACTATATATTTCTAAAAAGGATAATGCTCTAGTGAATTTTAACAAATTGAAATTTCAGCTAGGGGTCCAATACGAAAAACCTGATCAGGGCCGGATGTATTCAAATAAGGTTAACCCTAAAAGGGTATTCTAAATCAAGCCCGGAACAGGCCCACATCAGAGTGCCCTAATAGGGATTGCCCTTGTAGGACTGACCAGGCCCTAATCACGCCCTGACTGTATTCAGGTTTTCCCTAAGTAATTTCTGCTCGGGTATATATATATATATATATATATATATATATATATATATATATACACCATCCTTACAATCAAGGTTGTTTTTATCAGCAAAGACGAAATGTTGTGAATTAGGCAATATTCTACAAATACAATATGAAGGCGCATACTTCTGAAGAAATAAAATCATACTTCCCCGAATTTGCGACATTTTCCCTTCCCAACCAAGAAACTTCCTCCGCTCACCCATTCAAAGTTCTCAAACTAAATACATGGACATTTTAGCGTAATTTTTGCATCTTCAACATTCTTTACCTTCCTTGGTTTTTCCTGATAATTTAAATACACAACTTTCTATGTCAATGTCCACGAATTCCTCAAAGAAACATAAATCAATATGATCTAACATGAACTTCATCTAGATATATTAAGTTTTATTAATTATACCCTTCACTATCGATTATAGAACATCAAAATAATTTGTGTAGTTCAATTACATATCTAAATAATTTAGCCTCAATTGCATTACTAATTGATACAGTCTAATAATTAACCAAAATCAAATACGCATCTAAATATAAACATTTTTATTTAATTTTTTTGTCAAGGCATGCAAAAATATTCCTTTCTTATCTTTTCAATTTGATGTTTTTCTAATTCAATTATGTAGGTATTGTTATGAAAACAAAGAGAAAAGAAAGTAACAAAAAGACAAAAATACAAGATGCGTAAGATAAAAAAAAGTAATAATTCTCTTCTGCTACATATATTATAAAAATAAAAATATGATCGTTTCCAAAGGAGTGAAATTTAAAAAAATAAAATATCGCTCCTAAAAGTAAAGCAGTAAAAGAAATTAAAAAAATTTTATCCTGTGAGTAAAATTTTTATGAAATGCAAAGAGTGCTCAAATAGAATAAAATAGTAAACTCTGATTTAAAATAATCAAAACATATCATACAAAAATTTGCGTCTATCAACACTAGAAAGCATGTTGTTGCGGGACCTTGTTCTTAAAAATTTTTTTTGTGTTTTGTGAATTGTAATTTTTACTACTAAACACATTTTATTTAAAAAAAAAAATAGCGTGTCAATAATGAATATTCCAAAACTAAGACTACGGGGTGCTATCGTTGATTGAAAAAACTTCATCCGCCAGCACCCCTAAGATATCACTTTCGCTAATGAAATTTCACTGCTATTGCCAGTGGTATAAGATATCTCAAGATTACTCATATGCCAATAGCAGGGACTAAAGTACGCGAGGTTGTCACACGCTTAGATCAACAATTTTAAATTTTACAAATCTTCCTGCGGAAAGCTAAGTAAATTAATTGGTATTAATGCGCATTATTGCCGTTTGCAAATCACTATCGACTAAGGCCACCATTTCTAATTAGCTTATTTATCATGATTGCCGTCCATATTTAATCATACAGTTTATGTATTGTATGTTTATGTATGTATGTTTATGCTTCTTTGTATATAATTTGTTTCCGTCTCGTAATTTTGAGCTTTCTCGTAATGTTATCAAGTATCAAGTTACAAGTATTCAGTCTTCACTTAATTTAAGAAACATGTATTACATACCATTCCAAACCAACAACATATTTGGTGTAGATGATAAATTTTGTAACATCATGATGTGTTAAATTCCAATACATTTAATTTTGATATACAAATGTAATTGTTTCAGGTTATGCTTTCTTTCTTACGTTATTTTTAATTTCATAAAAATTATGTTTAACAAAAAAACATTGATCAAAGCAAACTACCGTTTAAAACGATATTTAAATAAAAACCAAATTAAATAATTACAACATTAAGGCAAAATCTCTTAAGATAATTATAAGGGCCCTGAGCTACAGTTTTTGAAAATAGAAAATTTGACACTTACCTTTGGGCTAGTGTACACAACAACTTCCCAAATTTTCATGATGATTAATGTATTAATGCATAAAGAACAAACAGACGTACTTCCACTTTTATATATATTCAATATTTATTTACCATGATGACTCGAATGCAAATTGCAAAATACACTAGTAATATAACTTTAAAAAACTGCATTATAGATCAATTTTTTAAAATTCGTAAAAAGAAATTTTTATTATTTTTATGAATTCATGAATAAAAAAAAATAATTTTAATGGTATTTAATAAAAATTAAAAAAAAACAATTAAAAAATATACCAACTCTAGCTAGGCATTGAACTCCCGACCTATGGAACCTCAGTCGACCGCGATATCAACATCGCAATTCCGAAACGTTAAGAAATGATAGATGTATTTCATATTTAAAAATAGTTTGCTGATTTAAAAATGGTAACTCGAATATATAAATTTTTCCTTATACAAAATTGCACAACGCACCTAAAGAAGTTTTCACTTCAAAAACATTGTTGGTAGAAAAATAATCGCTAAAAAATAATCGTTTATTAATATAGTGAAAAAAATTTTTCTCATTGTTGCCTTTTATTTAATTTTCCTTAAAACCGTTATGTTTGTTGTTTACTTTAGTTTTCAATATTCCTTCGACTTTGAATTTCTTGAATATTAATGACGACTAACATGACGATTCTAAAAGAGCAAAAAATGGCCAGCTAGAAAACTGCTGAAGCGATTTTTAAAATTTTTGTTTCTAAAAATAGGTTCCGTCAATAGCAAGACCCGAAAGGACAACGAGTTCGATGACTGTACTGGGAGTGTGTCAAAAACACACTTAAGCGTCTCAAAAAAGCTTATTTGCATTACAACGTTTATTTGAAGTGGTATTCCGAATAGTAAACATTGAGTATAGTAATGTGGCAAAATCTTAAACGTTGAACAGAAATAGTAAACATTGAGTAGTAATGTGAGGTTGGCATCTGCATCTGAGACCAGCAGCTTGAATGCTTGATATTATTGTATTATAAGTGAGTCGTAAAAAATCGAAATCTGTGCCAAAAGAATGATTTGCATACATTTTGTTACCCAATTCATTTGACAAACATAAGATGGGAAACATTTTCGATTAGAAACATTTGACAAATAAAATTAATTATATGAATAACATGATTTAGAGTTTAGACTACATTAAATTTGGTGCTATCCAGCTTCAGCTTCTTCCAACTAATAGCAACAGTTGGAAAATATTTTGTTGTTTCAGATAAAATGCTTTTTTTTACAAAAATTATAATGAGATGGTTTTACACTAAACAGCGAAGTATTGTGAGAATTTTTTTGAGTGTATATGAGTGTATATTCAGTTTTGGTATATTATGTTATAATTTCCAAAAACCCGATGATGGTTCGTGTTGGTGTTGTAATACATTCCTTAACAGACATAAAATACTTGTATACTTTTGCAAAAAGTTTTATATTTAATATACATTCTAAAACTAAAAACAATGTCCTCATAAAAGATTTCTACCGAAAACTTTATAAAAACCTTTAACTCAGACTGGACGTCGTGATATCATGGAGTCTTGTTATTTCAGCATCTACATATTTTATAATTATATTTTAATATATATGAATACGCTAAAGCAACCAGCATTTTACAATACAACGGGTACATGCAACATCAAATATTTCTATTTAATAGTTCGTTTTCCAATTTTAATTTTATACCCTCATATTCTCATTAAATGAGAAACATTCGAGTTTGGTAGCTTTCGTCATCATGTTTTGTATGTATCATATATATGTATGTATCATATTTTTGTGGGATTTCATGGATATTTAACAAAAATCAAAGCGCCATGTCATTGTGACACTGGATCGATAAGTAGCTCAAAAAACGATTAGTTTCGTAAATATATATATAAAACCAAAAAACTATAAAATCGAAAATATTCAGAATGCACACCATGCCGTACACCTAGCAGGGTGAAATTGGCGCTGATGAATTGCTGAATATATGGGTTTTAAATTATCACTACAGAATTTAGATCTTGCCGATGATCTATGGATGTTATTTCTTGTCCCAATTTTTTTTAATAAAAAATAAGAAATAAACAAGAGTAATTGCATTTTATGCGAAGGAATAAAATTAAATCTTTAATTTTTTTAAATGCACGGCAGTGACATGCATAGCATGCCCAGGGAAGTGGTGTTTCGTTTATTGACTAAGTATTAATATTAACCTAAATTTACCAGTAATTTGAATTTAATCAATATTATGCGTTTTTGAAAACAGCTGTGTTTGGAAATGTTTTCGTGTTACACATGAAATGGAAGTATGAAAAGCATTTCAACGGCGCAAATGCAAAGAGCGAGTCGAAACACAACCAAGCATTTTCAATTATACTTACTATATTCAAACTGAACGCGATACATTCCAATCAAGATGAATGATCCTTTCATCGCATGTGGTTGAAAAATGAGCCCAGTTCGACATTTTTCCAGTATAGAGAATTGTCAACGGCGTTACAATTTTGAATTGAATTTTATTTGTTCCACCGCCAAAAAATTGCCTGAATATTTACATAATATTTATTACATTTGTATTGTTATATTAATTATTTTCGATTTCAATAAGATTAGCTTCAATTTTTCTTTTAAATAAATTTCTATCAGTTGTGTTCACAAAAATTTCATTATTTTGATTAACATGTTTAATTAGTCTACTTATTGGTTGATTTCTTAAATAGTCAGTATTATAAAATGATTCATCAATCAATCTCGCTCTCCTCGTTTCATAATAATGGTCTCTTAATACAAATCTAGAATTAATATTACTGTCATTTATAAATCCTTTAAAAATATCGAATGCAAAAACTGAATCAGCAATTCTTCTTCTCAAATTTAATGGTTGCAATTTTAACAATTTACATCTATCAACATACGGAGCTAATCGGAATGAAGTTCTACTATTCAATAAATATATCACAAATTGCTTTTGTATCGATTCAATATCATCACTATAAATTTCTTGGTATGGATTCCATATAACAGATGCAAATTCAAGTCTCGACCTTACATATGCTAAATACGAAATTCGCTGCGTTTCAATTGAAAATTTGTTGATGGAATGTCGCTTAATACACATAGTTGACGGCACTTCAAAGTGGTTTGCTCAATGTGGTCACCGTGTGAAAATCATCGGTCTAAAATTACGCCCAAATCACGAATCGTTTCTTTGCGTTTGATAATATGAGCAGCCATCGAATAATTTATATGTATTGGTGTTGCAACTCTCGATGCAGTGAAAATGTGACATTTGTTGAAATTCAATGGTAGCCTATTTTTATTACACCATCGAATCATGTTATTGATGTCGGTTTGCATTATTTCGGTGTCTCTTGCATTTGATATTTCCAAATAGAATCATCGGCGAACAACAATATTTTTGCTTGTTGTATCATATCGGAAAAGTGATTAATAAACATCAAAGACAAAATCGGCCCCAATGTACTACCAGCTGGAACACCAGATGACATTTGATATCGTCTGGAAGTTGCATTACCAATTTTAACGTATAGCACATACGATTCGAAACAAATTCATACAACCATTTGATGGTTTTTGGCCCAAGACCAAAACGGCTCATTTTGCAAGCCAATATACGATGACGAGCGTTCCGGAAGTCACCGTATACAATGTCAACCTGATTGCCTCTTTGAAACGCTCTATTGACATCAAATTCAATAAATTCGTTGTAGCTGATCTTGTTGGTCGAAAACCATGTTGCTTATTCGAAAGTTGTGGTTCAATGATAATCATTAGCTTGTTTTTCACAGCTATTTCAAATATTTTCAAAATCACAGGACTGATAGCAATCACCCTATAGTTTGAAACATCACTTTTATCGCCCCTTTTTGTACACAGGAACCGCTTTCGACAATTTAAGCGCTGATGGAATATGTTCGTCGTTGAATGTCTTTTGGTACAGCAACCAAATTGGCCAAACAGTTGCATATACGCACACATTTTAATAACAAACGGCGACAATTTGAATGGTCCAGCCCCACTTTTCCATTTCAACGAACTTATTGCCAATTCATGTCTTCAAGCGTCACATTTATTGTATCATGCAGTGTTTGTAAACTTTCATTTGGATTCCACATTTGTTCATCAGCAATGAAACTGGACTCAAATTGGCTTGCAAATAGTTCAACAATATCATTCGGTGTAGCGGCTGTGATATTGCCATATTTCATTTTGCTTGGATATGTTGACGTGTTGCTGTTCATCTTGCAAAATTCCAAAATGTAGCTGGATCATTTTTAATGTTGTTTTCTCTTGCGTTGAATATATTTTTTGTAATATCGTTCATTGAGTGCATTGAACTCGATCACAGCTGCAATGTATTCAGCAATATTTGTATCATCGTTGACAAAAATCAAATCGAGCACATTGCTAACCGAATTTTTAACATTTGACAGCTGGAACATTGGCAATGATAACATACGCATAAGAAAATCCGTTGCATCAACAAAATATCACGATTGACTCGTTCTTGATAATATTGGCAAACAAAAATTGTTTAATTCATCTTCTTCCCATGTGATTTTTTTCAAATTGAAATCACCCAAATACCATGATTTGATGACTTTGATATTTTTCTGTCAATAATTTTACGTGTTCATAATGTTTATTTGCAATTTGTAGTTCGAAGATGCTCATGTAACATAGATAAATTATTATTGACTTAGGCTTCAATATGATTTCAATGGCCAAAAATTCACAATCTCGATCAGCATTCATTACAATAGATTTGCACTTCAATGATTTGTGTATCAAAACAGCAACACCACTAGCACGTCTCGTTCTTGAATTTATTTCAGTCGTAGCACGATCACATCGGTAAACATTGAATGAATTCGGGAAATTGAAATTCACCTTATCACCCAAAAATGTTTGAGTGAAGCATATAATTTGGTATAGCGATAGTCCAATTTTTACGTTGACATTGCGTTTGTAGACAATCGATCTCACATTGTTATAATAAATCGGTAAAAGCTGTTTATCAATAAAATTAGAATAACTAATTGGTGTCGTCGTTGTTTTGCTTGGATCATTTATGTTAACAATATTATTTATATTGTCTCCATTTGGCTTAAAAAATTTCGTGATAGTGGATTGTTTGCGTAAATTATTGCTGTTGGCATTAGTTATTTTGCTATTCGTTGAATTTCGTTGCATATTGGTAATTAGTTTTTTGACAATGTTGCTGAGCTGTTGTTGCTGCCGCATCCACCCGCACTGCTACCGCTTCCACCTGAACTGCTACTGCTGCCATCACCAACATTGGTTGCATTTTGGTTCAAAATTTCACTCATTATCTGCTTTTGTTATTCATTGTGTGCTTCAATATCAGCTGTTGTTCTTTTAGATTGATTCATGCGCTACCAATTTGATCCCGAAATGACATAGATTTAGCTCTTGCCTAAGCCAAAATAGCTAGGATATTGCTACTAGGTAGAAAACTGCTCATTCCAATTCACCAATCGAAACCAGTATATGAAATAAATGTTATTTGAAGTACTCTACTTTGTAGCGACGTCTAGCGATTGCCCACAAGTATGAGTGTCCGGTACAAATCAAACGATCGAATTTTCAATTGCAGTGCGGAATGTCCATAAAAACCCACAAACTTTAATTTTTATTAAATGAAGATAATTTTAAATTTTATTGCAATTTTAGCAATCCATAAGTAATATTACGTAATATTACCAATTTTACCGGTAATTTTACCATGGGTAATATTACCTTTACATCTGTATAGGCTTTCAGCATATAATCACAATTTTTTTGATATACAGTAACAAAATTATGTGATGTAAGCCCAAGCTTATTTGTTCAATTAGACTGTTGGTGGGGGTTTAGCGCCAACAAATCCCTTACCTTTGTTTCTTTACATCTCTATGCACGATACATTAAAATACCACGCTGGCAAGATGATAGTATTTCAAATTACTCAGCTATTCAGGTTCTGAATACTTGACGTTGCAAATTGTACATAATCGGAATATTATTAAAAGCAATAAGGCTTTTCTTTTCAATCTAATGTTCCCAAAATTTTTACACCAAAATCAAATACAAATCTTTAGTGTTACTCTCTTTATCCACACTCAAAAGCAAAATAAATAAACTTTACAATTTTTTTGTCAATTAACAACACAAATTAAGCTGGAAATTTTTTTCTGAAAACCCCACAAAGTGGTTTGTAAAAAGAAAATTTTAGTTTTTATAAATTATTTGTGTATTCTGTACATTTACAAAATATTGTAAAAATTTTTTAGTTCATTCATATGCTGTGTTTCTTTCCAATCAGCCAAATCAATGATCCTCTGAACTGATCATTCATATGCAATGACCAATTTAAAAACGTCGGTCATCGTTCAATCGGCTACTTCTAAAAAAAAGTTCCGAAAGGTTATTCAAAATATATTGAAAAGAGCATAAATCTGCGAAATAATAAGAACGCCTTTGGTGAGATACCGCTTTTTATAATTAAACCACAACTCAACTGTTCCTCTATGCCACCCTGTATAAGTTTATTATCTACTTTCAGGCCTTAACAGATTATAATTTACAACATGTTGCGACCAACGTTTTACGAGCACGAAAATCTAACTTATCATTCTGTTACTGACATTCAATAAAGAATCCTCATCCTCACATAGATTTAAGGAAAAAAAATTAAAAATTAAATTCAAACCAAACAACTAAGTTTTTTACTGTACAACAGATATTGAAAAAAAATTAAATTATTTAATTAATACTATATACTATACATACTATACATATATATATATATATATATATATATATATATATATATATATATATATATATATATATATATATATATATATATATATATATATATATATATATATATATATATATATCTATATATATATATATATATATATATATATATATATATATATATATATATATATATATATATATATATATATATATATATATATATATATATATATATATATATATATATATATATATATATATATATATATATATATATATATATATATTATATATATATATACATAGACAAAACCGAACAATAATCAAACCATTCTACAAACAATAGCACCTAAACTGTTTTTTTCTTCAGAGCAATCATAGTTTGTAAAATACATAATTCGTTCGTTCTCTATTTTGTAAGCAATCATGTTTTCAAGAAAGAATCAGTTTTGTTTTTAAATCGGTTGTTCTTTTGGTATCAGTCGTTCATTTTGTATCAGTCGTTCGTTGGAAACAAAAAGCAATCATTAATAATTTTTCACTCTCCTTCATTTAGATCGGTGACTAATCGACTTTGCATCGTATTTTTATTTTAGCAATACTTTTTTGTTTTTTGATCGGTCGTTCAGTTTAAATCGGTCATCGTTTTGAACATCGTTCGTTTTATGCAATAGAAGTTTTCCGTTTTATTTGTTCTTTTGTTTGATTAATTTTTGTTTTAAATTTGTATATACATATAAGGTTTCACCATACCCACTCCGAATAAATGTTTGTTTTAACATTAACTTTGTGAGTCTTCTTTTAGTATTGTTACATTTTTAATTACTTCGCATTGGCCTTACTCTAAATTCGATAAACGCAATTCCCAATCTTCTTTTGGATTCGATAACTGGGCAACTTCTTTCAACAGCTTCAGAAACTCCGACGATTGACATTTCCAGTATGAACACAACGTTCAAAAGAATACACAAAATATCTCTTAAATAACACTCAAAACCTTATTCACAATTAAATTTGAAAATAGCTTCTATTTACACCATTTTATATGACGGTGTAACGTTTCGTTTTTAATTAATTCCATTCTGTCCAAAATACCTGATTAAATACTATTCCGTAATCCGTATACAATCTAGAAAAATCGATCTTCTTCTAACCTTCTTTTATCGGGAATGTTCCATAAAACAAAATAACGAATACTTTTAAAATGTCCCTTAACTGTATAAAAAAAAGGTTATAGAAAACAAATTCAAGAAAAAAATATTTTTAACACTAAATGAACAACAACAATTCTGTGCGTTTCATGATCATTATTGTTATTTTATATTCTGTATATTTTATTTGCGTAATTTTATACAGTTTGTCTTCACTTTTGTTGAATTGAATAGAATTTTGTGTTATGTTTCGTTATGATTTTGGTATAGCCGTAGCAGTATGTTGTAAAGCAAATCTGTTTAGATAGATACATGCATTAAAATTTAACGAAACATTTTTGGAAATATTTAAATTAACTTTTCTACTGACCCTCGAGAATACATTTCATATGACCTTGACCTCATATGTTATGTATAAAATCAAATAAAAAAATGTGTCTTTTAAATCGGCATCTATTTTAAAAACATCGAATTTGATGTGAGACAAAATCTCAGAAAATAAAGAGAAAAAGACATATTGTGGTTGATATCCTCCATGATGTAAAATATATTAGTGCAGATTAATTTTAAAAGTTACAATTTAAGCAAGTAAGGGGGTTTCAAGCAGGATTGGCCTGGTGAGCGTTACTAGGTCTATTTTATAAGAACGATCGTAGAAAAATCCCGGTTCAACAAATACATCATATATTAGTGACCAACAAACGATGTTTCTATTACTAATTGAACGATCTGTCATCGTTCACTGAAGTGATCTGTTCAATTAACGTCGCTGCTATCCAATAAAAAAATCACAAAATTGCTTGGATTAAACTTTCCCACCACAACAAGGAAAGAACTACTTACCGCGTTATTCATTCAGGCGAATTTATAACGAACAATGTTATTTAAATTTCTACCTAGGTGTTCTACCTATTGTCTACAATCAAAAAATCAAGTTCACAAGACTCAAACTATTATAACCTTCTAGCAAATATCAATTTAAGATTCTCATTTTAGGAGTTATTTATAGCTCCAAAAAAAACTAAAGTAAACTAAACAAAGACACCAAAACCACATATATACTATAAAAAAAACAGTAAAAAAACGTGACTAAAATTTTATCAAAATAACAACAAAACTATATAAACACAATCGATTTTTCTTTAGTTTTTGCAGTAAAGCTTTGTTAGATTCAAGGTCAAATATAATCATCAAATCATAATTATTGAGGAGGTTTTGTTGTTAAACTTAAACAAAAATACAAGAAAACCAAAATACAATTTTGACAGACACATTGAGATATAATTACCTTATTCTTTTTAAACGTTTATATTTCTTTGTTAATTACTGCAAATTTTATATAACATATGTACAGTTAAGTCTTTTTTGTCGTTGGAAGCATTCTAGTTTTGTGGAACCGAATGCGGAAGCTAGGTTTTGTATTAATTTAAAATTTCTATCAATATAATTTAAATTTTAATACTTTTACGTTACTGCTGAATAGCCAAACCATTTTCAAGCATGTACGAAACAACGATGGATATAGTATTATATGTAAATCAAATCAAAATTGTCGTTTAATTAATTTATAAAAGCTATTAGCTTTAATATATTCAATAAACATTTTGAATATTAATATGACCTTAAAATACAATAAAAAAGCGAGATCTGTTTTTAGAACATAACTCATTCTTGAATATACATTCTACATACAAGTGTACTTATGCTGTACACATTTGTTTATTTGTGTTATTCAAATTATTATAATAATAGTATTAAAAATAAATAGTAGGTGTAACTAATTTGTGTTATATAATTTCTATGAGTTGACAAAAAGAAAAAAAAATTCAATTTGTTGTTTTTTGAATAAATTAAACAAACAAATATTATGTTTACATGTGTTTTTGATGGTTGTCTGAATAACTGAATTTTAATTTAATTAAATTTTTTTTTTGTTATAGGACGATATGTTAGATGAAGATCGTTTGATGCTTGATCGATCACCTGATGAAATGGGTTCACATTGTAATGATATGGATGAACTTGTTGGTACGGATTCAGATGATGATCTTGATGAAAATGAAACAACGACGGATGGGGAAAGAGTGATATATCCATGGATGAGAAAAATCCATGTAGCTGGTGTGGGTAAGTTCAAATTTGTATTCGTATTTTAAATTTCAGTTTCTCCAGATTCATGTTATCTTTTGTTTTATTTTCCTTGTCAAGAATACAAGTTTTGCCGTCCAAATTCAATATTTTGCAATTCAAATTCAATTTATACATTTCAAACTCAAGATCCTGCAAATCAATTTCAATATTTTGCAAATCAAATTCAAATTTTTACAAATCAAATTCAATTTTTGGGTCATTCCATTGTGACCAACGTAACATTTTTACCCTTTTAAACTCATACTTTTGCCTATTATTCATAAAAAAACATTGTTATTTTATGAAATTTATGTTATTTTATGCTATTATGCAGGTAAGAAATACACTATCAATGAAAAAAGCAGTAAATTAAATATATATTAAGTAATAATAACAAAATTCAGTGCTGTGACCAAAGTAACAAAAAAAGTACCACAGTAAAACTTACTCATACTTTCAAAGCAATTTCTCTGAAAGCATGTCTTCAATAAACTCAAATTTAGGTTTGTATAAAGCACAAGTTATTTGTTTTTAAATATGCATATGTTTTTTTATAAATGCTAAATACAATAAGAGGTTCCCTTTAAAAAAATTGTGTGACCAACGTAACGTGACCAACGTAACAGAGAAAAAACACATAAGAAAATAATGTATTTCTAACAACAATTTTATTACTTATTTATTTTTTTCCATCTTTTATACAATTTATTTGTTTACTTTCTATCTTTGGTATCAATAATGACAGGCAATTTTCCAATTAGATTAATTTTTCCACACGACATAAACTTCATTGAGGTTTATGTTTCCATGGAATGACCCTTTTTGCAAATCAAATTGAATAGGAAAAAATTAAATTTGATTTGCAAAAAGTTGGATTTGATTTGCAAAATATTGAATTTGATTTGCAAAAAGTTGAATTTGATTTGAAAAAAGTTGAATTTGGACTGCAAAACCTGTATTTGAATGTTATGAGCAGTATATCGATACATTTTACAAAATGTATAAATCTAAACACTTACTTTATGTCCTGAGATAAAATCCTGAGCTGAAATAATTGACCGAAACTGTATGCTAAATTTATCATATACGATTGTCTCAGCTAATAAATGGTGTAGCTTGGTAGATGTCAAAATATTTTCATTTAAGTTATATTCTCATTGCTTTAAAAATATAATCACATAATATTTCACATTTCCGCAACCATAATTCGTTCGTTCCTGCTTCTCTTAAAATCAAATCAAAATGAGAAAAATATTTCAAAAATTTCAACCCATATATAGCAACCAACGGTCAACATTTACGATTTGTATTTACTAATATATAAGGGTTGGACATACTTAAATCAAGAAATAAAGTTGTTGGGAGGGATTAGTTATTTCTAGTAGATTAAGCTATTAAGAATTTTTGGTTTGTGGAATTTCAAATTGTTGAGATTTTAATTTTTGTTGTTATTGCAAGCTATTATAGTAAAATCTTAGTTAAATGTTTCAAAAGTAAAGTTTTAAGAATGTACTTACATGCGTTGATAATGATGTATTTATAATTTCGAATTATTCATTCTAATTTACAAATCGTTTTTTTAACAAAATTCAATTAATATTAATAAACATAATAGCATTCACAACAATACTAAAACTATTAAGATTTATTGCAACATATTTTTTATACAAAACAAAACCTAAATAAAATCAATTTACAAAGAATGAAATCAAAAACAACGGGCATACGAATCAATCGATCACCGAACAATTCGATTAATAATCACCATCACAAAAATTACTTTTCGGTAGATTTTCTTTGACTATGAAGACACACCACACCACTCAAATATCGATCTTCCAATCAAAGCAATTTTGTTGTTTTTTTTATTTCCTACAAATAACTTTGATACAAATTACCACGCATTAATCAAACAATTTTCAAATGCATTCTAAATAGTTTTTTAAACAACTGTAAAGTGCTCTTCTATTATATAGTTTGAAGTGTTAGTGTATTAATCATTTGTTTTGCAAACAAATAACATGGACCACACAATAGAAATCGATTGTGTTTTGTAATCGATCACTTTGAGGAGATTTTAATGTTTATCCTTGAGTTGATAAATTTTCTCAAAGATTTAGTCTTGCTGGTGATCCCTTTAAAGGTATTGTTTACCTTGAATACATTAGATAGTTTTGAAGTAAGATTAATTAGAGTAATTTATTTTAGAAAAATTTGTAATATTTTGACAGAGTTTTTTTGTAATTTGAAATCGTTTTGTTTTCTGTTGTGTCAAAACAAAAATTTCTTTAAAATTGATTTTTGATTGATCAGATAGATAGATCTTGATGACCTTACTAAATTTTGTTTATGTCTCTGGAGAAAACATTCAAAGGAATTTTAGGGAAGTAATATGGTTTTAAATAACCAAATTGATTATTTATGAATATTATCACATCTGTTACACATAATTTAACTTTTATGAACCGTTTGAATAACGTAACGACCTACTTATACATTTTTGTTTGCAATTGAGTGGAGAAATTTATTATATCATTTTCAAGCACACTCAAAATTGCTTAGTGGCCAATTTTTACTGAAATTAATCATCTTGTACATAAAGGTGGCGATATTATATCCACACAATTTGTGCAAGGTAAAACACAATTTGTGTCTGTCAATTTTAAAATTTGTGCAATTTGTGGAAGGGTTATAAGAACAGCATTTGTGCAAGCAAAACTTCAAATTAAATTTGACACATGTACAGTACAAAAATTAAATAAATTTAAACTAATTTCAAAACAAAAATAAAATATATATCGAAATTGTTAAAAAAATTATATTAGCTCTGAATTGTAAATAAATTAACGATATTTAGCACCAATTTTAATTTGTTTTGTTTTACATAACCTAAATAACTTATTTATTTTGACATAACTTACGTCAAAATAAACCTGCACAAATAATTTTTTTTCTGCCAAGAAATATTTTTGTGTAATATGTGCTACACAAATTGTGATTTTAAGAACGGCAATTATGTACGCAACTCTTGTCCAATTAATATAAGAACAGCAATTTGTGTAAGTTGTGCAATTTGTATGGATATAGGATCACCCCAAATTTGAACAGCCATTCAATGACATCATTATATATTTCAATATGGCGCCAAATATATATTTATAAGGAAATATTTCTAAATTAAGAATCTTGAACTTTATTGTTGAAATCATTTAAAGTTTTTTGTTTCCTTAAAAATCTATATGTTTGCGAATTTTACTGTAAAAATTTGAATGTTATATTGATTACTATTTGGGAGCTGTTTACTTAATAAATTTGTGTATGATAGTATAATACAGATTTAATTTTTACAAGTTTGAGATTTTAAAGCTTATATATTTTCATGAGTTGTTTTTCTATTAACTGAAAATTTTTTAAATATTTTCTCGCAAATCAGGATTTTGATCAAAAGAAGTCTATCACTGATTGATCTGTATTCTAAAGTAATCTGTTTAATCGTTTTGGACTCAGTTTTAGTTTTTAGAACAAACTCAAGCTAAATATAGGTGTTAAGAGATTCCATGAAATTTTAAATCTGTCACAGCCTTAGAACTCTAATCAATATCTTACTGTTACATGTTTAGAAACATTTAGTTGAAGACCAATTTGAAAAGATTGTTGTTGAACAGACCGTCTCATCTAAGGAGAAACTGACGAAATTTACTGCCTCTTCTATAAAAGTCAGATTGAGTACTGGCAATATGAATGGGTGTACAATGTGAATGGGTATAGAAATTGATCCCATACTGCTAAAAAATTCAATTATGGACAAAACATTAAATAGAGGTAAAAAAACATTAATTTTTTTTCAAAAATTCAATCTACTAATTGTAATGAATTAATTTTTTTTATGGAAACAGCACGCCAATAAATAGTATAATAGGTGAATGAGGTTTGTCGAAATAACAATTGTTTTAAAACCAATATCTATAACAGTTTCCCGTATAAGGTGTGGGATACAGCCTATGCCCGATAAACCTGTCCCTAAGGCGGTACTTACTGTTTTCATTGCGTCATGCTAAATATTTTCACCTATTTTTGTGAGTTTAGCAAAACTCTTACGAATCAAATTTATTTCATATTGCACGGAAAGAATGAAGGATAAAAAAGAAGACAAGACATATGGCCTCTCGCTATGTGACTAAGGTGACCACCTCTACTAGGTTCGAGAGAATTTGCGAAAGAATTAGCCAAAACGCCCGATAAAACATTAGCACCTTTTCTCTCTTATATACGAATTTTTTCATATAAATTCCCAGAAAATATATCTCCCTGCGCTATCTTAGCTCATAAAAATTAAAAACTTGCACAAAAAAAATATGAAATTTAAAAAAATAAAACAAGTTAGAAAAATGTCTGTTGGTTACATATGTTTCTTGATTTGCAGAAACATTTCTCGGAAACATCTGCTGTACATATACTCATACATACTTAAGGTGTTTTTTTTATTTTTTTTTCCTATAGCGGCTCATGTTTAAGCATTGGACCTACAAAAAATTCTAATAAAATTCCAGCTTCTTAGATCAAACCTGTGACCGGCGAAAATATGGGAATTAATATGGAAAAAACGAAATCTTTGTGCAAACAAATAGTTGTTAAAAATTATTAAAATCGGATTTTCGATTTTCTGAGAATTTTTAAACGAGTATATATTTGAAAATAATAAATTCAAGGATTCAGTACTCACAACTTCTTTCTAGGAAATTTAATTTAAACACTTCGTTTTTCGCATGTTATTTATATGGGAACAAACTCGGTTTGCGCCGTTCACTACAGGTTTGATTTAAGAACATGGAGTTTTGGGAGAATTTTTTATACCCTAATGCGTATACATGCTTCTAATACATTATATTTTAAAGCATTGAAATATTTTTGATAGCCTGTTTGCTGCTTAGCCAAACTTTATAAAAATCTAAATATGCAATTTGAACAGTCTTTGTCAAAAAGATCAATTTCCCGACTACCTAACAAGTATGTAATTGTAATTGTGTGTTATGTCTGATAGTTTTAATTTTTATTTGTTTGCATACGATAAAAATAAAAACAACTTATTAGTTGTTTATTTGATTTTTTTTTACATTTTCTCAAAATTTTATCTTAACAAACAAACGTTTTTCTGTTTCAAAAGCCTCATAAATTAATGTATAATAATTTCAACACTTTTTCTTAAATTCGCCAGAATTTACCTAACTACATCTCATCAAACTCCAATCACCCTATAAATATATTAACGTACTATAATAAATCCAATATCTTGAAATGTTATTTACTCATCAAAAAATAAAAAAATACCAAGATTAATTTAAAGAAAAACAACTTGAAAAACTTCCTATTAATTTAAAAGATAAATAATTGAAACTCAACTTAATGAAGGGTTGATTTTGATTTATAAGCAAACACAAATTTAAATTGATAAGAAAAACTTTTTATTTCTCATATAACCTAACGAAAAATTGTGATTTGTCATTTTCTTTTTACAGTCTTGTTATGCAAAGTTGACAAAACGGAATTTAAAGATTATAGATAAATATGTAGATGAATATCCTTAAAATTTGTAATAAAATAATTAGGTAATTGGTCAATTTGATTTAATTTGTTTCTACCACTTTTGTTAAAAAAAATATGAATGAAATTTCAACTTTGATTAATGGCTTAATTTAATTCGTTGCATTTAATGTATTCACAAACGATATATACAATAAACAAGATTGAATTAATTCAATACCCAAAAAATAAATACCACACAATACAATTGAATCACCACACCTTTAAAAATTAAAATACAATAAAATAATCTAAATTATCTAATTACCTATAAACTCATTTTATTTTTATAATTTAAATAAAAGTTTCCAGTAGCATTCAAAAACGGTTTATGGAGACATAAATATTAACTATAACAACAACTTCCATAAAAATTAAAAATAATAACTTAAAAAACTAAAACAAAATTAATCAATTAAATGTGTCACCCAGATTAAGAGATAATGAAAGATGGAATAAAAAAAATAAACAAACATGAAATCGGCTGGCGTTAGTGACATTTAGGTTTCTTGTTAAGTAAATTCGTGGGTGACTTTTAAAGTTGTTTTGTTAATAATTTTTTAATAAAAGTTCCAATACTATACAGGGTGTTGTTTATCGACAAGAATTACCTATTAGCTTTAACAGCTTTGTTGAATGTACTTGGACCAATTTTATTTATCCAAACTACGCTGGCAAAAATTTGTTAGAATTGCTATATAAAATCAAAAAGGGCAAACACTATTCAGGCATTTTGTATCAAGACTTGGTTAGGTTGCCCAACTAGGAGTTAAATACGAAAAACCAAATCAGTGTCGGATATATTCAAATAAGGTTAACACTTAAATGGTATTCTAATTCAAGCCCGGATGAAGCCCACATCAGATTGCTCTAATAGGCTTGTCCTCTCTGGCCCTGATCACGTCCTCACTGTATTCAGGCTTTGTCTAACTAATTTCTGCTCAAGTATAAGTTTATTTTATGCAACTGAATTCCAATGTTTTGTTCTACTTAACAACAGTAGGTTTTTGGGTATTGTCGGAACGGAACTGTTTTGTTAGTTAACTTTTAAGTTAATACATGTAGGACATTCAATACTTGTATACCAACTACCGAAGTATACCGTGGTGTTTCACATGGTTCAATTTTTTATAAAGAACCCTATTGGTGAAAGTAAAACGTGTTTTTCACATTCGATTATCTCGTAAACCATAAATCGTATGAACCTGAAATTTGAGATGAGTATAAAACTAACCTATCCACACAAGATGATGGGTTAAGAAATAAATAAAGTTGTTTTCGATCGTTTTTCAGGACTACGACGTCAGGCCTTTGAGAAAATAGATTTTTTTTGTCGAGTCAAGTAGGGTATATTTCGAATTTTTCTATAAAAATAAGATAATTTATATTTTAAGAAATACGTTAGTTGTTTGCTAATTTGTTTCGGTTCCGGCTTTTAAATTCAAAGAAACTTAAAAGTCTTTATGTGTGCTACAAGTTGGTCAATAATATTTCAACATTTTTTTTAGTTAATTGCACTCAATACTATAATTAATAATACTTTGTAGACACAAATACACTGAAATTTTTGTTATGTAAGGCTTAGACATAATCTTACATGTAGACGGAATGCAGTTGTGCATTTTCTGTATTTGGAGGGGAATATTTTCTCGTTTGAATAGAATTGTTTATTGAGATGATCTAGAGATGGAGATTTCGAATGAACATTTTTTAAATTGTGTACGATGAAAAGGATGATAATAGAGATAGAAGCAAAAGACGGGGAATTCGGCTAGATATATACTCGATAATTTTGATCCACATGATTATGTAAATTAAAATCAAATAGTAATCAATAAGTGATACATTGAGTAATCTTAAATTTAGTTAAAACATTGTGAAAGTTTATGATTTTGTGATTATCAGTCTAATTTTATTTTACGAGAAGAAGTGTATGCAAAAGGAAGTTTTGTATAAAACTAAGAGTTTGTTTTGGAAGGCGAGCATATTGTTATATTCAAAATGCTAGCGGTGATAAAATTGAATTTCGGATTAGATTAAGAGTTTGTTTTGGAAAGAAGAAATGGCATTGACATCGGTTGATGTTAGGCATCTGGCCAATTTATTGAGGATATTAGTAGATTAACAATTTACATGGATTTGAAGCGGCTCAGCATATATAATAATAATGTAAGCTTTGTTATTTAAATTGATTTTAATTATATAATTTTTGCAAGTGATTATTTTTTGTATGTTAATTTATTCTCTTTGTTAGTTAAATTCTAAAATCGTTTTATCGATAGGATTTTTGTTGAATATACTATATTGATTAATCTGTGATAAAATAAGAGATTTCCAAAGCCAGGACTGCCGTGTATTTTTATAAAAGTTCAATTCTCTACAGTACGGTATCATATGAAAGGACTTCAATATTCCTTAAAAATGTATTTTAGAATTTTACACTCCACCGTTTTTTGTATAATTTTGAATAATGGCGTTTTCTTTAGGTTTTCTTTCCTCGCTTAGCTCCGAATCTAAGTGATCGAGAATCTTTATAGGTATTTGGAGTGATATAGAAGATTTAGGAAGTTTTTAATGAAAAATATAGGGATGGGTCATCAATACTCATAATTATATTTAATAAGGCGGTGCTAATGAGAAAGGTAAAAACATCATTTAATACCCGGTCAAGTGAGGCGTTATTTAAAAGAGCATTTGGTTTTAAAAACATTGCATTTTTTTAACTTTGCAATGCACAGTTTTTGACTTATTCTGAAAAAAGTTTAATTTTTTCTTTTCGACATTGATTAACAGAAAAATTTGGACAAATTCAAGGACAGAGACAGGAAGTTTGATCAATTTTTATCGAAAATTATAGCGTAGTCTTAAATAAATATATTTCTTTACTTTTAGGGGATGGGAGTGGGGAAGGGTAAAAAAAGCTTTTCTGACCCAAATGAGTGGGGTATCATTTGAAGGAGTACGTAATTTATGAAACGTTGCAAACATTTTTAGAATTTTGCGGTGCACGTTTTCAAATGAACTATTTGTGTATTTATGGATAAGATTTGAAGCAGTTGAAACAGTTTTTGAATCATTTCGTTTAATTTTCAATTAACATTACTGTTGACATTTACGAGGAAAAATTAAATTTTATGTGTCTGGCAATATAAAGACTTTGCAACACAACTTTTCCGTAATTATTGTTGAAATTTTGTTCTTCTTCGTTCATGGAACCCTCGGCGAGTGAATTTTTTGTGCACTCGACCGAATTTTTATTATACAACTTACAAAGATTTCTTATAACAGAGCAATAAACACACAATACAAAATGAAATGTTTACGTTAGTAAGATAACATCTCAAACTAAAGAAAAAACACAAACGGAGAGTGTGCTTAAGACCGCACGGCAGAAGTGAAAACTTCATTGGCAATCGCAATCAATTGGTATCGTATTAGTAGTATTTGGATCGTATTAGTAGAATAAATGAGAAACAAGTCAGAACGCTAAACTGCTAACTACACACACTAACCTCACAATGTAAACCAAATAATTGTCAAAATAGCACTCATATGCCAATAGCAGGGACTACAGTACGCGTGGTTGTCACACCCATAGATCAACAAGTTTAAATTTTACAAATCTTTCTGCGGAAAGCTAAGAAAATTCATTGGTATTAATGCGCATTGTTGCCGTTTGCAAATCACTATCGGCTAAGTGCCACCATTTTTAATTATTTTATTTATCATGATTGCCATCCATGTTTAATCATACATAAGCTATGCTTCTTTGTATAGAATTTATGCGATTTCCGTCTCGTAATTGGGAGCTTTAAATCGATATAATCGATTTTATCAAGTAGCAAATTACAAGTATTAAGTCTTCACTTAATTTTAGAAACATGTATTACATACAATTCCAAACCGACAACATATTTAGTGAAGATGATAAAATTCCAATACATATAATTTTGATATACAAATGTAATTGTTTTAGCCTTCAGGTTATACTATCTTACGTTATTTTTAATTTCACAAAAATTATGTTCAATAAAAAAAACATTGATCAATGCAAACTACCGTTTAAAACGATAGTTAAATAAAAAGCAAAAATTAAGCGTACATAACAACTTTATACATTTTCATGATGATTAATGTATTAATGCATAAAGGATAAACAGCCATACATACTTTCAATTTTATATATATTCAATATTTATTTAGCATGATGACTCGAATGCAATTTGCAAAAGACAGTAGCAATATAACTTTAAAAAACTGCGTTATAGATCAATTTTTAAAAATTCGTACAATAGTATATTATGCTACGATCATGTAATGACGGTTATTAATCCACGAGCATTAACCGGGATACGAAACGAACCGTAGGCGAGTTTCGTATGGTATATGCGGGTGTATTAATAACCTTTACATGAAAGTGGCATACGCTATTTTTTCTACACCCGGTAAATAACGAAGAACAAAAATTGAAACGAAAATTTCAATTTTCAAATTTCAAAGCTCAATTTTTTTCCCATACGAAAATTTCAACAAACGTCAAATGCATAGCATGTTTGATTGAAGAACTATGGGTTTCTTTCTATTGATTAAAAATCTGTATCGTAATAAAATCTGTATCGAAATGAATATCATTAAAAAACGGATTTTGGTCATATAAGTGTATTTTTCTAGTACGGGTGTAGAAAAAGAAATTTTTATTATTTTTATGAATTCATAAAATAATTTTAATGGTATATAATATAAAAAACAATAAAAAAATATGTACCACACCAGGAGTTGAACTCACTAACTACAGCACATCAGTCGAGCATTATATCCACAACGCAATTTGAAACGTTAAGAAATAATAGATTGATAAATTGATAAATGATAGATAAATCTTTCACCTCAATGCTGACGGATCAGCCTAACTTACTACCTACAGAAAAATCTGTGTGTGGTGCGCAAAAAGAAGTTTTCACTTAAAAAAAAACAAAAAAAACTCAAAATTTAAAACAAAATTAGCTGTGAAGTGAAACGAATAAGCTGTGAAATTTGAAACAAAATTAGCTCAAAAACGATATTAGCTATGGCAACCGAATAAATCTATCTGTTGAATATACCAATTTCGAGACTAATGCTGCGGTTGTAACAACTAACTAAATTATTAATTTAGTCGTTCGAATTTGAGTTATCAATATTTAATTCAGCTACAGAGGACGAGTCGCAATTACTTTAAACGACTTTTGATTGTAATAGCTGCAAATCTCTTCCTATAACCATCTATTGCCCCTCACCACCACATTGTTAACAAACTTTCCTTTTTAGTGTAATGTTTTGCGCAATTTGTTGAATATACAACTTGATTTCAATTTGTCGGATCAGAGCTCTGTGAAGAATACTTTCAAATTTTTTTGCTGATATTTAACATTTTTTCAACCAAAATTGTATTTTGCACTGTTCTTTAAATGTATAGACTTTATCAAACTTATCAGGTTTTTTTTTTAATACAAAAAGTAGTCTTGGAGTTGGTTCAAGCTTTATGAACGGTATAAAGCGTTACTTTTAGTTATTTATAATTCTCGAATTGAAACGCTATAGCAAGTATTTAAGTTTTATTATATATAAAACATGAGATTTAATTAACAATAAAGAAAAGGGGTTTCTTTAATTCGTGACTTCCTTCCTCTAAGGTAGGGTAATCAAAACAAAGCAAATATTGTCGATCTTTAAATTCCGATTAGCCAGTCAGTCAAAGTTGGTCTAAAATTGTCTAAGTCTAAGCTAATCTTTTTACCCTTAGTATATGTGGGCATTGTTCCAAATAAGATATACGAGAGTCTCACGAAGTTTTTGATCACTAAAAATTATTTATGGGTAGAAAGCCTACAACACATTGGGCGAGACTGCAATCTACCAACTAAAGAAATCTTACAATCTTAATATTTTTTTCGGTTATTATTGCTGAACCCCACGGAATTAATATCTTAATACTGAGAGTTTTAAAATTGTAGTTTGTTTCAATTTCAATAAGATGAAACGTTTCTTGCTTAAAAAGTTAGAGAATGACAGACAGCTAGTTGATAAAAAAATATACATATTTGAAGAAATGTTTTGTAATTTACCCTTATTTTAGATGGGAATAAATCACGATCACGAAGAACTTATTTTTCGGTTACACTTTGAGTTAGATCGGTTTGTAAAAAAGCTAAATAAAATCTTTATGTGAATTTTTTTGAAAAATGAAATTTAAAAAAATATAATAATAATTCTAAAACCGGATTAACGGTGTTGTCTGATTTCAATACCATAAAGAAAATGGTATTGAAATTTTGGTCTGGTATTGAATATCCTAAATTTATACCTTACATCTAAGGTATAAACTTATAAAGTTTTACGTTACAATAATTAACAGCAATTATTAAATTCCTTTCCGTAGGCTCAATAAACAATTTATTATATTACAAAATATTGGTAATAAACATCTATCTATACGGTATTTAAAAAAATAAAGTTGAAAGACATTCTCAGCTAAAACCACAAGGCACTAGAGAAAAACTATAGTTAAATTTTACAATTCTTTTGTAACACATTCAATACAGCTTTTTTTGTAAAAGTACCAAAAATATTGTAAATTTAAAAAAATAATTTGGTAAAACTATATAATTTTTTTAATTTTATAAAACTCAAAACGTATGATATAATCCAAATTATGTCATAATACTACTATGAATCATATTCTACTAATTTTCGTGACCATTACGTAAAACGATCCGCAAAAAAGCTTTAATATTAAATCAAATTCCATTCGTATCACAAAATACAAATCAATAATAACTTTCAAATTGTCAGTTATAAAAAACTGTCAAACTCCAATGTCCATCACCAGACCAGACTAGAGAGAAAAAAATTGTCAAAATATTCCAACTCCAATTTAACTTTAGGACAATTTACACTTTTTGTTTTGTATAGTCACAAAAACTTATCAATATTATTTCTTGTTTTAATTTTAATTTTTTATTCTTTTCTTCAATACAATCAATAATTATGATCTTTCTTACATCATAAAAAAATATATATTTTTAATAATTTTTGTGTGGTTTTATGTATCAAAATTTAAAGTCGATATCTCCGGAACAATGAGTGTGGTCTTTTGTGACAAATAAAATTAGAATGAATTTTTTTTATTGTCATGTCAATTTTATTTTATTAAAAGATTGATTCCACGACTTCTTGAATTTTTTAATGTTTTTTATTTGTTTGTTAAGATTTGTTTTATTGATTTTGGGTATTTTATTTTTATTTTAATTGATTTTATTTTGTTTTAACTTTTAATATTAAAATCAATGACAAAGTTAATTGATTGTTAGTTGTTGGTACTTTTCTGATCCTGGTTTATACAGTAGTGACTTATACAGTAGTGAAAAACCAAGTAACTAATATTCGTTATCCGTTATCGTTTATCCAGAAAATTTAATTTTTTCTTCTCCAACGTTTACCACCTATACCGGAAAACATATAAAAATCTCCTCCCAGTGAATCACAAATGTCAATCCTCTGCAAAATTTCTTTTTTCCAATTTGCTTTTTACACCAAAATTCTCGCCATTAATCATTTCGAATATATACAACAAAAAGAATCAATACAATTCTCAAAATAAATAAAACAAAACACCAACGATAATTAATAACAAAACGTATGGAGACCTCACAAACTCCCAAAAACAATAATAAGCCCACAACACTTCTAAATTATTGCACATTTACACGATAGAAACAAAAACAAATTACAAAACAAAAGCTCAAATCTCTACATCACGAATTAATTTAATTACAAAAAAGTTGAAAAAAAAAATTGAATTTTAAGTTCTTTAAAGAAAAGATTAAAGGTGAAAATTGTTCCATTACTTATAATTTTTTTTTTTGTAATTTTCATACTACAATTATTTTTGGATAATTGAATTACTTTTAAGTTTTGTCAAGTTTATTTTTTTTATCACTTACTAGACTATTCACAGCAATTGTGTTAATTTTTAATTATACATTTTTTAACAAATTAAAATTAACAACAAAAACAACTGTTATTGATCGATCATTTTTTAGTTTCTGTTTCGTTTTGAAAAAAAATTGGTTGAGTTGTGTTTATGTTTGGGCTTGAATACAACCCACGTTTCGCTTCGAGCATTATTTTTGAGTTGAGTTTAGGTGAACGTAATTTCCTTTTGTTTTTTTGTTCATTTATGATTCAGATTTTTCGTTTTAAGGGAATAAACATTTATGTTTGTTTGTACACAATTATTTATCGGAAAAAATTTTAAAATTTTGCAAATTAAAAGTTTGCAAGATAATGTATTCCTGGTTTATCAGCCACTAACTACAATGCTTTATTTGTTTTAAGTCAACAATTTATTGTTGTTTTTTTTTATTGTTTTGAACATTTTTTTATTTTTGATCTACGGGTGTGTAACAGCGTACTCCAGTCCCTGCTATTGACATACGAGTTGACGGGAGATATCACATACCACTGGCAATAGCAGTGAGATATCACTAGCCAAGGTGACATCTTAGGGGTGGTGGCGGATGAACTGTATTCAGTCAACGGTAGCACCCTCAATCTTAGCTGTGAAATAATCCTTGATGATGAGACGCTATTGCTTCCTTGAAGAAACGAGCCTTCATATACCTATGTGTGGGCTTTAATCTTCACGAAAGACGGAGCGTCACAGGATCAAGGAATATGCAACCGGCTGGATTATTGGCCACTACAGTTTTGTTTTGTTTCAGCAAATTTTTGTAAAAATTTGCTATTTACTTTTTAATTTACTTTTATTTTCTCTATTCTATCAAAAAATATTGGCCTATGTCATATTTTGTTAGTGATAGGATATTTTGTTTAGTTATCCATTCTTTAACCAAAAATATAAAAAACAAAAAAAGAAAGATTTACGTCCATCCACTTCTTTGAACGTATGTTGTTGTGGGACCTTGGTCTTAAAAGGTTTTTATGTTTTATTGTGACACATATTGTAATTCCTACTACACAACACATTTTATTAAAAAAAAATAAATAATAAAAAATGTATATAAGCTCTTAGCCATAAGCTCCGATCGCCACTGATCGAAAAATTTGATAAAATTCAAAGAGTAAATATTAAGTAAATATTTCACGATAAACGAACCAACAGAATTTTTTATCATTCAATGTCTACAATCCAATCAAACTCCCTTCAACGTATACTATAATTGCCCCTTCTATTACAAAAAACCAAAGTTTATTCATATGCAGCGCCGCAGCGGAAAAAATAACTTAGTACACCATATATGTTATGAGGTAATTATAGAATAGGACAATAAGCGAACACTTTTATTTCGTTCGCTTACATAGTACAACTATTAGTATAATACATACATTCATCTAACCAGAAGAAATGTTTGGCTATTTTTTTGGTCTTTTGTTCAAAGCTGCCAAATGCGAGTGAATAGATGGCAGTAATTTGGCTAGACGTGGAATAAACCGGTAATAATAACTCACCATTCCTCCAAATATCTGAATTGATTTTATTGAGTTATATTGTGGCACTGTGTTATGGCTACAACAAGCTCTAGCGAAGGTTTTATGCCATCTTTAGAAATGTAGTTGTAACGATTAGCAGTGCAGCCTACACCCCCAGATGGGAGCAAAGATTGCACTTACTAACGTTAGAGATTTGTTCACCTAGAAAGTAATCTGAGTCAGCCTATTCCACTTAGCTCAGACGTATGTATCCGGTCGTAGGTTGTCCGGTAACTAGGAAGTCCTATTAGTAAGCGGTATTTCCCATAACCCTATAGGGCTAAACTTCATTCTTACCTACCTTGCCAATTCTAAAACTGCGTATCCTCTTCACTAGATCCTCTTCTCTAGCGTGGGTTTAAACCACACTATTGTTGTCATTATTACCTATTTTTTGTATTTGCTTATTAAAACAATATGACCACAGGAAGAAAGAGAATTTTGTCACCCAGTGCCAAATCAAACCAAATAAACACACCATTTATAATTAAATCTAACAACTAAACTCATAAAATTTTCTTCCGTTTGCAGCTCCACAATTTCATCAAAAGACCAATAAAACCCAAATTTTATCCATAAAGTTGTAACATATATTTGTAATTTCTTTCTGAACGAATTTGTAACATATATTTGTTAAATTATATTACTAAAAAAAGAAAACACCAAAATCATTTTATATTTTGGTGTTTTCTTTTTTTTAGTAATATAATTTCTTTTTCTTAGTACAATCAATTAACAAAACGAAGCACAAAAATTACTATAACACAAAACAAGAACAAAACCAAAAAAAAACAAAAATGACCAGCAATGCCTGACCCGACTGATCAACACTTCGATCGCAGGTCCCAACCAAAAACTTTGTTACTACAGTTCACACCTTGGTGTTATCTGAGCCCCTTGTCAAAATGCCCTTAGTTGATGAAAGCAATAACAATGAGATGAAAAAAAATAACGTAATTCCAGAAATCTAATCAAAATGTGGGAAACATTAACTTTCCCACAATTAAACGAAAAACTTATTTAATTACAAAAAAAAAACAAAAGGCTGAATTTCAAACTTAACTAAAAAAGAAAGAAAAATGAGAGTTAAATGAAGTGAAGTTGGATCAAGACTTATGTTCCTTAATCCAGAATTTTACATTAATTGTTTTCTGTAAAATTTACAAAAATACGAAACAATGGAAAATGTTGTAAATTGAATCAATACCATTTCGCATTATTAGCAAAACTGAAACTTGGATAAATGGTTATCTGAGCGATGGAATTTCATGAGACATGAAAAATAAATGATTTTAAATAAATCTGGAATTCGGAACCTTGGGGCGAAGGAAAGTAAAAATAAATTTTTGACACAAAAGTGGTGTGCCCAAAAATATCCTTCGTCACATGGTGGTGGCTAAGGAATTCAAGGTGTGGAACACCGAAAACACATTTGAATGTCTTTATTTTGACATCGTAATCGGTAAGTCGTTGAAATGCTTGACGTAAGTGAAGCAAGTGTGATTTGTTCAATTGTGCTTGCCACCAAGATGCCTTCAATGTAGACGAATATGAAGTCAAGATATTTTAACACTTCATTAAGAAGCGTTAGAAGGTTTGTGCAGCGTTCCGAAGACCAAACATTCTCCGTTTATATTCGAATAACCTGAATGCTGTATAGTTATTGCCGTTTTAGGCACATCTTTGGAAGCTACAGAAATACGTGGTATGCCCTGATTAAGTCAGTTTTTGAAAAATGGTACAATCGTGCAGATATACTGAAAAATTATATGTACATATTTGGTAATGGCCGTAGTGATCTGGCACTATGATTGAGTTGAGTCGGCGGTAATCTATACACTCAAAAAAATAAAGGAAACTTTTACAAAAATTTTATAAATATAATACACAAATGTTTTTGATAACGCTACAATTTTTTTCCCAAATCCAAAAATTATTTGTAAATCAAATAAATTTGTAGGTTTTTCAAATATTTTTTTTGTAATTTACAATATTTTTGGTACGCTCATAAAAATTTTGTGAGTTATATTTGTAATAAAAAATTTGTCAAATTTGCTTAGTTTTTTTTTTGATTGTACAGACGCAAGTCTGTACTGTTCTTCTTTTGCACCCTGTGGAGGGGAGAAGAAACCGGAGAAAATGACGGTTGGAGAATTCCTAATTCCACCATTAGTACGAATTCGTTATACGCCGTCTTATGCTTTATGGGTTCCAGTCGATATGGTTTTGCATACGATAGTTGACCGTTTGTAAAAATAAGATGAACCACGTTATGCTTGACATGGGACGTTATAGTTAGGTAATTCGGTAAGGAACGGAAAGTCTTCTAATAATTCACATCTGACATCCATTCTCATCTGACATCTGGAAACTGACATTGCATTGAAAGTCAAATTGGTAACTGGGTCAATAATTTGCTTTCTATATATGCAACTCAACGAGTTGGCCGAATTTTGTAAGGAAGTCAGGGCCGACTGTTGGTCAGTTAACTGACGTGAGTACGACAAGGTGGGCAAATGTGCGCGGTAACCGTATAACAACCGAAAGTAGTTTGGTCCCACAAGTATTTATTGTTGTATTGTTTGCTGCTGAAAAATAGGATCGTGAGATCGGGTTCCTTTTAAAAAGTTTATTGGGATAACAGAAAGGTCAGCGCCGGTATCATCAAGAAAAAGCAAGTTGTTTTGTTGGTCTCTTTTGAAAAGCGGTAGTTTGTATGTGAAACTGAGAAATCTGTGAAACTGAGAAATTTGTTCTCTTAAGCTCTACCAATTCCGATTTACTGGAAATACTTGCTCTATCAGATATTGCGTGTGAGGAATCTATGCGCAACACGTTGGATATTTCTGCTGCTTTAAACATCCTATCAGCTTTGTTGATAGGATCAGATATTGGTTTGTCTTCAAAACTATTAATGCAATTTTAATTATTTTTGGCATCCCTTCCATCCATATTTTTCTGACAATGTCCTCGCTGATTTTTTCACTCGCTAGTGTTTTCATAGCCTTATAAACCTCGTATGGTTTATTATCACCTATGTCTTTTTTATCGATAAGTTCTTCCAAGCGTTTTTCCTGGGACAACAAATACCGGTCAATCAAAGCCTTTTTAACAGTACTTGTCGTTTTCTGGTAGTGTTTGTATAAGGTCAGCTCCTGGCAAACAAATTTCAGGTTGTAATGAAGTAACTACAGTATAAAATTTTGTCTTATTAATTTTGACTTACATTTTATAATATTAGCAAAATGAAACCCACTCCAAATTTTATTCTATATTCACATTGTGTTTTTTTCGATAACTATTGTTTTACTAGAGCTATCAAACTGCATTGCACTTATAATACGCCTTACACCAAACATATCAGTTCGTTTAGCTGGTGGTAATCCAAAAACAAAAACAAATCAGGTCCCTTAACCGTAATGTAATGCATTTCATAGTAATTATTTGCATTTCGGGGGTCCACAAAAAAAAACATTAATTTTTGTTTTTGTTGGTTTACATTAACTTTGTGAATATTTGCATTAAGCATGCAACTACGAGTAATGATGCGATCACCGTATGCCATTGTATAAAAAAATTTGTTGAACAGTTTCGTCATCATGTCACTCGAATAAAAATTTTTACGTTTTTGTACTTGATTTAGATTCCTTTTTTAGATTCATTTTGTTTTCTTTTATTTTCATTCACTAAATGATTTAATAAACAATTTTCACCAAAACTCATTACTTTCAGAAATAAATGTTCGATATTAGGATTAGATATACAAATGAAAATTGTTGTACACTGATTGATGTTCGACTTTACTGTTTAATATCAAAATCAATTTTTTTATCACCTGTCCACTTTGATATTAATTTACATCACGCCCGATCACACTATTTGATCAAATTTCTCTATCTTTTGTTTCCTTTTAATTATACTTTAACCACATACAGATCATTTAATTTATTATTTTCCCATATCATCTCAATAAACAATTTTAGTCAAACGAGAAAATATTTCTTTCTACAACTTAAGACCACCATTCTACTTTTTATAAATTTGAACAACCAACCATATAATAATACGACGAAAGTTTTACATAACCAAATTTTTGTTATTTATATGAGTAGCTAGAAACATGTATGTATTACTGTTTGTATGACGCACAAAGCAATTAACTGAGAAAATGTTAAAAATGGGTTGATTCATCTGTAGCACACATAAATGTTTTTATGTTTATTGACATGGATTCTAAGATAATAAATTGTTTTTTTGATGTTATTTTGCAGATAGTTTTGATTATTATTTTATGGCAAGAATCGGACCAGGCCGTCGTTACAATATGAAATGAGCTATTACATTAGATAAACATTCTAAGCCTATATCGGTTTTAACTTTTATGTATATTATTCAAATAGCTTGACTTCTTATACTACCTCATAAAACATATTATAATAAAATATGCAAACTTTCCGACAGTTGAATTCGGTAGTCAATTACAACTTTTGTTTCTTATATCAACAACAAAATAAAACTCATCCCAGCACGAAAAAAGTTGAAACTATTAACAAATCACCAAACACTTATATTTTCTATAATCCAATCAAAACTTTATAATTAATGTCAACATCTCGGTTTTCTGAACTTAAAACCCAAACAACAACCAAATTGTTTTCAATCTATCCAAATAAGTAACACAACTGACTCTTATAAGCTCTCTTACAAAATCAAATCAACTTTCAATTCATCACAATCAAATTACGAAACATATAACAATTATTTAAGTTTCTTTTTAGCTTCTTATCGTTTTCTTAAAATCTAAAACAAGTAAAACCACCTTCAATCAAAATAATAGAACAACAACAAAATAGACATTATTAGTATTCACTTGGAAGTAATTATTTTTATTGATTTTGTCATCTTTTTTTACCGAAAGCGAAAAAAAAACAAATTTTGTTTTTTTAAGATTTATCTAAAAAAGTTAAGAAACTTAATATAAGTTTTTTTGAAAAAGAGTTTTGTTTCAATGATTTTTTTTCAGTACAAGTAAAATAAATAAATATACTTATATTTTACCGACGACAAATCTTAAATAGATAAAAATTTTTTTCTATTTTTAAGAAGACAATAAACAAACAAACTTAAAAATTGATAGTTTTAGTGGTTTGAGTGTAACCCGCGATATTTATCAATTGATCTTTTATTATATTTTGTTGTTTTTAGTTTTTTGGTTTTATTTTAGGATTAATTTAGTGAGAAAATTAATGAGAAATCATTTATCACATTTTCTGTGAGTTGTCATAAAAATATTGTAACGTTTGTTGCTGTTGTTGTCATAGTGTCTCGTTTTATTTGTTTAAAATATAAAAAGATTTTGTATGAAATTATGGTTTTGATAGTTATCAACACTCCCTTTGATTATGGTATGAAATCTTTTCGATTTTAGGAATAGACACATTCTTCGGTTTGCGTAATTAATTGAGACGAAGAAAATTTCACGTAAATGGTTCTCTTACGTTCAAGCATTTAAAATACCTCAAAATTTGTACACGGCTTTAAGGAGGGGGGGGGCGTCAGTTTTTGTTAATTAGTAAATTAATTTTTAATTTTTGATCTACGCACTCAAAAAGAATTGTCAGAATTTACAGAATTGTCATTCGATTCAACATATATTTTTGTTGCTTTTGATCCTACAAATTGTTCGTTGAATATAACAAATTGATGTCAGTTAAATTTATTTTACCAACAATTTTTAACGAACAGTTTGTAAATTTTACAGACATGTTTGTTAATTATTACGAACAAAACCACAACCGGACTGTTAAATTAACCATGTTCGTTAGTAACTTTTGACATTTTATTATATTGATTTTATCAAATACGTATTTCCAAAACTATTAGTTAGCTATAATTAGTTTATATTTTATTATAATACTATGTACTAAATATACTTGTACATATTTTGTTTACAATGATTTTAATTAAAATTTACCGAAAAAAATTTGCCTTTATAGACATCTTTAAAACAAAATTGTTGACTTTCCTTAAATTTTTTAGAACATTCAAATAATTTAATTTCACTAAAATTCACTAAAATTTCACTAATTTGTTTAGGTATTTCAATTGACACAATTCATTGGATACTTTCACACTTTTTATTAAAACTTTGCTTTTTATTTGACAACATTTCACTTTATCTGTACTTCGACTAACTTCATTATAAATTTCAAGCCCTTACTACTCGAATTTTTTCATATTTATGTTTTATATTTTTGTCTAATTTATTCCACAAACGAAAATCAACGAACTGCTTGTAAAGGTAGTTATAAATATCTAAAAAACATGTTTGTTGAAAACTAGCTATTAACAAACATTTTTGTTAAAACAGTAGAAAATCAAATAACGTGTCCTTTAAATAAATTCAACAGAGCATTGTTTGTTGTATTTTACCTACGATTTTTTTTTCAGTGCGGGTGTGACAAGACCGTCAACTTCAGCCCCTGCTATTGACATATGAGTTGAAGTGAGATATCACTTACCATTGACAATAGTAATGAGATATCACTGGTTGAGAGCATGTCTTGGGGGTGCCACTTGATGAACTATTCAGTCAACTGTAGTACCGTCAATCTTAGCTATGCAGTATTGAATTTAGTGCAGTATTTATTGAAGAAAAGAGCGTCATGTAACTCTTTATGTGATAACTTTAATAATTGAGGCAGATACTGAGTCACATGATTAATAAATATGTCACTAGCTATTGGCAATTTTAGTTTTGTTTCTACAAATTTTCTTTTTATCGCTTATTTCTATGGCATAACATTCAAAGCACTGATACTAAGCGGGGAGCTTGTTTGACTATAAAATAGGAAAATGAAACTAATTACATTTTTCATTTTTTTTTGTAAATATACAAATGTATACAATCAATACATCAGCGTTTTTGTTAAAATTGTAAATTATTGTAAATTTGAAAAAATTGCTTAGAAAAACGACAAATTGATTGTATTGTAAGACCAAAATTTTTTTTGAATTTTTTTCAAAAATTTTTTTTAAAATTAATACTTCTTATTTTATAACACATTTGCTGTGGAAACTAAAACTAAACTATAAAGAAATATAACAGCTGCTTAACCCTATAACAGTATCCAAAACCAAAAAATCAATATCATCCAAAACTATTCATGTATGCTTTTCACATATTTTATGTCCTTTCGAAAGTAAACAATGTAGAAACAATCCACCTCTGCATCAGTATTTTGAAATCAGTACAGAAAGATGAATAACACCAATATATTATTATTCCAGCCAATTTTATTGCTGTTGTTGTTACAATGAGTATCATTTTTTTTGTTATTATTTTTGGTTACTGGCAATGAATGACTCAATGATTTTTCCATTTTGTTGTATTAAATATTATCGTTGTTATTGTTTTCTATATTCTAAACAAAAATTCGTTTCTATAAATTTATTTTTAAGGAAAATCAAAATTATGCTACCAAAACTTTTAAAAGATTTAAACATGCTTAAAATTTTTATCAAATGAAGTCTCGAGCTATACACAATACACATGTGAATTTTAAGTTAAATATTGAGTTATGCATATATCGTTTTGAATCCGTTTGTTGATTACAATCGAATCGAAAGTCTTACCTGAAATTGAAATTACTGCATTTATGTCGCTATTGGAATTTGTTGACAATGAAAAACTTGACTTAAATAAGAATTGATAAAAAAATCCAATTCCAAGATTGATAATAGCATAATATTTAAGAAAATGTTTAATTGACTTCTAACTACATACAATAAAGTCAGGGTGATTCAAATGGAAATGGGCCGGCCACACCAAACAAAATTATACAAATTTTACCAAATTTTTTTTGTAAAATCTATAACATTTTTTAATAAAATCAAAGTTCTTACAGACAATTTGTGAGTTTTCCAAATAATTCCTTTTAAATATTTTAACAGCTTTTACAAAAATTTTTGTGCGTACTTTTTACTTCCTTTATTAAATAAACTTCTCAAAATCTAGTAAAATTCTTTTATTTGTGAAACTATACACTGAACAAAATGTCGGCCTTAGTACTCCTTTTATGCCGAATTTCACCAAAATCTTTGCTGTCTTGTTGTTATTTTCTTTTGAAGGCTTTTGGTCTACCGAAGACTACCGAACTTTTAGTTGGTGCAAAGTATATAGAAGAATAGTAAAAATCATAACAAATTTTATTGGGTTCAAGGTTTTGATAATTTATGTGTTTTTATATTGTTACACAGAAAAACACTTGCTTAATCTGTTTCAGCCAAATGTAAGATTGTCAATGTTTTTCCTATATCGGCTTGTCTCTGACAGAAAAATAATGCATATAATGCTTTTGCAAGAACGTTGCTCTTTGAAGCACGTTTGAAGTGATCTGAAGCCGAAATCAATTTACTTAACTATTTATCAATTCATAATATGTAAAGCATTTAAATGCTTAACCACCCTGTGTTAATTTATATAGTAAGCATTCACTTGCAGTTTTATTTAGCTTAATGAACAACCAATTTTTAATGCTAAACTGCAATGTAATTGCAATGCAATTTTTAAATAATATTTTCTTACATATTTTTTAATTTCCTTGCTAACTGATACGTAAAATTAAATGCTTTGTATTGTAGAATAAAAAAAATTGACGATCCATCAGACATTTAAGGTTAATAATATTGATTTGCAAGAAAACAAAACAAACGACACAGCTTGAATGCATTAAGAAACATATTTCAATCCATTTTTTTTTTAAATATTTTGTTAATTTTCTTTAAGATTTTGCTTATATTGGTTTCTGTAAAAATATTCTTTTTTTTCCTTTTGAATATTTTTGTTTCGAAATGCAAGTCATTATGTAAAGTAGAAAATGGAAATATACAATTATATGTGTGCCAAGGTGCTAGTTAGTTTATAGATTTTCATACGAACATATTATGATTGTTTGTTGCTATTGATTTTCATCAGTTGTATAAATGACAACTATAAAATAATATGGAAAAGTTTTCATCATATGACAAAAAATGAATATAATGAAATAACTTTAAGATATGATATAATATTTTACTTGAGAATAGAAGACATAATCTTTAATATTACTAAGCTTATTATGATATTTTGATATCCTTAAAACCTTAAATATTCTAACCTTGAATGTTTTGTTTTTCATATCTTGCAAAGAATTCATATACAGTCGATTTACAAATTTTTAAAACCTTAGAATCTGCCTTATTAACATGATGAAAAACACTTGTTGTTGCCCAATAATAAAAATAATTAAAATTCAATGTTCATTTTGTTTGCATCGGACATCGTCGGGAGTTTAACCCTTTAAAGAGCGCCCAAGGCAGAAAGTGTAGGTTTTGCTTTCTTAGTTTATTTTTGCTATATACATAGCTAGTTTTATAAGATTTGTGTGAAAAGGAATCAATCATCAAAGGAATCTTCATCATATCAAAAACTGTTAGTTAAAATTTTTCTTAGAAAATGAAAAAATAAATATATTATAACGATACTATAATGAAATAGAAACTTAAAGTTTTCTAACTTTTCCATTTTGCTGTTTTCTTTCTCGTTGCTGCTGTTTGCTTATAATTAATTTTAAATAACTCTGAATCGAATGGTTCAAAAAATTTATGAATAAAAAAATTTTCAATTGGTTTTTAATTGCATAAAAGAAAACTTTGTTATAGCATATTGACCCGGCAAACAATTTACAGAAATTAAATCGAAAAATATGAAGAGCTGAAATCTCACAGCTCTGAGATATCAAGACTTCGGTCTGGGTTAAGGATTTTGATATAGTTTTCGGCAAAAAACTTTTATGAGGACATTGTTTTTAATTTTGGGCAGCAATGTATATCAAAAATAACACTTTTTGTTAAAGTACAAGTATTTTTTTATCTTTTGTTTAGAAATTTATTACAAAACAAACACGAAATATTAATATGTTGCCGGAAAATTATAACAGATCATAAATTAATATAACTTAGTGAAAAGATGATACACCCAGCAAACTACTCAAAAACCTCTCCATCTAGCGTTTCAAGAAAATATTATAAAATCAAAAATTCATTTTTCTTTCCAAATTCCAAAAATATTCTAAAAATTAAAATAAAATTAAAAGTTTAAACTTTTTTTTAAAGTTCTAAAAACATTCCAAAAATAATTACAAAATCAAAGATTCAAACTTTTTTCAAAATCCTAAATATATTGCAAATGTTATAACAAATTATAACAAAAATTATTTGTTATAATTGCAAAAATTATAACAAAATCAATAATACAATTTTTTTTCAAAATTCCAAAAATTATAATAAAATCAAAAATTTAAATTTTTTCAAAATTTTAAACATATTGCAAAACTTCATAATTCAAAAATTGAAACTTTTTTCAAAATGCCTAAACTATTCCAAAAATTATAACAAAATCATAATACAAAATTATACCAAAATCATAGTAATAAAATCAAACATTTAAACATTCAAAATTCTAAAAATATTCCGAAAATTCTTACAAAATCAAAATTTTAAACTATTTTCAATATTCTAAGATTATTGCAAAATTTCTTAATTTACAAACTCAAAAATCCAAAATTTTTCCAAAATTCTAAAAATTTTCAAAAATTATATAAAATCAAAAATCTGAAACTTTTTCAAAAATTATACAAATTCAAAAATACAAACTTTTTTCAAAACTCAACTGATATTACAAAATCAAAAATTGAAACTTTCCAAATCAAAAAAAAAACTATTTCCAAAATTCTAAAAATATCGCAAAAATTATAACAAAATCAAAAATACAAACTTTCTTCAAAATTCCAAAAATATTACAAAAATTATAATAAAATCAGAAATTTAAACTTTTTCAAAATCCTAAAAGTATTCCGAAATTCTTACAAAATCAAAAATACAAATATTTTCAAAATTCCAAAAATATTTCAAAAATTATAAAAAAATCAAAAATTTCTATGTTCAATTTCATGTTCGCTAACATTTCATGTCATACAAATAATTAATTTCATTTTTCTCCAAAAAATTGAGTAAAAAAAATGAAAATCATTCTTTTGACACACTTTGTAAAATGCAGATGATTTTAAATATACTTGCTTTCGAAATTTGTAGCAAAAAATTATTTCGAATTATCACCGCCCTTGGGAAATTACAACTGATAATTTCTCTAGGATAATTTAAATATAATAATATGATTGATTATAAATTAATTAATGTCTGTTTTCATTCATAAATGTTGGAATGTTTTTGGTTAAAAAAATATTACAAATTTATATATACAAATTACAATTACAGCATTTTGTGCCTACTAAGATGTGATCAGATTTTCTTAAAAAATAAAATAAAAAAATTTAAAAATTAAAAGTAAAATATAAATTTTAAGCTATAATTTTATTTTTGGGGATTTTTGGGAGCAATTCAACTCAATAATTTGATTTTTTCAATTCGAATCTCAGAGACATTTCACCTTTTTGTGCTTCGGATGGATTTGAACCTTCCCCATCAGTACCATGTTCGAATCCATTGTCAGACACGCTATCAATTACGCCACCGAGGCGATGATGATTTCGAAGTTAAAACATATTTATTTACTTAAGTTGAATTTCCTTATTTCCATTAGATTCCTTATTATGGAAATGTTTTTACATTTTATTTTGATAATTTTTATAAATTTATTTTTAAATTGATAAGGTTAAGAGTTCGAATCCCAACCGAAATAAGTTTAGAGATAAAAGTTGTTTTCATTAAAAAAAATAACTGTAAGGTTTATTCATATAAAACCCAAAAAACTTATTTCGAATTGAAAAATTCATATGATTCACAAATAAACTTTGACTTCCATATGTCGTAAAATTGATTTCAATTGATTGGAAACAGTCAATAATAACTACACAAGTGACTTAGGATTGTATTGGGATAAAAATATCCCTACTAAACCTTCAAAATTCACAAATAGTGAGGTTAAGAAATTAATCATCTCCTAAAAAAATAAAATTCAGATTTGGCCTGTAAAAAATACTTTACAACACAAGAAGTCGGAAGATGAAATAAATCTACATAACAAATTATCAGTAATATTTCGGACAGCAATTATCACGAATATTTTATTTTTGAAGTAAAACTTCTTTAGGCGCGATATGACAAGTAACTCAAATTTCTTTTGAACGGAAGTAACATTTTTAAAAAGAAAAAATTAATAAATAAAATAAAGAAGCAATTTAAACAACAATGAAATAAAAAGGCAAACGAACATTATGTTAGGCAAGTATACGATACAATTCGATTATGATGTGTGTTGTGTGTGTGTCAATTGTCATTCATTTGTTAATGTTAAGTTATTATATTTTTTTATTCAGTCTCCCATTAAATATTATATGAGTTGGATGTGTCGATTTTAGATATTTATTGAGTTTCGTTATTTATATTTTGAATTGTTTTAGTTTTTAAACCGACTTAAAAAATGAGGGGAACTGTGTTTCATTGTGGGTTTTTTTTATGTATGCTGACCGATTTATCAAAAATGGCTCGTTCGATTTGGATGATTTAAATTGTATTCTATTTAGGCTGATTTCCCATAATTTTCTATGATGTGAAAAATGTCGTTTTTTTAGAAAATTCTAAACCCCTATTTTTATGTATTTTGACCGATTTCGTGAAAACATCTTAATCTGTTTGGATAATTTGAGTTGTATTATATTGCTATAGATGTCGAGGTGGTCGTATATAATTTTCTATGACTGGAAATATGCCGCTTTTTTAAAAGTTTATTTTTAAATAAAAATATTTGTGTTGATTAAATTTGTAGTAAATTTCTTTGGCTTATACTGTGGCAGGTATTACTAAAAAGATTAAATATAAAATAAAAATGTCATATTGCAATTTAGAGTAGCATTTCTTGATAATATAATTTACAACATGTGTAAACTTTAATTTCAAGCAATATTTCATAATGTATTACAAAGTTAATTCAATTAATGTCATATAATTGAAATATGAAATTAGAGGTTTACGATAATTAAAGTGAGAAACATAAACTTCACTTTGCAAATTGGCTAAATTTCTTGAAAAAGTACATCAATTGTTGTACCAAAATCTTGTTGTTGAATTAAGTGGACATGTATTCATCGTGAAATTTTATTTGTAATACGTTCTAAGACTTTGTAATATATTATGTAAATATGGTTTTTTATTACACATTGTTGTGTATTATATTATCAAGAAATGCTACTCTAAATTTCAATATGACATATTTATTTATACATAATATTTTTAGTAATACCTGCCACAGTAGTCAAAAAAGTTTTACTTCACAAATCTCATAAAAATATACAAATATTACATAGAAATATTAAATAAATTTGCTTTTGTTTCTTATTATTTTTTTTGGCAAATTATTTGGCAAAAATTTAAAAAAAAATTAAAACAAAGCTGAGTCATTATTGTTTTGAATTAAGGAATATTTTTTTGGGAAATTTGGAATATTTTCGGAATGTTTTCGTTCCGTTGAAATAAATATATGCATATATGGTTGTGATTAATTCATCAAAAAAATATATAAAATGGCAAATATATATAATTTATTTGGATAATTTAATTATTAACTAATTAAATTTATTTTAATAAAAACGCGTTATAAAGAGATTGCGTCGCGTTATAGGAGAACAGTTCCCAGCTTTCATCGCGCGTAATATGGAAATCGCGTTTTAAAAGTGCTGCTTTATGGGAGAGTTGACTGTAGTTTTAATTTGCTTATGAAGTATTGATAGCTGGCTACATGTCAAACATAATATATGAAATATAATTCTTGTTTAGCGCATACAAAAACCAGTAGACTATTTCTCGTATTTTTTGATATTATGCTAAATCGATACTTTATAAACAAATTGCAGTTATCTAGTTGCTAAAACCAGCACGAGATCAGGCCCAAGTTTGTGACTAAATAACATGGTCTGTGAGGTTTATTTATGGTCGATATATTACAGCATCTTTAGAATTCATACATTTTACGTCGAAATTGTACTAAATATAGTATTGTTTAATAAGTATGCAAACGTTAGATGTTTGACTATCAGATTTTTGATAGATAATTTTTCGTTTCGATTTTACATAAAAAAGAAGGTTCACTCTATATAGAAATGGAACAAACGTATGCAAAATATTTGAATATTATTCAATAATAATCTCTATAACAATATACTACAAACTATTGTTGCCTTTTTATACTGACGGCGCCACCCATTTCTATTTCTATATAAATACATTTCTTTGCAACATAGTTCATACTGTGTTGTGTCAATGCAACATTTATTTTTAACATAGAGTGAAAATTTCTCAAGTGGATCGGAAAAAACATGAAATGCGAATTTTTTAGCGAAAATTGGTAAGTCCGTTAATTTAATATATCTAAAATTAATACCAAGTTTTAAATTAAAAAAAAAATTTTATTCATAACTTATACGCCTTCAAAGTTTTTGATGGCTTCGTGTTTATATTTCGATATCTCCTGATGGAACAAATGAAATTTAGTTTTAGTACAGTGAAAATTCTAAGATTGGTTTATATTTTATAGAAAAAATTATATAATTAAAAAAATTAAATGTTATGTCATGAAAATCGCCATTAGGAATAAACAAATAGGAAATTCAAGGACTTCTCAACGCTGCAGATGATTTCAAATTATTGTGTATTCAACAACCTATAATCAAGATGATAATTTGAAAAACAAAACAATATATGTTTTAATGGTTATGTTATGATAAAAGTTTTTAGGTATGCAAGCGCCTCATTTTTACAAAGAAAATATGATATTTACATTCTCCAAATATTTATTTTTTGTTTTAATAAATTTTTATAATTTTTTTTCTTAAGATGAAAATATTTGAGGCCGCTTTTTTAGTTGCAACCGTACGTAAATTCATTCGTTCATTGTTTTTTTTAAATTCCAATCATACTTCTTAGACATAAATGAAGAAAAGAACTCGTCACTTTTAAGGAATATTGGCTGTGGCCCATTTCTCGATGAAATTGAAATTGAAATTGAATCTGCAAATTGACTAAACAATTTCAATTTACTCTGCTATCCTACTTGAGTAAATTTTGACAGATTGTGTTGAAATTCAAATAATATTTGTTTTCCAATAATTATATTTTTCAAATTTTAATTTTTGTGGAAGGAAATAAAGCAAAACAAAAAATTATATTTCAGCGCGAAACGTCAAAATTTCAATTTCATCGGCATTTTTGAGAAATGGGGCCACGGCCATGGTTGGTTTAAAAAATAAACTGAGAACTGAAAATAAACGCACTAACTGCCGTCGTTAGTGCGTTCTGAAAAAAAAAACTGAAAAAAACGGTTTTATTTGTTTTATATATTTAATGACATTTATTAACTTTTTACTGGCAAATATTTTTTTCCTTTTATTATCTAGTCCTGGCCGAATCATCGAATATTAACATTTTCTAATTTTATGAAAACCATTAAAATAATAATTAGGTAGGTAGGCTTTGTGATTTCAATTTTCACTTAATATAAAAAATTTTGAAAATATGTTAACCATGGCAACAAACAAACTTCAACAACAAACAAAAGTTGCTTTGGTTTTTTAAATTTGTTTGTACTATCAATTTTTTTCATCATCGATTGAGGAGTTTCATCTTCATCTAAAAATTATGCATGTTGCGTCCAAAATTCTGTTAATTTAGAATTTAAAAAATTAAATATTAAGTTAAGAATAATTAAAATAAAATATTTTTCTGATAGTACTGGTTCCCTTTACAAAAATAAGTTTAGTTTCATTAATTTGTGATATCATGAAAACGATAATGGGATAATAGCGGAACGATTTTTTTTCACAACAACTCACGCGAAAAGTGCATGTGATAGAATTGGTGGAGTTGTTAAGAGACATGCTAATCGTTCCAGTTTACAAAATACAACAACCGCAGACACCAAAATCTTTGTTTGAGTGCCGCTCAAACATTTTCAAGTCTAAAGAATTTGACTTTTGTCCCAAGGAAAACATGACATTCATTAAAATCTTGCAGTCGTGAAAAAGAATCCCCAAATGAAGAAAACAACTTATCATGTAAAGTTTTTTCATCTGATGAAAAAAGAATAATTGTAAAATTTTCCTAAGAAGAGAAAATAAATACTAGAAGAATGTAAATATCATATTTTCTTTGTAAAAATGGGGCGCTTAAATACCTAAAAACTATTATCATAACATAACAATTAAAGAATATTTTTTTTTGTTTTCATAATTATCATCTTGATTATCTGTTGTTGAATACACAATAATTTAAAATCATCTACAGCGTTGAGAAGTCCTTGAATTTCCTATTTGTTTATTCCTAATTTTTATTTTATTCCTATTTTTTATGACCCAAAATTTATTTTTTTTAAAATTTTTAATTTTAATATAATTTTTTTCTATAAAATATAAACCAATCTTAGAATTTTCACTGTTCTTAAACTAAATTTCATTTGTTCCATCAGGAGATATCGAAATATAAACACGAAGCCATCAAATACTTTGAAGACGTAAAAGGTATGAATAAAATTTTTTTTTTAAATTTAAAACTTGGTACTAATTTTAGATATATTAAATTAACCGACTTACCAATTTTCGCTAAAAAATTCGCATTTCATTTTTCTCCGATCCACTTGAGAAATGTTCACTCATAATGAAAAACTTGTAAGTAGTTAAACTAATTTTTCATTATAAAAAATCACCCGGCCGATTATATAGCTCATAATAGATTGGTTTTCAGATTAGTTAAAAGTAACTAATTGTTATGATGCGTCTGCATTAAGGATGTGTATGTAAACAATGAATATCATTAACTTACCATACATAAGAAAAAAAAATAGTAGTTTCTAGAAAATTCAATCGAAAAAACTCTATTTATTTTGAACTTTTTAGTTCGTTTCCAAAAAAGTGGTTTTTTAAAAAATTTTTTTGTCCAATATTTATTAAAAAACTAATTTTATTTAGTTTTTATGCTCAAGGGATGGTATTCTTTTTGCCGATGACCCGAAATACTGTAATATGGTTTTACCAATGTAGAAATTAAAATATATTTTGTTGTTGTACCTATTTCTGGTCGACTTTTAATGATATGTCGGGTTATTTATTTTTGATCGTTAGTGTGGCAGAATAAAAGGGAGTTAGATATTTATCACAATTAAGTAGATACAATTTATCAAAAAACCGTTCTTAGAGTACACCTGGATCAACTCATTTTATCTGAACAATCACGTCTATTTAATAAAAAAATTAACAATGATATTTTCTCACCAATCACCATTTTTTTCTATATCAAAACTCTTGGTAAACGATCACTGCAATCAAATTCTGAAATAACAGACATTTACCCAACGAATAAAAAAATTTACAATAGCTATTTATGTACCTAGGGCGTTATGTAAGTTATTGCGCCCGGAAAGCGACGTAATCTAGCCCGAGGGCCTCTGGCCCGAGGGATGGATGTCGCTTGATGGGCGTAATACCCAGTAACGCCAGTGGTGCATACAAGATTTTATGCTTCACTTAATAAGCTAAAAACTAAGAAAGAATTTAATTTGTTAACCTATATTGATATGCAAACAAATCCAAATGTATCGTAGTATGCCAAGAAAATAACTATTTTGAAGTTTAAAATAAATATTTGTTGTTTGAACGTTGCTATGTAAACAAATTCTCCTAAATTTTGTAGCGTATGACAAAAACATTGTATGACGTTTAAAATAATTTGATAGTTTTGGAAAACTATATGAACAATTAATAATTAAAATGTTGCTAAACATTTTTAAGCAAATGTCAAAATCTTTTACTAGCTTAAATTGAATAAGAATTATTTACATTGTGTAGACAAAACCACAGTAAAAATAATTATATTTAGTTTTTTAGCGTCTTAATAGCGGGCGTTATGAATTCATAAGGCCCTCTCATAACGCCCCGGTTTTTATGAATGTGTTTATATATTGCGTATCCTAGACATTATAACAACTTTATATCATTGTGAAGCATAAAATATTTAAACGATTTCGTGTTGTGAGATAGAATTTAAAGTTATTTCTCTTCTAGTATTTCGTTTTTTTTTCCTTACCAAAATTATTATTATTATTTTCATAATTGAAATTAAGAAGAATTGTTATGTTTTAGTTTTCTTGTTATTTGTTTCTTGAGATATCTAACATTTTTGTTGTTGTTACATTAAATGATGGCTCCTGTTTAAAATTTTAATTTTTATTTTGATTTTGATTTGTATATGTTCATGATTATAAATAAAATTAATAATTTAACGAATTAGATTTATTTCTCTATATACATTTTTTAAAAGTTAAATAATATGGTATTATTTAATAATAAACGAAATAAAAAAAAGGGGTTATGAACTTTTTCTTTTGTTATAAATATTTAAAAAAAGAAGTTATTAGCATTGACATTGTTACTAAAATCAACGTGAGAATTTTTAATATGGAATGCAAAATATTTCGTTAAATTTTTATTATTTGAAGGTTATTTTATTTGTTGATTATATTTTGTTTCCGATGACGTATTTTCTATTCAATCGTTTGTGTTATGCTATATATAATACTTGTAACAGCCTTGCCCTGTGTTCTTTCAATTTTCGCAAGCTAAATTCAGAACAATGCTAAGATTGTTCTGAATTTAGCTAACTAAAAATTGATCACTTACTTCTTCGGAATTATTTTTGTGTTCCTAATTTTATTTTTGAAAGGAATAGACCTTTGATAGGATTTCAATTAACGGGAATGCCCGTATTTGTTAAGCCGGAAACTAAACTAAACAAATATGTGAAAAGGAGTGTAATTCTGTAATTTGTTTCAAGTCCAATGTTATAACAATTTCGATGCAATGACGGAATATACGAAAATAACACCATCATCTTAATATTTTCCATTCCATCAATTCCATAAGCAAGTACATTCGTTCAAATCATTTATTTGTTCAATCAACAAATATGTCGTGACTATGAGAAAAAAATTTTATAGAAAAATAATAAAATTCATTTCATTCTGCTTCTGAAAATGAAGGTGGACTAAGTTTAAATTTTTTCTTCTTTATCTCTGATCAAAATGTCGATTTAAATTATTATTTAATTTTTTTTCTATATTCTTATTAAAAAACTATTATACTTACTGTATTTATTTATTTATATATATATATATATATATTTTTTTTGTTAATTCGAAATAGTTATTTAAATTTTTAAGATGAAACGAAGAAATCAAAATACTGAAAGACAAAAAGACCTGAAATCAATACAATCAGTTCAATTGAATATGATGATGTTCATACGCGTTTAACTGTTGTGTTGTTTTTAAAATGAGTTTCTTAAGGTTTTTTGTCTTCTTCTTTGTGTTTGAATTTTTATTATTTAGATTTGGTGATTAGATGTTTTGTATTAATAGAGATTATAAGACTATTATAGAGTTTTTAAGGTGTTAATGAATCGAATTGATTGATCTCTATTTGGAAACTTCAAATGTTTTGTTATTATTATTTTATTAATCGAATGATTTGGCTGGATAGAAAAATTATATTATAAGGACTTATTATTATTAAAAAACGTGAAATAGGTAGTTTTGTATTACAAAACATTTAAAATTAATATGTAATTTAGCTCAAGGGAAGCATTTTTTTTAAAAGTGTAATAAATGCATAACGTTGAAATTAAATAATGTTTCGATGTACAAAATCAAATGAACTTATTTCAGAAAACTAAAATAATCATGCAATTTAAAACTGGGCAACGGCAGCACTTAGTTTCTAATTTAATGAAAGAATCTTACTAACCATGAATTTTGAAAATCAAAAGATATAATTTTTTCATCTTATTTGTTACTAACTTACTTTGTTTAGTTTTAATCGATGTTGTTGATGCATACGTGACTATCGTTCATTCAATGGATCACTAATGTCGGCACCAACACCGTCAATTTATTGTGATTACCATTACTCAATTTTCGAAGAATGATTTCTGTAAATTTAAAATACAATCTGAAATCTGTCGCTATTGATGAAGATATCAATTATAATATTTATTATGTAAATGTAAGTTAATCAAAGAATTATTCTTCTTAAAAAATTTTAACAGTTTAACAAATATAAAAAAACTTTGAAAAGCTTATTGTGAAAACAAAACAATTTATGCAATCCCTGTCGCTTTAAATTTCAGTATTCTTCTCTCCATTTTTTATCAAAAAAAAAAACTTTGAAAAACTTTTTCATCCTGTCAGAAAAACTTTTACACTATAAAAAAATACAAAATTGTTTTCATATTTTCCAGTGAAGTGAGTAAATTTAAAAACTTTTTATATTGTTATTTTTATCATAAGTTTTAATACAAAAAATTATATTTTTGTTGTGTTTTCTTATTTTGACAGAATTTATATTTTATTTTCTTATCTTAAATTAAAGTTGATGGAAATCTTTAGAGAAAAAGTAAAAATTATCAAATAATTACTCGAACTGTCTGTTTTCTATAAAAAATTATGTTGGATAGAATAGAATAAATATAATTATGAAAAGGGATATTTGTGCTTGACTAAATATAGCAGATGCTTTTCAAATTATAAATTTCTCGATTATATTTAAAAAATGTTAAACAAATGTTATATCTATTTCTAGCAAATGGATCATATCAACCTGGTATGGAACCAAAAAGACAACGTACAGCATATACACGACATCAAATTTTAGAATTAGAAAAAGAATTCCATTATAATCGTTATTTAACGAGACGACGACGAATAGAAATTGCACATACTTTAGTATTATCGGAACGACAAATAAAGATATGGTTTCAAAATCGTCGTATGAAATGGAAAAAAGATAATAAATTACCGAATACAAAGAATGTTAGAAAGAAAAATGGAACAGATGGCGGAACGGGGAATGGTGGTACAGGTGGAACGGGGAAAAAAGGACGACGTAGTAATAATAGTAAAAAACAAGCAGCAATACAAAATGAGGTGAGGTTTGTTTAAAAAATATTTATCTATATTAATATTGTTTCAAATAAAATACTTAACTGATTCATAGCATTAACAACCAACACAAAATTTTCAAAAACGGAATAAATAATCACTAACAATCTTCTTATTTTGTTTTAAATTTCAGTGTCTTCGTACGGATAGCCTAGACAGCATGGGTGGCGAATTAACAACATCATTAGGTTGTAATACAAATTCTTATATTCCAGCTGGTTCTGATATTGTAAATGGTATGATGACTCAGCAACAATTAATGAATCAACATAACAACAACAACAATAGTAACAATAATAACAATAATAGTGGTGTTATAGATGGTGGTGGAGGTGGTTTACAAAGTGATGGACGATGTAGTGTAAATATAAATAATAGTAATAGTGTTAATAATAATAATAATAATTTAATTGGTGTTACAAGTACACAACAACTACAATTACAACAACAAATATCGAATAATAACTTAAATATAAAAAGTGATTATGATTTGACAGCATTGTAGAAGTATGTGTTCCTATAAAAAAAAATAATTATTTTAACATGTTTTTTCCTATAAATAAACAATTAAATAATTTGTGTTTTGGTAATTAAGTGAAATATATTCTTTTATTTATGAAACAAAACCAAGAAGCAAAATAATTGTAAACAGTGTGAAAAATAATTATTGTTTTTTTTCTTAATAATATTCCAATTGTTTTTTTATGTTATATAATTTGTTGTGATAATTTGCCATTTCTATTTATTTGTAAGTTTTGTATTTTTTTATTTGTGGTTTAATTATTTTTATTGATATTAATTTTTATAGTGTTCTAACTTCGAATTGATTAAAAACAAAAGAATGTGTTTTAGATGAAATAAAATTGTTAAATGATAAAAAAACGTTCCAAATAAAAAGTGTTTTTATATAGTGGTCAAAGTTAGTGCTAAGTTGTTTCTGAGTTGTCATAAAATATAAGCCTCAAAGGGTTTTAAATCAAATTCTAACTCAAATTTAATTTAAATTTTACTTAAATATTGAGATCGTTACACCATGCAATACTTTGCATAATTTGCATTGCATAGTTGTGTTAGAAGATGCATTTTTAATCGTCGTTACTTACAAGAGTTTTAAACACCTGATGAAAGTGTGAAGCTTATTCGTTCGTTATTTTTCATCCTTGAAATATAATAAACAACTTTGAGAATTTTTTGCAAAACCTATTTTTGAGTTTTTAATAATTTCATATTTTTTAGTAAATGAAGTTTCTTACAAAGCAACGAGTTCTTGATATTTATTTTGGACAGGATAGCAAAACATCGTTAGAATTATCTAGTGGCATCATCTATGTAGTGCAAATTTTCAATTTTCGTGTTTTATAACTTGGATTGGGCTAGGAAATATCCTGGTTTTTAGTTAGGAGATGGTTTATTGACGTATACGCTCTCCTTTGAAATTGTTTAAACTAAAACTATTTTATAAATCGAGGTGAATGAAACTGTATTCCCATTTGATTATTTTTCAATAATTACTTTAACTTCTGACATTCTGCTTATCATTTTTGGATCATTGCAACACATGAAAAGACACAAAGCGGCAAATGGGGTGCAGAAAAAATCATAAGGATGAGACTTCCTCCATCACTTTATCCAATTTTGTCCAAAAGTTTGTCAGATCCGCGCATTAGACCAGTGAATCTAGAAAAATTAATCGACCGTTTCCGTCGCATATCCGGACAGGACAACCTATCGACAGACATCCCCAAAAAGTCGGTATAGTATTTCTAAAGTTTTAACATGAATCTAATATATACTCAAATCTATTCAGAACGAAGTAATTAAGCTTAAGATTACCAATGATTTATTTGTAACTGTTGTTTTATAATTTATACAGATCTTCTGATTTTTCGGTTCGTTCTTCTTATAAAATTCATCATCAGTATGTGACTTGTTTTTGTATTTTTGAACATTGATGCTTTGTTTCTAAATATTGTTTTAAATTTTTACAGTTTTATACGTTTATTTGATGAGTTTTGTCACAATTAAAACTTGGTGGTGTCGAAATCTTATTTATTTCTACGCATATAAAATCAAATTTATATAAGTTTTATGTTAGGAAGCATTGTTAATGTTTTCTGTGCCATGGTATGCTTACATAACCCGTGGAACTAGCATTATTTTCATACATGAGTTAACCTTTTGAAAATGTGAATTAACTTTGCGATTTGTTTTTTGATTTTTTTTTTTAAATCTTAAAATTTGATGTTTTTTGTGTTGACGAATGACACACACTAGTTCAGGATTTTTTATTTTATTACTCTGAAATGCAGTTATGCGGGTATGAATGTTTGGTCAATTTTCACGGTTTCTCTGTATATTATCGGGGTTTTGCTAATAACTATCACAAATTTCATTGAATTGATATACAAGTGTGAAGTGAGAGTAAAAGTAGTTATTTTATTTAAAAATGCTAGTTGAAAATTTATTATTTATGGGATTATTACTGTGTGGTGTGCGCTGGAACCCTTTTACTGAAAAGCTGTTATCTCAAAATATCACTATTATCTTTTGATTTATTTCACAAATTTTGCAGATAAATCATTCAGTTATTAAATTCTGAAAATAAATTTACAAATCTCTATATTAAATAAAATAATAAATAATATAGAGTTTTTCAATGACTTTTTTAATATTCAAAATATTTAAACATAAAGTAATCTTCTAAAATTCGTAAAACTCAATCCATATGTGGATCGCTTAATATTTTCTCTAGAGTTTGAAAGTGGCATGTATCATCTGTAAGCAAGCTGAAAAAATAACAAATTAATACCGCATTCACAGCGACATAGCAAATTAGTAGATAGTATATTATAATTTGCATTTTGGCATATTTAACATGAGTTTAAAACATAGATTGTAATTTGAATCGTAAGTATTTGAATCGTTTGTAATGGTAGTAAGCCTAGATATCAAATTAGTTGCAAGATTTTAAAATAAAAAGTGTTTACAGCACAGATTTAAATTACATCTACTAATTTGCTATGTCGCTGTGAATGCGGTATTTAGTGCTATTTTGAGGTATGAGGTTTTCAGTCAAAGTGTGCCACACCACATAGCTAAAATTCAATAGACATATTTTAAATAAACTTTTATTTATTATAAAAATATATAAAAGAAATTTTATTCTGGTCTCCAAGTTGTTATATAATTTAAATTAAATCATTGTTAAATTTTTAATATGAATATTTGTTTTTATTTATATTTAGTTATATATTTTTTGTACCCGTAGATGAATGTATAACATTCAAAACGCGTCGAATAAATACTATACACTTATTAAAGATTGTTTTGTGAAATTATTTTACAATAATTTATCAACATAAATTATTGTTTTAATTTAAAATTCAATAAGTTATAAATTTTCAATTAGAATTTTTTGATAAAATAACTGTTTCTACTTTCACTTTCAAGAAGGTTCAATTGAATTCAATCAAATTTGTGAGAGTTATTAGTAAAAAACCGACACCATATACCAAAAAAAATATGACCAAAATTTCATAACTCCATTTCAGAACCAAAAAAAATCCTGAATTTAGTTTTTTCCTTTTGTCAACTCCAAATTCTCAATACCAAACATACCAAATTTTTAGATTTTTTAAAAAATTCGATAAAATTTGTCCATTTTCAAAAGAATAGTCCTAGAATAGTTCAGAAAATCGTAGAAAAATATTTTGAATCCTAAAACTTTTTCTTCGGATTATGATAGCTTGCCTCATTGATTATCTGTAAAACTTGTGAAAAAAGTAAAAAAAAAATTGCTGTTTTGTTATGAGAGCTTTTCAGTAAAAGGCTGAAAAATCTATGCACACTTCTAAAAGAATAACCCACATTTTTTTTAAATGCTCACTGAGTTTGTATAAAAAATTTTGTATTGTCCCTTATTTTCCCGGGTTGTGATAGGTTATTGATGATTTTCAAGAAAAGATGGAAAAACCTTTTTGCTCTGACGAGCGTTTAAACTTGGGTCTTTTGAGTCTTGTTCAGCCTATCCACAATTTCATTTTACCCGTAAAAGTAGATATATCTTGTTAACTTGTTTCGTATGTTAACTTGTTTCGTATATTATGCTCAAGTTTTGTTGTTTGTTGTCGGTAAAGTCGACATTTTTGTCTGTCTCCACTGAGGTCAAGGTAGTGGCGTGGACATGACTGTGAATATAGCAGTCGGAACAGTGGATCAAGACACCTTGGCAAATTTGAATACAGTAAGATGGGTTTGCGAATACGATTAGGTAAGATTCTGCTTCTGATATTTGTGTTTACAAATTATCAATTAATTATTGTCATAATAATATCTCAATAAGTTCATTGTTTTAAAATACATATACATATGTATACATACATATGTATGTTAAGGTAATATAATAATAATTTATATAAAATTTTAAGAGGACCGCGAGAATATTTTAGTATTTTAAGGGAGCCGCGACTGCTAAAAGGTTGAGAACCACCGGTTAAAGGAAAGACACAATATCAAAAACGTATAATTGCTTTGTATTGATTTTTTTTGCCACGAAATGGATTAAACAAACGCTTTGAAAGTTTGTTATTGATGTCAGTTGTTGCATGAGGAAAACTGTTTTAAAATATGTAATATCATTGTTTTGCCTACATAGTGTTTTCGTAACAGAAAACTCTAATGCAAATTTTAAATCGATTTTTGAAGAGAAACCCAAAAAATATTTTAATTTGTACGTGAGGGAAGTAGAAAAGGTGTGAAGTAATACCAAAAGATATAGAGCTGTGTTAAAATATGTTAAAAATTCGGTTTTAAAATATCAAACCAATAGTGCGATGTAAATTCTTCAGTAACTTTTGGTGCTAAGAGCTTATAAGGGTGTCAGTTTCACGTGCTTTTGTCGTAAATACAAAGATTTCTATAGTTTTGGAACTGATTTTTTTTTAAACCGGTTGGAAATTAAAACGACCAAGTTAGGTTGGCATTTGGCAACCTTGTAGCCATAAAAAAGAAATTAAAGGAATGTTGTTTTCTTCGTGAGCTATAGGGCAACGATTCAATAAATATTTCTGCAGCTATAAAATTTCTGAATTACATTTGCCTATTTTACTCAAACCAATTTAAAATACGCGTCTTATAACATTGACAAAGAAGAAGTTTTTAGATGCCAAAAAATATTTCATAGGAACTTCTTCGCATTAAAATAAAGCTCAACATTTCTCTTTTGCATTTTTAAAATTGCTTTCAAACAGAGTGTGGAGGGTGTCAAAAGAAAACTATGTTAATATTTTAATTTGCTTTCATCGGTGATTGGATGGGTTAGTTTTAGTCTATTGATTATTTCATAAAGAAAGGAACTAAGACGTTCATGGGTCTTTATTACAGGAATCGGTCAATTGGTTATTTAAGAATAAAATACCGCAGAGTGCTAGTAAATTAGAGGGTGCAAATCGGAAATAGAGGTGCAAGTGCACCCTATCCATTTTTTCAATATCTCTCGAAAACGACGCAAAATTTTGATTTACCTTTTACGAAATTTTTTGTAGGGCCTTCGAAATGGATTATCAATTAGCCATCGAAATGGATTATATTTAAAAAATTTTAAGACATTTTTTTGGAAACGCAAATTTTAATTTTTTTGTTTTTTTGCGTTTTTGTCTATACCCTTTTTTTGGGTCAAAGATAGGTATAGTAGAATTTTTTTACCAATGAATTTCTGACAGATATCGCGCATCAAGAGATGAAAAATGAGGCAAAAAGTAAAACAGAGATGTATTATGTATTTTTGGGGTAACTTTATTTTGAAAACAATTACATTAGTTAAATTTCTACTACCTAGTTCGTACCATTTATTTGTTGTAACATTTGTTTACATTGGCGTCGTTATTTTTATTATATAGTTTGTTTTATTTATCAAAACCTTGTTATACTACCTACAAAATCATTAATACTTTTAATAGTTTTTTCATAATTGGTTGAATTTCAATAGTAATTTATTAATTTTATGCGGTTCTTTGTCCATTTCAATGGGACCCCAACAGTTTTTTTTTAAATATTTTAATCTGCTCCACTGAATAGATGCGCACAACGATCAATTTTCGTATTCGCTGTTATAAAAATTCTACTATATATAGACATTGTTTCATAAACAAAGATTACACTAAATTTTCTTTAACATGCTGGATTGAAAAATTTTTTCGGTTAAAAATCGCCCAAAATATGGCCATTCGAACATACCAATTTTTCAATTTATTCCTCTTATACTGTTTTCTTTTTGTTCAAAAAATTTATTATTTTACTTAACTAAAAAATATATTTTATAAGTTCATTTGGTTGATAATAAATAACTATTTAAACAAATGTAGATATGTGATTATGGTTCTATTATATTTCTTCAATAAAATTATCAAACTGTATGTTGATATCATCATCTATATATCTTCAATAATAACATATTCTGCAATGTTGGCTACTTGTACATTATCGTAATTGATTATCATACATTCTTTCCAAAACATGGTGCAAGTAATTTCCGTTATAACTTGCAGTGCAATCACATGCTATGTTGTTTTAGCAAAATCTCTGGCGCAGGAGGTGCTGTTGTTCGAAGCTCAATTAATACATATTTTGGATTTTTTACCATCCCAGTTCAGATTGTAATTGCGCTATCATAAAAAAACGTCTCCATTGTAAATATAAATATATATCAAATCCACTGAGCTCAACGAATACAAAAAATTAACTGACACGTGTACGTTTGAAATGTAAAGGTTTTTGGACCATTTATGTTTTCCCTCGCTCTGGTATGAATACTGTAGAGATTGAGTTTTTATAAAAAAAATACTGTATCCTGACCCTTGGATACCCATCTCTCATTTTATTACAGAAAATTTATAAAAAAAAACTATGTATTCAGTAACATGACGAAAATAATTTAACAGACCAAAAATAAAACCAATAAAAATTATATAAATCAAATCAAAAGGCTTACATTAATTAGTTGTCTTCTTCCAAAACCAGTCCTGTGGAACAAATGGTGATTGTAGGCTTTCACAAATTGACGAGCTAAATTTGTATGTGCTAACTTACAAATTAAGCTAAATTTATTTTTTTTATGCAACTTCTCATTTATACTTTTATGCGAAGAACTTTAGACGAGTTATTTTCACCTTTTCGAACAGCATTTCGGTCATCCAATTCATATTCTTCCATTGCATTTTTTAACCGCTATCGATTTAATTTTTTTCTAGTAAGCGAAATGGTAAAACAGCGGTTTCGCTATCATCGAAGCCGTTTTCTAATACAAACACGCTCGTATTGAAAAAAACAAAAATATGTCATTCAAAATAAATTAAAAATGTTGAAATTTGTTTGGATTATTTGTTTGAAAAAACTGTTGCTAGTCAAACTTCTTACACACAAAACTCAATAAATGGCAACGAAAACTTAACACTGTTAGAATAAAAACACAAATTTGAGAAACAAATTAATTTAACAAATTTAAAATGAACGATTTCGTTAAAGAATATACATTTCCTTGTGCTACAACAACACTACTCCAACAATGTTCACTCTTTTATTTAAATTTACATAATCATTCCGGATCGAGAATATATATAAAGATTTTTCAGTTTTTTGTTTCTTTTTCTATTGTCTCTTTCATCGTATATGCATTTATAATTTCTCTTTCCATATATCATCCAAACAAAAATTTATTCAAACGAGAAAATATTCCCCTCCAATCATTCAACCGAACAAAACTGCATTCTATCTACATATAACATTATGACAAAGCTTCACATAACAAAAATGTCTATGTAGACACAAACAAGTTTTACTAATTAGTATTGAGTGCAATTAACTAAAAGAAATGTTAAAATATTATTGTTATATATAAATGCTTTTAAGTCTGTTTCATTTTAATAGGCCGGAATTGAAATAAATTGGCAAATTATTAGTGAATTTCTTTATTTATGAATATTCTTATTTTTAGAGAAATATTCGAAATAGTCAGTCGTTACAATACTCTTCTCTATATATTTCATAGCGGATTTTTGAAAATAACATTATGTATTTGACAAAGTAACAGTAATGAGCTAGAATCGTTGACGAAAATGGAATTTAAAAAAAATCTTCATATTTTACACATGAGAAAAGGCAATATTAAGGTATATTTACCTACAGTTTTGTTTAAAAAAACCACATTCTTACATACACTTGTATGTAACAATGTATGTAACAATAGTTGTTTCATACACTTGTATCTGACAATGTATGTAACAAAAGTTGTTTATTATCAACTAATTAACTTAAAATGTATTTTCTTATTCAGCAAATACTAATTTTTTTTAACAAAATAAGAATAAATCAATATCAGATATAAGAGATGTTCAAGTGGCCATATTTCGGTCAGTTTTTAACTTTTGCTTTTTGATTTTGGTTTCAACATTTAGGGCACAAACAAATTTTTCTAAAATATTTTAATTAGCTTTTTTGATGGGAAATTTAATTTTTTACAAAAACTTGCATGAAAAGCAAGTCAAAATTTGGTGTCGTTATCCAGATATATTGAATAAACTGGAAAGAGTGCATTTGCATCCCTATTTCCAATTTGCACCCTCTGATATAATAGCGCTATGCCGTTTTATATTCTTAAATAACCAATCTACCGATTCCTGCAGTAAAAACTCGTGAGCGTTTTTGTTCCTTATAGCCCTGTTCTTAGGGCATAATTATAATAGCTTACTTATGTATACAAAAATGGTAATCCTAAATCGAATGCAAAAACGGTTATTCTGGATTTTGAGCTTCGTTTAAAAACACTTTCACCTGATTTGGAATTGAACTCGGTTCTTTTGAGTTCTAGTTCAGCTTGCTATCAACTGTGTTTTTCTGCACATTTTTACTTCAAATCCTGACATATGAGACACAATGATGCAATGTTGTTTGTTAGCTATTTATGTATTAAGGTTAAATAGCTATTTATCTTAAGGGCGTAAAGTATGTCTTTTCCGCTTAAGAGTGAAATTGTTGCTCGAGGCGTTAGCCGAGAGGAACAATCACTCGAAAGCAAAAAATATACTTTATGCCCGAATTACATACAAGATTTTTTGTACGAGTAAGATTCTGTATTATTTGCATAAATAACAACACATATATATACACAAAATAGTAAAACATTTTTTTAGAAAATAATTTTATCCAAGCAGTTTTTCGAAATATAAGTTATGATAATAACTTTAGGCATTGTTATTTCAATTTGAGGCATTGTCATTTCAATTTAGGCATTGTTAATGGAAATAGGAAAAAAGGCCTGCTTTACGAACAATTTTTGAATCGTCACATACAACAGAAACAGAAACAGAATTTCATACAAATTTGACAAGAAAAAATTCTGTTTCTGTAAAATTTGTATGGACTTTTGTTTCTGTTTCTGTTGTATATGGTTTCAAGCCTTTACTCGTACAAAAAAATATTATACTTTTTTTACACTGTATCAAAATTTTCTATATTACAAACCTGTGGTGGTATCATGAAACCCGATAACGATAAGTTTTTGACAAAAATCCTCCGGTTGTACTAAAATCTAATATTTCAACCATTGTTTTAACGTTAATTTTATGTCAAAAATCATCCGGTAAGTGTTGGCGCAAAACCTCCGATATATATATATAAGCCTAACTCATTTTTTTGCACAAAACAAATCGTGAACTTGTAGCGCCATTTTGAAATTAAAACTCAATATAAAAAAATTCAAAAAATCACCATAACGCCATCTGGAAAACTAAAACTCCGTATAAAAAAAATTCAAAAAAATTTAATCAAAAACACTAATCCAATTTTTTGCATATGGCAATGTTCATTGTTTATTGCAAATGGCGTGAATCAGTAGGGCTATGATATTGGAGGTTTTGGTTGGCGTCATAAAATTTTAACATAAATGGCGTCATAAATATATTAACATAAATGTCGTCATAAAATATTGGTTTGTAATTATTCATAATTTTATATTTAATAGCCTTTTATTATCGATAACGATAAAAATCTGACCGGTATTGACGACCGAGCACAGAAAAATCGTAAACCTGTAGCACCATTTTGAATTATAAAACTCAATATAAAAATTTTTAAAAAAGTTAATCAAAACGCAAATTTATATTTTTGCAAATGGCAAGCGTCATTGTTTTTTGCATATGGCGTCAAATAATCAGGCAATTGAGTGAGTTTGAATATAGGGAGTTTTGACTGTATCAATACTATCTACTAAAAACAAATTAAATTTCACAATTTATTTTTTGAATAAACGACAATTGAATACATTCAGTTCTAGTTATTTATATAATTCTTAACTAAATAAGTACATAGTTTAATCCATTGCTATCGTATAGATAAAAGTATTAATAAAATCTTGAATTTAAATCTGATGTAGTTGGAATTTGTCATCCCATATTTGTCGATCCATAAATTCTTCGTGCGCAATGTCCGGTTTGTTGAATTATAAGGAACGGCAAATCGTGTTGGACACTCAAATTGCTACTACAGAATTGTGATGTTAAACCGATTGTCCAAAAACAAGGATGCTATATGTGGTTAGCCATTGAGTCTGATCAGAAGGAAGGTTAGCCATTGAGTCTGATCCAAATATACAACACTCATTTTTTTGTAAAAGCTGTTGTAAATATTGCAAATTAAAAAATATTTGAAAAACCCAAATATTATTCGTAAGAACAATTTTTTTTTGATTTTGTTAGAACAATTTATTAACAAAATTTTTTAAAAACTTTTTTATTCGCCTACATATTAAAGTGGTACTTTATTACTGTGATTTGCGGCCGTCAAGTGTCACTTTTTCACCATATATTTTGTTGTCATAGTTACGTCCAAAAAAGCAAAACACATTTGTATTTGTTTAAATTCTATAAAAAACAGAAATTCTTATCAAAGCAACCTTTAAATTCAAAATTTTATTATCCAATTAAAATTGTTGTTATTATTTGTTGTCATAGTTATACAATTATTTTGAAAAAAATAACAAATATTTTGTCAAGGGTTATTTGTTCAACATATTTTCATTTCAAAATTTATGCAAAATTATAACTTTGATTTAGAATAAACAATTTTTTTTAAATATTTTGCTAGCGGCGAATAAAAAACAGTATATGACGCACGGAAGTAAGCTATTTTGGACTAAATGTGGGTGCAAATCTCGGTTAGCACCTCGATTTGCAAACTCCACATACGTCCAAAACCTTTAGCTTTACGTCCTTGCATCATAATGTACTATTTTGAGTTGGATAACGATCTAAATCTTTTTTAAACAAAGCATCTAACAATGACAGAGCATATAAAAGTCAGTGGTCAGCAATATATATCGTGCCTGACTAATTCAACATCCTGTTCATCCATTTGTTCATCATATTAGATTCATAAATTTGTTATATGAATTTCTCAGATGCAGGTTTCTCATAAAATAGACAATATTAGAAATTCTTGCGAGATGGTGTAACCATTTAAGTTATCTGTCTGTTTTTCTTCCTTGAAACGGTTTGCTTACTTAATAACGTTTCATATTCGTTCGTAGGAACGGTAAGGATAAAATGTTGGTGTCAAACGTCTATATATAATAAGCGGAAACAAAACAAAATTATATAAAAAATGTAAACATATAACCATATATGAGATATAATGGAATTTAGCAGCACTTTCACGGTCGCATTTTTCGACCTGCACCATGCAAAACTACTTACATTTACTTTGATCAGTGTATTTATTTTAGAAAATATTTCTTACATCAAAAATTACAATTTACAATTTTAATTTGATTCCTACTAACAGAAACTTTATTAAGTTGCATATATTTAAAAAAAATTACTTTGTTATTTTAAAATTATTTAATAATTTTTTTAAAAAAATTTAAATGTTTTGAGAAATATTTTGTTGTTTCCTTAAAATGTTTCTCAAAAAATGATCGTTTGAGTTTTTCAACAAAAAAAAATTATTAAAAAACAAAATTCGGAAAATGCAGTGAATTAGTATTTAGATAAAAAAATGTGATTAATTATATGAATAAAAAAATTCATTTAATTAACAACAAAAACTAACTAAATAAATTGTACAAAAATGTAATAATAATAATTTAATTTATTTTTTTTTAAAACTAATTGACATTATTTTATTAATCAATTTAATTTAATCAGTTACAAATCCGGATGTTTAACATTAGTCTAATTTTTGCAGATTATTTGAAAATCATGATATTAAGTTAAATAAAATAAAATGTTTTGGGCTGCTAATTTTAGTTTGACCAAACATTAAATAAGAATACTTTTTAAACAAAATATTAAATCCGACCTTTTGACAATATTTGTAAATTTAATTCAATAATATGTGAAAAATAGTGAAATAATAATAAATATGAAAATACCAGAAATTAATTTATTAGTTTTAAAATATATCATTTATTATGAAAAAGAAAGCACACTAAAATTTTTAAATTAATTTCTGTTATTTTTATAATTATAGAAAAAAATATTTTAAGATTGTGTGCCATTAAATAAAATACTAAATAATTTAATTAAATATAAAAGTTGTAAATTTTCTATATTATGAAAAAAAAAAAAATTAAGTAAAATAATTGTAAATTTAATTAAGATACATATTTATTCAACACAAAAAAAAAGATAATAAAAATTAAATAAATAAAATAATAAAAAATAACTAAATTTTTTTAGTGTGAAATTCATAAAAAATAATAAGAGATATTATATTTAATTATATTAAATATATTATATATACAAAAGAAAATTAAATGATGTTGTTTTAAATAAAAACAAAGAAAATGAACTGAAAAAATTAATAATGCAAATAAAACAAATTAATTTTAATGAAAAGTTTTTGATGTTTTAATATTTTTATGAAATTAATTATTATTTTGATAATGCTTTGATTCGAGGTAAGTGTTTTGTGTTTTTTGTGTTCATATAAAAGCTCAAGTGATTTTCCTTAAACGATATGAAGAAATTAAAAAGTTCAAATTTGAAGACAAATAAACAAATTCGTGGTTTAACATAACGTCCAATAATTGATATCAGTACAACTCGATTTCATGAATTTACTTTTTCAGATTTTATTAGAATAATGGAAAAGTAAGAATAAATATAGTGCAAATACGATAATAGTGTTAAAGAGAGTGAGTTATAGAAATGTGTAACATTTTGAGAATGTTCACTATTTTTTTTACTAAAAAGTGCGGTGTAATATAAATTACAAAATGTCAATCAAAACAACACATACGAACAATAAAAGACGTGTATCCTAGAACAACATGCGTTCTTAGGTGTTGGTGGAAGCATTTTATTTCAAAGAAATGGATAGGTAAACAATAAATCCTATATCAATTTAGGATATGACATAGGCCAATATTTCATGATAGGAAGAAAACATCCAAAATAAAATAAGATGTAAAAAGAAAATGTTTAAAAAAAATTGTTAGAACAAAAATAAAATTCTGTTTCTAATTATCCAGCTAGACTCCAGAGGCATATATCTTGATCATGTATAACGAACGCACTGTTTTCCTTAATGAGAGATATATTTAGACTCATTTTTTCGAGCAAACAATAACTTGCCAATAACAAGGAGTACACCATAACTAAGACTGAGATTGTTACTGTTGACTGAATGGAGTTCATCCGTCAGCACTCCGAAGACAACACCTTGGGTAATGATATGTGATTGTTATTGTCAGTAGAATGTGATATCTCACGTTAACTCATATTTGCCAAAAGCAAGGACTGGAGTACGCGAAAAATGTCATACGCGTAGAAAAAAATTTACTAAGCAACAACAACTGATTTCTCCATGCGTTAAACTAGATGTGAGTTTAAAAACCAACGGGCAACTTTTAAATTAGAACGATAAAATTTCATGCTTTTGGTTTACTGATCAAACCTGTATGATGTATATGTATGTTTACCATTACATAATTAGTATTTTAAATTTGTGTGCTAAGCTTCATATCAAACTAATACATAAAAATTAAAAAACTGAAAAGGCTAACAACAATCATTCCTTATCTTCTTTAATTTTTCAAACAAACAGAAACAATCAATATCACTACCTAATTTCCAGTAAACAATTTGTTTTACCTGTTTTTTTGTTGTTGTTGCGATTATTGGGATAAAATTTGCAAAATTTAAAATTAACTTTTTAATCCTATTAAAGTTATCCGATATATGAAAGGGTTAGAACAAAACGATAACAAACAAAACTACCGATAAATTTTTAAGAATTTTATTTTTCTATTCAAACAACTTTTTTTTATCAATAACAACACAACAGGAGCAGTGAATGCATACTAAAAACAACATAATAATATTTGAATATAAATACAAGATTTTCGGTCATCATCTGGTATTATCTGGGTAATTTTTGTTTGAAGAAATTTTGACTTTTAAAGTAGGTAAATAAAAAAGGGGTAGAAAGGATTAAAATTTTTTCAAGTTTAATAATGTTTTTTTGGTTTATATTTTATAAAGTTGGTAATGCAAATTGTATTTTAGCTATCGATATTCGAAAAAAAAACATTTTATGTATAACTGTATATTACATGCTGTTTCTCGGACAACTATTTACATCTAAACAATGTCTAAAAAAATTCCAACTTCTAAAAAAAGGTTAAAAACTCTCAATAACACTTACTTATCTTAATCCTGATAAACAATCAATTTAACTACCAGAAACACTTATATCTCCTTAATCCTCTCTCATATATAGTGATATTCAATATAATTTATTTTTATTTCAAATTAAACGTTATTTTTCTTATTTTTAAGACACAAATCATCGGTAGATCAAAAAGAAAAGATAATAAAATAAACTTTATAAGAAATCAAATATATATATATAAGGAAAAAAAACGAAATTGATGTTTGGTCATTAATTTACTTTCATCTTTTCAATTGTAGTGAATTCATCATCATTTCAATTGTCTGTCGTATTTAGAATTTTTCTTATTTTAGGTGCGTTCGATTTGACTGAAACAACTGAAAAAACAACAACAATTGCATTTAATTTTTCAGTTGCTTCAGTTGTTTCAGTCAAATCGAACACGGCTTTTATTTTGAATTTCTTGATTTTGTTTCTTTTCGTTTTCTTTTTATCAATTTTAGAATTTCATTTCAATTGAATATGTGAAAATGATTGAATTTGTTTTTGATTAAAATATATAGAAATAGTTTGGGGGTGGTCGTCCGATCGATGTTTTTCTTATATATATTGAATGTCAAGCGAATATGATTTGAATTAATGAAATTGTAAAATCGTTTTTTTTCTTTACCTTATTACTTTTTTTTTAAATGATTTGTGTATCTAATTTCAAAATTAACTAATTTATTGATCTATTCGTGTTTTTTTTAGAATAATGTGTATATAATTTGCATAACAGTAAAACAGATCTTATGGTCGTAGCTTTAAACAACGATTAATCTTTATCTGTTAATTTTTCTATAATATTTATTAATTTTGAACACGAATTAAAATGACAATTTATCCGACACCCAAGGTTGAGGTGAGGCTGTTCAAGGGAATTTTTGCAAGTTTTCTATACCTCCACTTATTGATAGAGATATACCTGTTATTGACCCTAAAAAAAGCTAATTTATTGGGCAAATGTTTTCCTTTAAATTCTACATTAGTAGAACCCAATTTCCAACCTATCCCCATTCCTAGAGTTTCTAAAAAAATGGGGTGGATCATTTTTCGTTAAAACATAATCCGGAAAATGCTTCTACAAATTAATACTAATAAGGCATCTGGACCTGTTTTTCATTTATTTATATATTTTTTATGAATTATGCGTTGGCATTCATAATACGTTGGCATTGATAATGTTTAATATCCCAGTATGCCGGACGTATAAATATTTATTATTAGTATAATTCAAATGTTATTGGTGAAATTGAATGATGTCATTACATTTTAGAGAATTTCATTGGTTTAAATTAAAATAAAACTAAGGCAAAAATGTTCAGTCTACTTTTGAAATAATTAACTGATATCACAGTAGGCCAACGTATAATTCAAAAAAATATATAAATAAATAAAAAATGACAAAAATTTTCTAAACGAATTCCACTTTTTCGTTGATATATTCTCACAATTTCTTTTAAAATTCCTCAAGCAAGTGGTATTGATAAAAGCCATACTTGCTTTCGAAATTTTTAGGAAAAAATTATTTCGAATTATTACCGCCCTATGGGAATTTACAACTGATAATTTTAATCCTCAAAATTTTTAAATCAACGTGAATAAATTCCTCAAAAAAAAATTGATAAATACTCTCAGGCCCTTGCTCCCTAGTTAGCATGGTATCTTCGGATATTCAAAGACGTTTATCTATAATTTATTATGGTTAACACTAAACATGCCTAACTTTCAATAAATAAGTCCTAATGAAACTACCAGTGTAATTAATGTATCACTCCAGAATCCAGATATTCAAACATTTTCAATCAAGTCATGTGATTAAAAGCTTAACATGTTAGCCTGGTACTCAAACTATATCCTTATATTTTTGTGTTTCTCTTGATGTCCGTCTGTTTTTGACTCATACATCTTGAGAAACGATAATAGTAATTAAAAAGCTACCAATAAATCTGCAAACTGGATGTCATAGAGACGATCGAAAAATGTTTTTTTTTTCCAGAACTTTGACACACAGAAACTAGCTACTTATATTTTACAGTTTTTTAGTAAACATGTAAAAGCTACAAAAATATTTTAAATTTAAAAACAAATTAGTCCACAAATTACAAACTTTTGTTGATTCTATAGTAAAAACATTTGTATTTGATTACAAAAACTGTTGTGTTGTATATTTATGTATTTTCATGAGTTTAAGTCAATATAATACTGCTGTAATAAAAGTGGTACTACAATGTCAGAACTGGCTTATGTTTGTTCAACATTTCCATAGAAATAAAATATATAACTTCTATAGTTTAAAACAAAATTACACTGAAAAAAATCCAATAAAGTTTATGCGTTTTTAAAAAACAGCTATTATTGAACTCACTTCGTTGGTTCGATAAACATTAAACAATATCATTGGTTCAATAAACAATTCATTAATATTACAATTGATCCAATAAAAAATAATTTATTAATTTCTGTCTACGAACAATTTTATTGGGTTTTAGTTGATTTTTTCAGCCTAGTCACTCTCAGTATTGCATTTGGTTGCTTTTTTATCAGTTTGATCATATGCAGCTAGCAACACTAAAGTTACAGTTTAAGACATAAAACTTAAATTAATCTTAACCATATGGAGAGTAAAACAGTTTTTCTCTGAAATAATTCCAACCATACCTTTGAATTGAAAAAAAAAAATCAAATAACTTCCTTAGTTACTTGAGTTCAATTACTCACAAAAATCCCGAATATCTAGTTAGGTATATTTCATTAGCAATCTGATGTTGATGCCAATTTATTTGAGATATGAGCTTTACCTACTGTCTTATCAATTTATAAGCTAAAAACTTCAGTTTAAGATTAAGTCTTTTTATAAAATCTAATATAATATTTGCAACATAAGTAAATTTGAACTTTTGAATTATTTGACTGACTCCCAAACAAATTACTTAAGTCTGAAAAGCCTAATTATTACATTCATGAGCCAAAAGTGAAATTCTTACCCGCACTTTTTTTGGCATTTCTCGACATTTTAGGACCGATTGATTCTAAAAAAGCAAAAAAATGTATGTTTGTCTGCCGGCTGGCCGGCCGGCCGTCCATCCGTCCGTCGTTACCTACTAAATCTAGAAAACCGCTGGATGTATTTCAAAATTTTTCTAAAAATAGGTATATCCAATGGGCCGGTCCAAAAGGACGATGTGTTTGATAACTATACCGGCAGTGTGTCAAAACAATGAAATATGCATATATTTTGCTTAAAAAACGTTCATTTTAAGTGATAATGAGTAGGAACAAAGAATGTGGAGAAATTTTGATGGTCGAGAGTGGTATGTGAGATCAAAAACTAGATTATTGCATTATAAGTTTGTCAAAAAATGTTATCATGTGTGTCAAAAGAAATTTTTTTATTTATTTTTGTACCAAAATTTTTGTAAAAAATAAAATTAATTATTTGTATGACATGAAATTTTATTATAATTATAGAGAATAATTATATGGCATTATAAGTTTGTCAAAAAAATAATATCAAGTGTGTCAAAAGAATGATTTTCATTTATTTTTCTAGAAAAAAATAAAATTAGTTATTTGTATGAAATGAAATGTAATGAACATGATATTATTAATTTTTTCTTTTGTATTTCCTCAATTAAACCCCGTTTTCAATTTATATTACTACTTGTTATTTAATTGATCAATATATTTCAGGCTAGGCCCATCTTCAGGATCATTATATAAAAAGTAACAATTATATCAAAATTGAAATAAAATAATTAAATGACATTTATATAAAACAAAGTTTGATATATAAACTATGTGTAAGATAACTATGTTAAAATTAACTTAAAAAATGGTTGTCAAGTGGAATTTTTTGAAAAATTAATGAATCCATACGAATTGATTAATTCGTATGGATCAACATCATTATGATTCCAAAAAAACACTATTGTTAACAATAATTGTTCTGCACTTGCTAAACATTGTATTGAAAATAAACATCAATTTAACTTCGATGATGTTCAAATTTTGGTTAAAGAAAAAAATAAAACTAAATTACAAATTCATGAGGTATGCCAAATTATAAACAATGAAGAAAAAACTTGTAACTTTAAAAGTGACAAAAAAGATTTTTCGAATAACTATTATAATTTAATTCGATTTTCTTAAAATTTTAAAGTAACGTTAATTTTCAAAAAATTTCCACATGACAACTATTTTTTAAGTTAATTTTAACATAGTTATCTTACACATAGTTTATATATCAAACTTTGTTTTATATAAATGTCATTTAATTATTTTATTTCAATTTTGATATAATTGTTATTTTTTATATAATGATTCTGAAGATGGGCCTAGCCTGAAATATATTGATCAATTAAATAACAAGTAGTAATATAAATTGAAAACGGGGTTTTAATTGAGGAAATAAAAAGAAAAAATTAATAACTATACTCCCGGCGAAACAAACTTACAATATGATATTATTATTATTGAGAATTTTGTTGCATTATAAGTTTGTCAAAAAAATATTGTCAAGTGTGTCAAAAAAATGATTTCATTGATTTTTTAACCAATGTTTGGAAAAAAAATTTTGCTGTTTGTATGACGTAAATGTAATTGAACATGAAATTGGACATGTAAATTTTTGAATTTGTTATAGTTTTTTAAATATTTTTGGAATTTTGAAAAAAGTTTGTATGTTTGATTTTGTAATATTTTTTGCAATATTTTTATAATTTTGGGAAAAGTTTTAATTTTGAATTTTGTTATAATTTTTGCAATATTTTTAGAATTTCAAAAAGTTTTAATTTTTGATTTTGTAAGAATTTTTGGAATATTTTTTGAATTTTGAAAAATTTTAAATTTTTGATTTTATTATAATTTTTAGAATTTGGAAAAAAGTTTCAATTTTTGATATTGTTATAATTTTTGCAATATTTTTAGAATTTTGGAAAAAGTTTGAATTTTTGAATTTTTAAGAATTTCTGGAATATTATTAGAATTTAGTAAACTTTTTGTAATATTTGTTTTTATTCTAATTTTTGGAATTTTGAAAAAAGCTTCAAATTTTGATTTTGTTATAATTTTTGCAAAATTTTTAAAATTTTTGAAAAGTTTTAATCTTTGATTTTGTAATAATTCTGGGAACATTTTTAGAATTTTGAAAAAAGTTTGATTTTTTATAATTTTTACAATATTTTTGGAATTTTGAAAGAAATATGAATTTGTGATTTTGTAATATTTTCACGAAACGCTAAATGGAGAAGTTTTTGAGTAGTTTCCTGATTGTATCATCTTTTTACTAAATTATGTTAATTTATGATCTGGTATAATTTTCCGGCAACGTATTGATGTGTTAGTTTTGTAATAAATTTCTAAACAGAGATAAAAAACACATATACTTTAACAAAGAGTTATGTTGATATACATCGCTGCCCAAAATTAAAAACCATGTTCTCATAAAAGTTTTTTTGCCGAAAACTATATAAAAATCCTCAACCCAGACCGAAGTTTTGATATCTCAGAGCTGTGAGATTTTATGCCCATGAAGGGGCATATTATAATATTATTTTTATAAATATTGTAATTCAAAAACAATTAATTTTTTTTAAATTCATGTGTGAATAGAATACTTTGGCTTATGATATTCAAGTAAAATGGTTAAATGATAATAACTGCTTTATGGTTATTGTTAAATTTTATAGAAAATGATTCTGGAGAATAAGAGAGGCCATTAATCACTCTCAGTAATTTGAGGTTTATCTTCTCGTATATGTTTCGCTCAGTGAATTTACAGAAAATATCACAGTCTTAAGAGTAAACATCTAGACGTAGTCTGTTTTCTAGAACACAATAAAGTGTCACTCAAATTTGTTAAAATATAAATCTATATACATATACATGAAGCTTTGTAAATACGAAGTATGAAGCTTTTTAAATACGACAGCTTGCATATAATAATTCCTCACAAAAACAATCAATCTCAATAAAATAGCAACAAGGATTTGTTAATTTTATTCGGTTGTTCGTTTTCATAAACATAAACAAAAAATATATCAATTTTTTGAAAACCAGAAAATCTAGGAAAACAGAAATAATTTTTACAAACTTAATTCCATCCGGAATTAAGAAATGTCAAAATCGTTGACATCGCGGTTCATCTTTGTAGTCGAAAAAAAGTTAGGCACTATATCTATTTACAATTTATACATATATTTTTATGTTTGTAACAAAGGGAATTCAAATACAGTAAAAAAGATAATCAAATTCTACTAAAATTCCCAAAGGAATTTTCTTTGAAATCCAGAGCCAGAAGAAAATAGAAAAAAAGACAAGAAGTTCCGTCCTACCTCTTTTTTATTATTAGTATCAAGGGTAATGAAAAAAAGATATCTGTAAATTCGTTTCGGCAATTTAGCAAAAGAACTTTAAAAATACAATAATCTTGTTTAAAGGGAACGCCCTTAAAATTTGTTATAATAAAAATTAATTTTATTGTCATTTTTCAATTGAATATTTTTACTGTTTATGCAAAATTTAAGCTGAATTTGTATTTTTTCTTTGCATTCGCCACACGATAATTGAAGAATAAAAGATACATAGATTGTCTTAATCCTTTTATTATTGCTGTTGTTAGGTTATTTTTGTTATTGAAAGGATTAAAATTTATGTAAAAATTTGGCTACTGGTCAATTTATTGTGATTTATTGTTTGCAATTTTAAATGAGATTTAAGATATTGTTTAAACAGACATTGAATTTTGAAAATTTATTTTTTATTTATATGTTTCATACTCATAATTTTTAGACCGGGAGTCAGCGTTGCATTTTGGTTAGTGATTTGACGCCGATTGAATTTTATTTTTTTTAGATAGATTAATTATTTATGATGTAGAAAATAAGAGTCAGCCGTCAGACTTGCGGGGGGTGTGGTTGTGGGGGAGTTTTAAACTGGTAAAAAAAACGAATTCCAAAAGTAATTTGATGCCGCTTCAAAATTTGTATGATGCATGTTTACAGCATAGCAATTGAAAAAAAAGTCGTCAGTTGATTGGCGGATGGGGGATTATACGTCAGCTCCTCGTATACATCAGTATAAAAATGCAATATAGTCAAGACCTTTCTGCATAGGATCTTGATGAAACTTTGGCAAATGATCCAGGTTCACTTGAAAATGGAAAATCTGAATTAATTTTAAATTTGGACAAAATGGCGGGGGGTCTCCCGAACACCTCTAAGTTGAAATCTTCAATAACTTCTAATCCCGACTTATGATCTTATGGAAACTTGGTATATAAATTTTTAGTACTGTTTCCAATATTTCTGCGTACCAACTTCCGGTTTGACAGTTCCGGTTAAAAAGTTTTTTTTCCAGGTATTTATCCCTACTGTAGAATACAATTACCGATCGATTTTCATGAAACGTTGGTAAACGCTTTCAAGTAACATGAAAAACATTTTATTAGCTTTTGGAGTACATTGGATAAAGGGTTGGGGGGTCCACCATACAACAGATGGTTTTTTCCACAATGTTTTTTATGTTTGTTGGGAGCATAAAACATTCGTTCGGGAATGAATTTTGACGACACTTTGGAAAAAGATGCAAATATGTATGGCAAGAAACTGATTAGTTTTTTAGCGATAGTGAACAAAGTGGTGGGGATCCCCCAAATACCTGTTCTTTTTAAAGCTAAATAACATTTGTACCTGATAATCGAATTGGATGAAACTTGGTACATAAACATTTGGTACGGTTCACAACAGTTCTGCATCCCAACTTCCGGCTTTTCATTACCGGTAAAAAATTTTGGTTCGTAATTTTTTGAAGTTTTTTCAGTGCCTACAATAATGAAGTGATTATGATGAAACTTATGGAAAAAGTTTCAATTAGTGAAAAATAGTTATCATCTTTTGGGACACATTGATCAAAGTGGCGGGGGTCTACCATACAACTGCTGACTTTTCGCACTTGGTTTTTAAAGTTTGTTGGGAGCATACAGACTTCATTCATTAATCAATTTTAGTGACACCTTGAAAAAATATGGAGACTTAAATGACAAAAAACTGATTAGTTTTTGGACAATATTGAGATAAGTAGTGGATGGCCTCCCGAACACCTGGTTATTGTGTCACCATTTTTGCAATGTTTGTTGGGAACCAAACATTTTTACCGGAAATGAAAAACAGGAAGTTGGGATGCAGAACTTTTGTGAACCATACCAAATGTTTGTGTACCAAGTTTCATCCAATTCGATTATCAGGTGCAGATGTTATAAAGCTTTAAAAAAACAGGTGTTTGGGTGACCCCTCACAACTTGGTTCACTATCGCTAAAAAACTAATCAGTTTCTTGCCATACATATTTGCATCTTTTTCCAAAGTGTCGTCAAAATTCATTCCCGAACGAATGTTTTATGCTCCCAACAAACATAAAAAACATTGTGGAAAAAACCATCTGTTGTATGGTGGACCCCAACCCTTTATCCAATGTACTCCAAAAGCTAACAAAATGTTTTTCATGTTACTTGAAAGCGTTTACCAACGTTTTATGAAAATCGATCGGTAATTGTAGGCTACAGTAGGGATAAATACCTGGAAAAAAAACTTTTTAACCGGAACTGTCAAACCCGAAGTTGGTACGCAGAAATATTGGAAACAGTACTAAAAATTTATATACCAAGTTTCCATAAGATCATAAGTCGGGATTAGAAGTTATTGAAGATTTCAACTTAGAGGTGTTCGGGAGACCCCCCCGCCATTTTGTCCAAATTTAAAATTAATTCAGATTTTCCATTTTCAAGTGAACCTGGATCATTTGCCAAAGTTTCATCAAGATCCTATGCAGAAAGGTCTTGACTATATTGCATTTTTATACTGATGTATACGAGGAGCTGACGTATAATCCCCCATCCGCCAATCAGCTGACGACTTTTTTTTCAATTGTTATGGTGTAAACATGCATCATACAAATTTTGAAGCGGCATCAAATTACTTTTGGAATTCGTTTTTTTTACCAGCTTAAAAGTCTACCACAACCACACCCCCCACTACTTTAGCAGCTGACCGCTAAATTTATCATCAGCTGGAGTTAATTAATTAAAATAAATAAAAATCAACCGGCATCAAATGACTTTTTCATTTGCAACGCTGCCTCCCAGTCTATTTGGATTATGATGCAAAAGGATTCGACTTTTTAATCTTTCTCGTCTGTAAAAATTACAATTAAGTTTTAACATCAGATTGTTTGTTTTTGTTTAAGGAATAAAAGAGCTAGCAAAATATCTCATTTTTAATTTTTACCATGCAGAAAGTCATATTTAGCATTGAATCCCATAATTTAATTAAGTAGTTTTTATATCCTCAGATATCATGGTCGCGGTTTTTTGCTTACCAGAAATGCAGAAAGATTACTAAAGGCTCAGGTTAAACGAATTCCGAAAATGTAGTTTCGGTCGGATTAAACTCTGTAGCTACTGTGAGATTTAAACATTAGAGTTAGAACAAATAATAATTTTGTCTTTTGTTGGTGTTTGTTAAGCCATAGACAAGAAGTGTTCATTTACCGGTTAATATTCAATCACTGTTTTAGTGGAGTTTCACTTGAACACTTCTATTGATTCTTTTTCATATGAGTGGTCTGGTTTTAGAATGATCTTATACAATGTATCTACCATTTCAAGTATCTTCGGTTGATTGGCTATTACAGTATCAAAATTAATATTTTTCTGATTTGCTTGGGTGTTTGATGAATTTAGCATGGTGTTTGATGTTTCAAATCAAATGCCAGTTTTACACTAATTAGCCTCCCCGCTCTCATCCAATGCAACAATTTTAATGCTTGTATTATTTCTATTGAGAAGCTTTCTATCGAGAAGAAGAAGTTATCTCTACTAGTTATTTCAACTGCGGGATGACTCAACCTCAACTCTGGCAAAATCTACAGCAATTTCCAAATAATTGGAGAATAAAACCTATACTATTCACTGCTAATAATACTATGAAAAGCAAAAGTTTAGAGTGCGCTTAAAATTTGGTGAGTTTCCAAATGAACAAAAACAATTTAAACCTTCTTTCACGACCAAAAGTGTATAACTAGAATATTTCTGTTGCATTACACCTAACATGCACATAATATTATAAAAACTTAATTAATAAAATATTATTTATAAATCCCATCCTATAAATTCACACAAAGTAATGTCGAGAAATTTAATGCAAAATTCACCATATGATAAAAAACGTGATATACACAGGTGAAAAAGTCGAAATTTAAGACAATCTTGACAATTTTTGATTTTCCTGAAACTTGGCATAATATAAGTAATGTGGACAAAATAAAAAATACCACTTATTTTAAAATTTTTTAAAGTGCATAATTTGAGCATAGAAGGCACCCCAACATGCATGAAAAATGAAAATTTTGCATATCCGAGGTAACCAATTGAATTGCTCAAGAACGGCTTTACCGATTTCCTCACAATTTTTGTTTGATAGATGATTAGTTAATCATTTGAAAAAAAAAAATTAATTTATTGTTTTTGTAATTAATTTTAAAATTAAAATATTAAAAAACCTTTTTTAATGATGGCGCTAAGGTTGAAGATCAATTGGAATTGATTTTTTTTTAAGCAGTTCTTTCTTATTCTAAAATATTCCAAATTTACAAAGAGGCGTTAATTCGTGTTCTTGAAATATTTAATTTTAAAAATTTTAGTCCGACTAATAAATAAAAATGCTAGTTTTTCATAATTTTTTCAAACAACTTCCATTAACAAAAAATTTTAACTTTAATTGTATTTTAACTTTTTTTTTTAAATTGTTCTATTCTTACTCTAAAGTCTAAAATATTTCAAATTTACAAAGAGCTGTTAATTCGTGTTCTAGAGATATTTAATTTGAAAGATTTTAGTCCGACTAAAAATTCTAATTTTTCATAATTTTTTCAAACAACTTCCATTAACAAAAAATTTTAACTTCAATTAAATTTTAACTTTTTTTTTTATAAAATTGTTCTGTCCTTACTTTAAAATACATATGTATAATGAAAAATAATTCAATTCAAATCATTTTTGAACTTTTCGTGAAAATTATAATTACTACAATAATTAATTAAAAAATATTTTTTCCTTTTTTATTTTCACCAACGAAAATTGTATTTAAATATTACAAAAATATCACTGCACCCATATCGGTGCAACCAAAATTATAAATAAGTTAAAATCTGTTTGTAAAAAACTCAATTTCTTCCCAGTATTCGGCAACCAAAAGAAATTAAAAAATATTTTAGGGAGCACAAAGGACAAAATTGAAGAATTAGAAAAATCAGGAATCTATGAATACAAATGTAGTGATTGCTCTAAAATTTATATTGGCCAAACAAAAAGAAGTGTAAAAACAAGATTTAATTAACATAAAAGCCATATTAGATTTAACCGGCCAGAAAAATCATGCATTGCACATCATGCTTTGACAGAATGTCATTTGGGAGTTACTTTGGAAAATGTTAAATTAATTAAAGAAGTTAATAAAGCTTCCAATTTGGATACATTTGAAAGCTATTTTATTTCTAAAAGTTTTAATAAATGTTTAAATTTTGATTTAAACGAGGAAATATTACTTCCAATTTATTTTCAATTGTATAATTTCTAAGTTTAGTTTTCTTTTAAATTTTGTATTACTATTTTCGTTTAGTTTTCGTTGAAAATTTTGTCATTTTTCGATTTTCTTTTAACTTATTTGTTTTGCATTGCTGAAGATGGGAGATAGTTTCTCCTGAAATGCATACAAAATAATTTTGTATTTTTTAAATATTGTAAAACTAGTGATATTTTTGTAATATTTAAATACAATTTTTGTTGGTGAAAATAAAAAAGGAGAAAATATTTTTTAATTAATTATTGTAGTACATATGTATATCAAATTTACAAAGAGGCGTTAATTCGTGTTCTTGGGATATTCAATTTTAAAGATTTTTAGTCCGAGTAAAATTCTAATTTTTCATCACTTTTTGAAACTTCAGTGGTTAAACTGTTTGTTGATAAAAATTGTCAGTTACGTCCAAAAATGAAAAAAGTAAAAACGAAGTTGTTAAAAGTTGTTTAAATTCTACAAAACATTACAAAAAATAGTAATTTTAATCAAAGCAACCTTTTAATTCAAAATTTAATAGTCCAATCAAAATTATTGGTTATTATTTGTTGTCATAGTTATACGATTTGTTTGAAAAAAAATAACAAATATTTGGTAAAAGGTTACATGTTCAACATATTTTTATTTTAAAATTTATAATATTTTTGATTTTGATTAAACCATTTTTTTTAAATATTTTGCTTGCGGCGAATTAAAAAATATATTTTGTACGAGTAAACCGTAAAATTCACTTTTGCGATTCAAAAATTGTACATAAAGCAGGCTTTTTTCCTATTGAAATAACAATGCTAAAAGTAAAATAAAAATGCCAAAAATTGAAATAATAATGCCTAAAGTTATTATATTGCTATTATTTCGAAAAACTACTTTGATAAAATAATTTTCATATATAATATCACGAGTCGTCAAATAATAGTCGATTATTTTTCATAATCATTATTACGAATGTCATTTGAGGTGAAACTTTTGACCTCAAATGGCATGAGTGGTAATGTTGAAAAATAATCGACTAATAATTTGGTGACGAGTTGTATTTAGCAGACAATTTAACGAACAGAAATAGTAACATAATTTCATACAACATAATCATACATAATAAAATATTATTTCATCTTAGTAGGCGCATAAATGTTATAAATTTGTAATTTATTTTTGACAAATAAACATAAACATACAATCATTTATGAATGAAAACGGACATTTTTACTATTTGCAAATTGCATTTTCACATAATTTTGTATGTGAATTTTTGTTTTAAATTAATATATTAAGTAGGCTGAAAATATTCGAAAATATTCGCTGTTCCTTCCCACCAGAGATAAATAATCGAAACAATTCGTTTTGATTTGTTAAAAAATAGTAAATGAAGCGTTTTTATTGAACCTTATCGAAACTTTATTTAGTGAGTTGAATTGTCGAAAAAATATTTTACTATTTTGTGTAAATATATGTATTTTTATTTATGCAAATAATACAGAATCTTACTCGTACAAAAAATCTTGTATGGAATTCAGGCATAAAGTATCTTTTTTGCTTTTAAGTGATTGTTGCTCAATTCACACAATTTCACTCTCAAGCGGAAAAGACATAATTTATGCCCTTAATACAGAAATAGCTATTATGATGCACGGGCGTAAGCCATTTTGAACTCAATATGGGTGCAAATCTCAGCCGGAGCATTGATTTGCAAACTTCACATACGTCCAAAAACCTTAGCTTTACGTCCTTGCATCATAATGTACTATTAATTTATATCTCAAACTAGATCCAAGCAAATATTTCAATTTTTTGTCAAAGAATAATAAGTTGCCTTTTCAAACTTTGATTTTTGTTTTGCATAGAAATAAAGACTAGTTTAAAGTTTTTATCCTATAGGACAAAAAATGTTTATTTTTGGGATTACTACCATGACAACCAGGTGCAATACATAAATGAGATTTATAACTATATCCAAACAAAAAGTGCAGTTTTTAGTCTGGTTGGAGAAAATAGGTATATGTTTCACTAGGAGAAAAAATGATGAATTTTGGGACGAGTTAAAAAAGTTCCGAGTTCCAATAGTACATTATGGTGCAAGGCTAATGTTTTTGGACGGATGTGGAGCTTATGAATCAAGGCGCCAGCCGAGATTTGCACCCACATTAAGTCCAAAATGGCTTACGTCTGTGCACCATATACTATTTTTTATTCGCCGCAAGCAAAATGTTTAAAAAAAAATTTTTTCTCCGATAGACAGCAAATATAAATTTTGCAGACTTATTTCAGTCAGCAAAGTGGCACTTTTCCTGCCTAGGCAGCAAAGCAAGTACTTTGCTGCCTAGGCAGCAAAATAATTAGACTTCATAGAAATAAACAGATATTGCGATTAAAACAAAAATTTTTTATCGATTTTTTTTTCATTTTTAAAATGTTGCTTTATTTTTAAAGTAATAATTATTAAATTACATATCATTGTAATTAATCGGAGAAAAAATTATATGTTCAACTCGGCAGCAAGGTAGATTGACTGCCTTGGCTGAATTCCTAGCCTCGCTCGCTCGGCTATGAACTATCAGCCGCGGCAGTCAATCTACTACTTTGCTGCCTAGTTAAACAAATAACTATTAAATATAAATCAAAATTAAAAGATTTATTAATTTTGCAATAAAAATATGTTGAACAAGTAGCCTTTGATCAATATATTTATTTCTTTTCAAACGAATCGTATAACTATGACAACTAAAAAAACTAGTATTTTAATTGCATTAGGAAATATGGAATCCAAAGGTTGCTTTGATAAGAATTTCTTTTTTTAAAGAGTTTAAACAAATACAAATGTTTTTTACTTTTTTGGACGTAACTATGACAGCAACATATATGGTTAAAAAGTGACACTTTAAAGCCGCAAATCACAGTAATAAAGTAACACTTTAATATGTAGTCGAATAAAAAAATTCATTTTTAGTCCGAGTAAATATTTTCTCCAACCGTTATTTAATTTATTATTCAATAGCATTTGAAAATATTTAACATTTAAATTACATTTAATTTACATCTCACTAAATCCTAGCAACCATTTCAATTTTTTGTTAAATTATAATAAATTTCCATTTCAAACTTTGATTTTTGTTTTGCATAGAAATAAAGATTTCTTTATTTTTTGTCCTAGCACAAAAAATGATGGTTTTTGGGACTGCTACCATGGCACATAAATGACATATTTTTTGTAAAATATATCCAAACAAAAAGTGCAATTTTTAATCCGGTTGGAGAAAAAGTAAATTAATCCTTATTTCTGTGCAAAACAAAAATCGAAGTTTGATTTTGTTAAACATCACACTACATAGCACGTTTCAAATACAAAGATTACTTAGATTAGAGTTGAGATGTAAACAATAAAAATTAAATTAATAATAGACCCAGCTTAAAATTTTAATTTTATTGATTTAATTAATTTAACTAACTAAAGTAATTTAAATAATTTATTTAATTAAAATAATTTACATATTTTTTTTATTTTAATTTATTGAATTAATTTTTTTAGCTTAATTAATTTTGCTAGTTCAATTTATTTAATTTATTTATTTAATTCATTCATTTATTTTATTTTATTTATTTAATATATTTAATTTATTTAATTAATTTAACATATTTAATTTATTTAATTTATTTGATTTATTTAATTTATTTTATTTGATTAATTTATTTAATTTATTCAATTTATTTAATTTATTTACTTTATTCAAATTATTTATTTTATTTTATTTATTTATTTTATTAAGATTATTTAATTTAATTAATTTATTTAAGTTCAATTAATTCAATGCATTAGTTGTGATATGACATCGCTCCGATGGAATGTTATCCCCTCATGAATAATAAGACTGAATCCAACAAAATATTGTGTGCAATTTATGAAATATTTTTACTATCCACACAATTGTTGATCGATCCAGTTTCGAACCGATAAGAATGCTTTTAATTTTGAAAAGTTAATCATTCTCATCAGGGCTAGGTAGCCGACTAGATAAACTACCAAAAAAGTCAACGCTTATAAACCAAAAACTAGTCTACATTTCTAATAAACCATAAGAACACAAAAGCATATATTTATTGGATTCGTGGTTAGACAATTTATTGATCTAGTGATCACTATTCTTGTTATACTCTAGCCATGCTAGTATTGAATAACAAACTTGTATCGGCGAGAAGAAGATGATCCGAATTCTTTTTTTTTATAGTTCAGGTTAATCACTTAGCTTATAGAGATCTGTAATGATTGATGCACGTGTCAACGATAGGAAAAAAAAGTTAAAATGTTGGTATTTAAGGACTTGGGATAGGTCTGGAGCGATAGTGCTGATGTTTTGCGGATTTAAAAGCTTAGAAATTGTACGTAGCAGGGAAAACATTTTTTGGTAATCGATGACACCAGTATATGGAACGTGAAAGGAAGGAGTTATTATAGCTAGTGGTTCTCACATATGAGACCTCTAAGGTATAGGTTTATGAGAATGCAAAGAATGTCTTGTGGCTCGTGAAGATCTACGTAATGGAGGTATTAAGTTTTTAATTTCCTTAGAGCATTTACCGTAGTGGTATCTATAAAACAGCGTAAGAGCTTCAACTACTTTTCTATGATGCAACGAATCTATACCAGATGTTATTTGTGTCTATTGACACATAGCATATTATTTCGAACTATGTTAGTTTTGAACTAATTCAGTGAATTAGTTGTGATATAACAACACTCCGATGGAATGTTATCCCATCATGAATAATAGGACTGAATCTAACAAAATATGGTGTGCAATTCGTGAATTTTTTTTTGCTATCCATAAAATTGTCGATTGATCTAGTTTCGAACCGATAAGAATACTTTTAATATTAAAAACCCTGAATCCAATAAATATATGTTATGTTAATTTTTGTTTTCTTATACTTCGCGAGAAATGTAGACTAATTTTATGTTTAAATGTATACTAAAGCTTCTTCTAGTCGGCTAGCCCTGATGAGAATGATAAACTTTTTAAAATTAAAAGTATTCTTATCGGCTTGAAACTAGATCGATCGACAATTGTGTGGATAGCAAAAAATTTCATAAATTGCACACCATATTTTGTTAGATTGAGTCTTATTTATTTAAATTGTTTAGTTTGTTTGATTTATTTGATTAACTTAATTTATTAAACTTGTTTAATTTGTTTAATTTAATTTATTTAATTTTTTGATTTATTTAATTTATTTTGTGGCAAGAAAAAAACGATTTGATATTTTTGAGGGGTAGATTTCCTGAGGCTTCATCAAATATAGTATTTTTTTTTGTTTGCGTTTTAAAATAAATTTGAGTTTAATTTTAACATTTTTTAATTTAATTAATTCGTTTAATTAGTCTATTTATTTTAATTAATTTACTTTTTTATTTATTTTATTTATTTAATTAAAATAAAACTTTCTTCGAAACGACTTTAGTGAAACATAATATTTTTTTTTTTAATTTTTAATTGTAAAATCCAAATTCACTCAAAATATTTTTAATAAATCAATTTTATTTAAAATAATCTTTACTTCATGTTTGGAAATTCAAAATTTCATCGACAGATATTTTCGTACAATTGCACGAAAACAATTGTACGAAAATACCTGTCGATGAAATTTTGAATTTCGAAACATGTAGAAGAGATTATTTTAAATAAAATTGTTTTATTAAAAATATTTTGAGTGAATTTGGATTTTGCAATTAAAAATAAAAAAAAATATATTAATTTATTTAGTTTATTTAATTTATTTAATTTGTTTATTTAATAAATCAATTATTTAATTTATTTAATTTGCTATGATTTATTAATTTATTTTGTGGTAATGAAAAACGGTTTGGTAGTTTGGTAGGGGTAGATTTTCTGAGGTTTCATCAAATTTAGTATTGTTTTTTTTTGCTTCTTAAAATAAATTTGAATATTATTTAATATCAAACTAAGTAAACTCACAACAATTTCAATCAAAGTTCACCGTTAATATTATCGCGTCGCAATACTTGTTACTTGTTGCAAAATCCTTCCTTTTTTGGCCTAGTGAAATAAATAACTATTCTCGCGTATGAAAATAGACCAATGCTCAAAAGATAATTTTTGTTGTACCACATACGATTAAAAATTGTTATGACACAATTCAACGTGATATCTAACTAGTAGTATTTATAAGAGAATCTACCCCCTCCACCCCAGAACGAGTTCAGGTTCTGTACTGGTGGATTGGAGGAAATGTATACTTTGGTAGTGAGGTTTAATAACTAACGAACAGTCAAAGATATATTTCCCTCCGATCGCCACACTGTTCTATTTTTCTCCCTTATAATATGACTACTTGGTCTTTTTAATATCAACATCTGCAAACACGCATGGCAACAAACATATTATTATCGACAATGCATTATATTGTTCATTGTCCATACCATTAACAACAATATACAGAACCAATTAATCGCGTCCCCCCAACAACACGATTCTCCAAAATCGTATTGTTTCACGTTCGTTATCAATTTCTTTTATGTTTGTTCTGTTAAAACAGGCATAAAACAAATCTACGTTATTGCATTTTCGTTAATATTCTCTGATACGATCTGATATTAAATTGTTTAAAATTGTGATGGTAGTAGTTATCAATCTTGTTCATCTCGTAAATTCTTAACGATTTATTGTCATTTCATTTTTTCTGTATAATATAAATAACTGGAACAGAAACAGAATTAATGTGTTTGGACATCTCTTTTTGGTATAACTAATTCACAATTAAAAATAAATAAAATGAATTTTTTTTCCATGCAATATAAAACTAAAATGCCAATTATTGTGACTTTGTATGTTTTTGTTGTTGAAAACGGAACATGAAAATAATAGAGAGGAAAATACGAGTGCTTACAACAACCATCTCGCTTACACACCTTCGTTTAGAATATTTATAGAATGCATTTTGCATATTGCAGTCAGTACGATTTTATTATAAAATCAGTTAGTTCGATTTAGATTTTAAATCCAATTAAATTAAATGCAGTTCGTTTTGATTTCAAATCGAAAATAGATTTATATAAATTTAACGAAAATTCGGTTGTGATGGTTTTTTTGTCGACGGAATCGACTGATCAGAAATAGCGAACTGTAAACCTGGTATAAAAATAATTAAGCTATCGAAAGTGTTAATATCCTTTGTGTCTGAATACAAAGGATATTAACATAATCCTAATATCCTTTGTGTTAATATCCTTTGTGTCTTTTTGCAAACAATAAAGTAAAATTCTATAAGAATTAAAGAAATCAAGCTTTGTAAATTTATATGTGAATTCGGAATAAATGCAAAATAAAAAATTAAATTACAACATCCTCCACGTGAACAGTATCTACCCGGGTAGATATCACGTTTTTTGTAATTCAATAACTTTAGATATTTGGATATTTTTTTTCCTTTTTTCTTATATGAACATTTTTACTGGTCAATGTGAAAAACAAGTAACTTTATTTTTAAATATATGCTTTTATTGTATGCTTACACAAAAGTAAAATAAATACACAGTTACGTTTGTTGATATTATGATTTATGTAATATCTACCGGGGTAGATATTGTTCATATTAGTCGCTAAAAATTTCCGTTCACGTGAAGGATATCAGAATAAAACGCAATGGCGGTGTAGTTATTTGTTCTGTGTATATGTGGATTGGTGAAACTAAGCAAATCTCTCATATTGTGTTGGCCGATGAATTCAGTATTTTATCAGAATTCATAGAGTGTTGGTTCCGACTTCCGACGCAAATAATATTTCCAAGGAATCAATCTAAGAATTAAATTCGTACCAAAAATAAGGAGGGTCGGGACTCGGGAACCACCAAAACAGGATTTAGAGCCTAAATGGAATTGTCATCCATTTTGTATGAATCAAGATACAAGCAAATCTACTCAACCCATGGATATGTCATCAATTTTATATTAATCAATATACAAACAAAACCAACTCAAGCTATTTCTGGAATTATAATAGCAACATTGAAGTCAACAGTCACTGTAAGATTAAGGTGAGATTTTATTTGTATATTCAATTTTATTAAATTACTTAAATTTTATTGTGAATTATATTGAGACCATCATGGTCTGCTATAGTATATTTTTTTTGTTAGAGATCTTCCTTGGTGAAGTCGCATATTTGTCCGTACATTCAATGGTGTATTTAAGAATTGTAAAATGAACCCTTGCATAAATAGATGCCTTAGGGGTATAGATAATTAAAGGTATAGATAATTAAATAGATAATAGATTTGGTATAGATAATTAAAGTTATAATTTTTGTTAATTTATTATAAAACATAAAAAAATTATAAGGGTGGGAAGTTATCACCACGTGATATCACCACTGTTTTTCTTGCCTTTATATTTATAATTTCTTTATTTTTCTACATAATACCAAAAATTTGGATTTTAGCCAACAGCAGCAACCATTCATCTTCAGAAAGTAACCGTTTATTTTATTTGGATAATAAGTTCGCTTTCTTCAAATAATTTGTACAAATTGAATGGTAAGTGTAAGTAAGTAATTTAAAACAAAACCTTGAAAATAAAGTTCTGAAATAATCGTGAAAGCTTAAAACTTGTAAAAGGAGCTTAGTTTTAGACTCTCCCCACGTTAACGAAATAATACTCAACCATACATCATTGTTTTCAATGCATTATTGACTAAAAATATAATTAAAATTCTTTCAATACGATTGCTTTCGATAACTAAAATTCTTTCCAAATTATATAAAATATTATTTCCAATTTTTTTCTCTCAAACAAACAATTAAATGTTTATTCTTAGATTAGATTATTTACCTCCTTCTTATCCAATCCAGCAAACTACCGAAAATTTGAATTAGTTAACTTTCAAATATAAAAATCTATACAAAAAACTTCAAATCAATAATTTTCAATTCACAGTTTGGAGCTTTTTTTGTAAGTTCTTTGTAGGTGGTAAAAACGATAAACTTATAAAATTATATTTAAAAGAATAAAAAAAAAATATGTAAAAATAATTTAAATATATTTTTTCTTATTATTATATTACTTTTTTTTTGTATTTATCCATCACACATCATGCAGATAAGTTCTATATATATAAAAACAAAATTGTTTTATTTTGATTAATTGAGTTTCAATTTTTTTAATGAATTATTATTATTATTATTTATTATTAGATTTTTTATGATATAAATTGGAAAAATATGTACTAAAATTAATTTATAAATTTAAATATTTTCCAGATTTTAAGAGAATAATATATTCAAGAATTTGTGCAATTTCAAAAATATGTTGTTTTATTTATTGTATAATAGTCATGAGAGTTTTCATATTTTATTTCAGACGAAACAGTTATTTTCAATTTAAAAGTTTTAATAAAGAACATATATCACATTTGTATGCGCAGCAGGATTCATTCGAGTTTTTTGCATAACATAAAAAACAAAATTATTTTGTTAATGATTAGGTAAAAGAATAGCCATATTTCCATTTCTCAAACAGGAAATGGATTGCAGTCTAACATTCTAATCTTTGGTTTCCATTATTAACTAAAAAAATGGAGCACAAAACTTCGATTGTTATTGCTAATTAAAAGCAATTAAATCAAAATAGTTATACATATCCATTTACAATAAGGTCAAGACTTATAACAATAATTTATGTGATCTTTCTTAATTTCAACATAATAAAGATTCAGTTAAGTTCAGTAACTGTATTTTAATTAACTTAAAATATTTCTTTTTAAAATTCTGCAAATGTTACTCTATAACAATTAATCAAATTTATATGTGTTTTTTTTAACATCAATTTAAAAAGATTTTGAAGTTTATTCTTTTTTATAACTGGAAAAATAGGAAGTAACTTTTTTTTAAATTATATTAATTTTTTTGAAATCATAATATTTGGAGATAATTACATGAAATTAGAATATATTTCACGGATTCAGTAAAATCATTTGTGAGAATTGTACTCAACACGATAGATTAAGATATGAGCTTTTTGATAACTGAGCGATCTTGTTTTTAGATCTATATATATATATATATATATATATATATATATATATATATATATATATATATATATATATATATATATATATATATATATATATATATATATATATATATATATATATATATATATATATATATATATATATATATATATATATATATATATATATATATATATATATATATATATATATATATATGCCAAAGAACAAAAGATTGATAACACAATTTTAAGACTTTTATTGGCTGTTGGTTTGTGATTTTATTTACCGAGGTGAATAATTAAATAACTGAACACGAATTAATTTTTTTTGACTTCTAAGCTAAGTATTTCAGGAATTATAATATATAATCCTAAAATGAATTTGAAACTCCACCATTTTTGAATTAACTTCTTATTTATGCCAACCCTAAATTTTAAATTTATCTAATAAATAAAATAAATCTTTCAAATTTTCGCTTTAATCAAATCTATTCAACCGTTTATTTAGTTTTCTTTTTAACGTAAACAAAATTTTTGAGTTACACATTTTGTATCACATGGATGAAATTAGATTCTGTCGTTTTAATAGAACGAAAGTTAGTCATCTTTTTGATGTTTTATAATTACATAGCATTTAAAATGTATTAATGTAGTAGAAGTTAAAGAAGCTGAGGGTTATAATATCTATATTTTGAAATAACAAATCTCATTAATAAGAAAACTCAAACTCGGCCACAATTTCAATTCAATAAACAAATTGAAGATCCTATTTTTGTGCTCTTTACTTTTCAACCATTCATAAAACATTCTAATCATTTCTAAACCAAATTTCAAATGTAACTCTTATACTCACCCTTTTTGAATTAAAATAAAATAGAAAACTGTCGACTGTCTTTCAAAAAATCTATATCCCATATCCATCTATCCCTTTATTTAATTTTATCCTTAAATAATAATACATTCATCTCCATCTAAATTACAATAACATATCACATCACATATCACATCCTTTATTTTCCATCTTAGTTACTTACATTATATTGTAGTAACTCAGTTGTTATATAGAAAATCAACCCCTAATTTCAAATAGGAAACTTTTTTTTGCAACTTTAAATAAAAAAAAAAATAAACAAGTAGAATGTGCGGATTTCTATATTTCAAGACCAATTTTCTTCTCATCATTTTTGTTCCAATTCAAAGAATTTCAAGTAACATTATTTTCAGATTTTTTTTTAAAATAAAAAATACAATACGAATTCCACCCTTTTATATGTATGTATTTATTTAAAATCATCAACCCAACATCGAAAACACATCAGTAAATACAATGGCGTCTTATATTTCGAGAAATTAGATGTAGATTTTTATGGAAATTTTTTTATAGAGTTTTTAGAATCGCATCCCTTTTTAGGATATTTTATTTTGAAACCATTTTTATCACATAGATTTTAAATAAAAAGTTATGTCCTCGTTGTTTTAGATTCCTTAGTACTTGATCAGAGTTTGGGCAATCTCTTATATGCAGGGAAACCTAAGGTGGCAGAACAGCTAGTTTTAACACACAAAAGTCTACTGCGAGATATTTGTCACCCAGGGATCAATTTTTCTGTTTTTTTAAAAATCTCCTATGCATATTAAATTAATTATTATTTTACCAATAGTTGATAAAAACTGCAAGCTTCCCAAGTAGGTTGTTGTTGTTGTCAGACATTGACATACGGCCAAGCACTGGTCCATTAATGGTTAACAGTACTTGGCTATTGTTGCTGGGCCAATACTGGAACCAATCATCGGCCGATCTATGGTTTACAGAAAATAGCCAGTATATTGTTATCTTTGAATGGCCAAGCACTGGCCCATGAATGGTAAACATTACTTGGCTATTGTTATTGGGCCAGTACTGTTGCCATGAATTTGCCGATCTATGTCATTATTTTTAAATTTCACTAGAGTATTATCCCTTTTAAAAATACATAGTTTGAAAAATTTCACATATAGTTTAGTTATCGCCTTGTCGGTTGAAAGACTATGGTAATAAAGAAAATGTTGGTATATGTTTGAATTTATTTTCATTTCTATTTTATTTTAATTACTTTGTAAATAATTTATTTAAATTTATGTATAAAAAATATTATTTTATTTTTTTTAATGGCGGAGTACTGGCGGAGTCAGGGCGGAGTTTGCCATTACTCAGCCATTCTTGCAACTGAACCAGTTGTATGGGGAGTTTTGAATTTTTTCCGTCATTTTTATTTTATTTTAAATTAGTTTGTATTTAATTTATTTAAATTTACATATGATAATAATGTATATTTTTTTTAACGGTCCGGTCATGGTTGCCAGTATTTGGCCCAAGAATGGCAATCATTTATTGTCCGAAGTTATCATCCAGAAAAATTATGTTAATGGCCCAGTCGTGGTTGCCAGTACCCGCCCATTGCTGCATTACTGGCTGCCAGCAATGGACCATTACTGGACCAGTTGTACATCCTTGTATGGGTTATTAACATATTAAATTTTATTAACCCTTAAAACAATTTTGAAAAAATTGCATTAATTTTCGATGTTGCAAAATCCCTGTGCACAAAATTGTGCATAATACATGTCATGCACATGTTGTGCACAGTTCAACAATTTTAAAAAATGACATATTACCTACCCATACCTAATATTTTCTATTAGTCCAGATAAACGCTAATTTTCAATAATTACAACTGACACGATCTCATATTTTCCAACCCAACTTTATTAATTCTAAATGCTTTATTTCAATAATTACAACTTTTGTGGTAAAACGAAGTTTTATCTAATACAACCTGATATTTTCCAACCCAACTATTCATATTAGTCTAGAAAAGTTCTAAGGAAACTTTTTAAAAGATAATTTTTTGAAGAAAGCAACATACACTATGGAACATCTTGACATTTGCCAGCTATACCTATTAGTCATCAGGGACAAAGAAACTGGATGCACTCGAAAAACCGCTCACACTACTTTTACGTTTAGCATTCATGTATGCATCTTTTCACTTATTTCAACTTTTCTAAAAAAAATATTTGATCTGCAACAACTTGATATTTCCCAACTGTTCCTATTAGTTGGGCGTCTTTGAAGCTAGATAGGACCATATTTTATATCTAATTTCATGTTCGATTGCATTTCATGTTATCCAAATAAATATTTTTATTAGTCAAATGTTTCCAATTCAAAATGTTTCCCATTTTATGTTTGTCAAGAAATGGGTAACAAAATTTAGGAAAATTATTCTTTTGATACACTTAACGATTTTTTTTTACTTATAATACAATCAACCTCCTGGTTTCACTTAAAGATGCCAACTATCAAGGTTTTAATACACTGCGGTGACAGCTATCGAATACATCTCTTACCATTAACAAAACTAATTATTAGAAATAAAAATTTTTGAAACCACTGCAGCGGTTTTCTAGTTTTCGTCGGTTTTAACGGCCTGCCGGCGGCAGACAAGTGGACGTTTTTCTTTTTGCTTTTATGGAATTGTTAGGAACTAAAACACCGCGAAATGCTAAAAATAGTTTGGAGTAAAACTTTCACATTTGTCTCGAGAATGTAAGACTTAGGTCTTTGAAATTAGTCTTAAGCTTCCAAGAGTTAAAATGATATTCAATTCAAGATTTGCAATTCAAGATTAACAATTATAGTAAGTTGAAGAAGAAGATTGAAGATTTATTATTAATACAACAGCTGTTGTCCATTTCCTACCTCTAATCCATTATCATAACTCATCTATTTATTTGTTTATAATCGAAGATCAAACCGATTAAATGTATCAAATTGATCTTAAATCATTTCAGCAAGATATACTTATTTTTTTTTTGATATCCAGTTCTACAGATTTGAAATGAATTTTTGTTTTCGTTTTTGGAATTTTGATTAATTGACTTAAAATTTCATTTAATTTAAAAACAACAACAAATAAAAACATAAACTTAAATTTAAATTATCGTTGTTTTGCAACTGTTTTTATTGAGTTTCTGTTGTTTTTTACTTCTTGTATTTCTTCAATCGAAAAATAATTATCGAAGATCATCATTAAGATACATAAGGTTAGTTGTGGTGATTAGTTTGTTGTTAGGTAATCATCGTAATCAGGCTAAGAATTTACACTTACTGTATAGCTACCGTGTAATTTAAATTAATTATTTCTTTTTTTGTTAATTGTTTTAATTACTACGGGTTTTTTGCTGTGGTGGTGATGCAGAAATCATTAATATAATTCTAAAAAAATATGTATTAATTGTTTTTACTGATTAGCGTTAAGTAAATGTTGTTTTTGTGTGAAATATAATACATGGTTATTCAGAATTTATAATTATTCTAGAATAGGAAACTGCATATATATTATCATTAAGATGTCAGTTTATTGTGTCGAAAAAGCCAAGATGCTTTCCACATCAAAAGTTGATCCTTCATTAGATTTGAATGATACGATATTTGCTTTTAGGTTTGTCAAAAGCTTAGCAATTAGAGAAATACTAACAAAAAATGTTCATCATATTTTCTAGGCACTCATGCAATTTGTGTTAAATTTTTAACTGTGTGTTTGCATTGTTTTGATCCAAAAACTATAGGGTGACCCGCTAAGAGCATGCAGAATTCAAATTTGACGCCATATTTTTCTTTGTAGGTTGCAGATTGGCAATTTAGTAACTGGCATCAACGACTGTTGCAATTATTAAAAATAGAGCGCTGAGAGCGCGTTATAATTGCAAAACCCTATTACAAAAATTGGGAAAGTTATGCTTAGCCCCTCGGCAAATTTGCAAAATTCGGGGCGTGGAAGTGCACCTAATTTGTCAACAATTTGAAGAGTGATCAATAAGTTTGAAGAAATTCGGTCGATTATGGACAGTCTTTTGTACGTTGACGTATCGTTGCTTGGTGAGCCAAACACACTGCTTTTTACACAACTTCTTGTTTACCTTACATCTAATTTATGATCATCCCTTACATTTTTTTCAAAAGACTTAACATAGCCACAAAAACTTAACCAATTCAAAAACAAATTAATTCCACAAACTCAATTTGAACAATTAATTATTTAAATAATTAAAACACATGTGCCACAATAACACTACAATAACAATTATGTTTGATTCAAATTTACATAATCTCAATTGATTATTTATATAGCTTTAATTTTCTATCTTTTGTTTCTGTTTTATATACCTTGGTCACTCTTACGGTCAATACGAAAATTCCAAATTTCAAATTTTGTCCTAAGACAACAATTAAATTAATCTATATTTTTAAGCAAACAAAAATCAAATCTTTAATGAGAAAATATGAAGGGACTGAAATCTCAAGGCTCTGAGATATCAAGCCTTCGCCCTGGGTTAAAAATTTTTATATAGTTTTTAGCAAAAGCGATGTATATTAAACATAAAACTCTTTGTAAAAGTACAATTAGTATTTTATCTCTGTTTAGACATTTATTACAAAACTAACACGAATCATAAATTCGTTGCCGGGAAATTACAACAGATAATAAATTAACATAATTTAGTGAAAATATGATAATGAATCACTCAGCGAACTACTCATAAACCTCTCCATTTAGCGTTCAGCTATTTCAACTTTTCAAAAACAAACAACACATTATCTACCAATTTGATGTTCAATTACATTTCATGTCATACAAATAAATAATTTAATTTTTTTCAAAAAAAGAGGCAGATTGAATTGATAGAACTGATTTCCAAAAATCATAACAAAATCAAAAATTCCAACTTTCTTCAAAATATCAAAAATATTCAAATATTCAATATTTTTTTTCAAAATTCTTAAAATATTCCAAAAATTATTACAAAGTAGAGATTGAAACTTTTTTCAAAATTGTTCCGAAATTCTTAAAATATTTCGAAAATTTTAACAAAATCAAAACAACAAACTTTTTTCAAAATTCGAAAAATTAAAAATTGAAACTTTTTTCAAAAATCCAAAAATATTGCAAAATTATTACAAAATTAAAAATTCAAACATTTTCCAAAATTCTAAAAATATTGCTTAACAAAATCAAAAATACAAAAATTATAGTAAAATCAAAAATTTAAATTTTTTTTAAATTCTAAAAATATTGCAAAAATTATAACATAATTAAAAATTCAACCTTATTTTATAACTGAGCAATTTCACGTCACCACAACATCGATGTTCCTGACCCCCTCTGATTTCGATAAAATTTCATATACAGATAGCCAATGAAAAAATAAAAATACCGTTTCTTTCAAAAAATTAAATTTCGCTCTAGGGATGACACAGGGTGGCGGCTAAGTTTTAGGTTTTAGGGGTGTTGCGAAACATGAGTATCATTGAATATCGATTGCTAACGATTTAATAAACCGATGTAAATCATTTATAGCTCATTGGCAAGGTAGTTGATAGGACCTATAAAAAAATTTCTTAAAATTTTTTAATAATTTTTTAAAAGTGTGTTAAGCTTAAAAAAAAATTTCATTGATGGCGCTGTTGGGGGTACCCTCACTTTTACCACTTTTTTTCCAGAAAAAAAATGTTTAATTAGTTCGTAATCTAGAACGAAAGTTTCTTAAGTATATAATTTCTCGTTTTAAAAATAAAATTCTTACAAAATTTTAATTTCCGTTTCTTCAATTTTTTTTTTTAAATGCATTTTATTTAACTAAAACCGCCTGAATTCTTGTTTTATAGAAATTTAATTATTTTGAGGATACAAGTTGAGTACAGTAAACATTCTATACAAGCAACTAAACTGAACCAATTTTTTCAAAAAAGTTTCTTATGTAGAAATAGTTGCTTATATAGAAAAAAGGAGTATAAATTTTAAGAAAGATCAGTTTTATGATTTATAGATAAATATAAGCAGTTTAATTAGTTAAAATAATATTAATTAATTCTTTTAAAAACTGCTTTTTCTCTGATTTGTCGCAAAAACAAGATTTCATTGCTTGTAAGGTTATTTTTCTCTGCCCATTCTACCGCGACGTTGAAGGAATCAATCACATTATCGATGCTGTTTCTGCTTTCTTCTTCTATACGTGATACGACCCTCTTTCATCTTCTTTCAATTTCATCTTCTATTTCAAAAAGTACACTTCTCTCGTTGATACCAGTAGCATATTCAATTATTTCGTTGTCAGTTAAATCATTTTCGATTACCAAATTGTACAGTCTAACCAGGAGGATATCGTCCTCTCCCACAAAAGATTGGCTGGTATATTAAATTCTATTTCGTCCATCGATGAAAACTGATGTTTAAATGAACTCATGATAACTGATCGTTTGAGTTCATTCCAGGCTTCAACAATCAAAAACACCAAATCTTTCAAATTAATATTTTTAAGAGCTGAGACCATGTCGTTATTGCCGTTTACACATAACGCCACGATTGTCGACAGAAGGTGTTTTCGAAACTTCTGCTTAAGTGATTTTATGATATTTTGTTCAAGTGGTTGTAACAATGGTGTATTGTTGGGTGGGAAAAATAATCTTAAAGTTTTCATCATAGGAAAAAGTGTTAGCTGTCCCATGGCAGGTGGCAGTATCCACTAATAAAACTCCTTTACCGGTAAGCCTTTAGCTTTCAAGTGACGAGAAACTTCAGGGATGAATAAGTCGTGGTACCATTCCTTAAAAAGCGCAGAGGCTTGCCAAGCATTTATGGATGACTTGTAATACAGTGATAAATTTACATTTTTAAAACATCAAAGATTTTTTGATTTTCCAATCATCATCAAATCGAGTTTATGCGTCTCTGTTGCATTTACAGAAGGCATAATAATGACTCTTTCCTTCATGGTTTTCCGTCGAGCAGCAGTTTTTTCGAAAACGTTAGCGTGTGTTTTCTTGTGCAAACCTTTGTAAACCAAACTGGTTTCGTCACAATTGTAGATCTGTTCTGGTAAAAACCCTTTTTCTGCAATAATTCTTTTGAAATCGTTTGTAAATGCAGCTGCACTCTCAGCATTGCAGGAAAGCTTTTCACTGGAAACCGTCAAAATTCTTATGCCGTGGTGTTTTTTAAATTTATCAAGCCATCCATCACTGACTGAAAATGCTTCGTGTCTATTGAGTGACCTATATAAATCTAGTGCTTTTACTTTGAGCATCTCGTTTAAAACCAATTCGTTTGGTTCCCGTCGTAGCAAAAACCATGCGTATTGTTCATCATCAAGATGAGGATTTTTTAACAGCATCATTCGCTTGATTTTTTGATTCACATACGTTTGTGAGGCGAATTCTACCAAGCTTTCTTTATTATTTTTCACGCTAAAGCAGATCTCTGTTGGTGTTTTGTTATCTTGCAGTTCATTTAAAATTGATATTTTTGTTTTCAAAGAAATTGATACCCTGCCTTTCTTCAACATTTTAACGGAATAATGAAAATTAAAATGTATAATAAAACCCATGGTTGCTTGTACAGCAAATTTGGAATCAATTAGCATTAGCATCTATGCTAAGTTGCTAAAATAGAATGTTGCTTGTGTAAAGGTTGCTTATAAAGAATGTTTACTGTATTTGAGGGTGTGGATGCTTTTTACATAATTGACTTTTTCTCCCATTTCTACCTGTCCGAAATTAATTATAAACGAATGTACCTGAAATATATTAAAACTGATGCTGAGAAGTAAATAGTGAGAAAAATTATGTGAAATAAAATGCACGTTGTATAGAATTCATATTATTATATGAATTCTATACAACATGCATTTAATTTCACATAATTTTTCTCACTATTTTTTGTAACCATATTTTTATTGTAACCTTATTTTTATTTTTTGTAACCATACATGAAATACATGAAATTTATCAGTCCGTTCTTTAAGATTTTCAACACATTCCACACATTAACATTCATCATGTAATATACCACAACTAACGAATTTCATTTCACCATATACAAGTAAAAATTATTATACAGAAATTAAGTCACGACTAGAAGCAAGATACAGAGATGCTGTAACTATAAAACGTACACAATCATTTCATGCGTTCATACCCAAAGATGAAAAAACATTGCTCACAAAAATATATTCTAATTCAGCTAAAACTAGGATTTTTCAGATCAGCCGTTAATATGCAATGCAAATTTATTTTATATTTTTAATTTCTTTTATATTATTTTATATTATTAATAAATGTATATTGTTTTTACTGCACAACTTAGAATAAAAATAAAAAGTTAATTATTATATGAATTCTATACAACATGTATTTTATTTCACATAATTTTTCTCAATATTTACTTCTCAGCATCAGTTTTAATATATTTCAGGTACATTCATCTATAATTAATTTCGGACAGCTAGAAATATGAGAAAAACTCAATTATGTAAAAAAGCATCCACACCCTCAAATACTTAACTTGTATCCTCAAAATAATTAAATTTCTATAAAACAAGAATTCAGGCGGTTTTAGTTAAATAAAATGCATATTTTAAAAAACAAAAAATTGAAAAAACGGAAATAAAAATTTTGTAAGAATTTTATTTTTAAAACGAGAAATTTTATACTTAAGAAACTTTCGTTTTAGATTACAAACTTATTAAACATTTTTTTTCTGGAAAAAAAGTGGTAAAAATGAGGGTACCCCCAACAGCGCCATCTTTGAAAGTTTTTTTAAGTTTAACACACTTTTACAAAATTATTAAAAAGTTTTAAGTAATTTTTTTTATAAGTCCTATCAATTGCCCCTTTCCAATGAGCTATAAATGACTTAAATCGGTTTAGTAAATCGTTAGCAATCGATATTCAAAGATGCTCATGTCTTGCAAACCCCTAAAACTTTGCCGCCACCCTGCGTCATCCCTAGAGCGAAATTTAATTTTTTGAAAGAAACATTTTTATTTTTTCATTGGCTATCTGTATATGAAATTTTTTCGAAATCAGAGGGGGTCAGGTCACATGCTAGAACAAATGCTGTTGCGATGACGTGAAGTTGCTCAACTGTTCCTGTGTAACCAGGAATCACACACAAAATTGCTCTAAAAACATCTCCTTTATAATTAAGACTTTTGTTAGAAACGATATTTAATCTGCAACAACTTGATGTCTTCCAACTGTTCCTGTTAGCTGGGAGTAGCTGAAGCTGGATAGAACCATATTCCATTTAAATTACATTTCATATCATACAAATAATTAATTTTATTTGTCAATTGAATTTGTCAATTTTATATTTCTCAAAAAAATTGGTTAAAAAATGTATACTATCATTATTCATTTATTCATCATTATTTTGACACATTTAATTTTTTCTATTGAACCCATCTCTCCTTACGGCTCTTCCCAGTCAGTAACCCTATTTAAAAAAAATTTGAAATCGCTTTAATAGTTTTCTTGTTTGTGAACGCCCGGCAGACAGATGGATATTTTGTTGCTTTTTTAGAATCGTTATGACCTAAAACGTCGAAAAATTCCAAAGGGGGTGAGGGTAAGATTTTCACTTTTGACTCGTGATTGTTATACTTAGGTCTTTCAGACCGAATTAATTGATTAATATTTGACAAAAATTTGAAATGGTATGTTGGATTTGTTTTAGATGTAAATGTATAATTTAAATATCAATACTTCGGTTTTGGTTAAGGATTTTGATATAGCTTTCGGCATAAAACTTTTATGAGGACATTGTTTTTAGTTTTGGGGAGCGATGTATATCAAACATAGCTCTTTGTTAAAGTATATATATTTTTTATCTCAGATATTTATTACAAAACTAACACGAAACATCTATATGTTGCCGGAAAATCATAACAGATCATAAATTAACATAATTTAGAGAAAAGATGATACACTTAGCAATCTACTTAAAAACCTCTCCATTTAGCGTTTCTAGAAAATATTACAAAATCACAAATTCATATTTCTTTCAAAATTCCAAAAATATTGTAAAAATTAAAAAAATCAAACTTTATTCAAAATTCTAAAAATATTGCAAAAATTATAACAAAATGAAAAATTGAAACTTTTTTCAAAATTCCAAAAATTAGAATAAAATCAAATATTTAAAATTTTTCAAAATTCTATAAATATTCCAAAAATTCTTACAAAATCAAAATTTGAAACTTTTTTCAAAATTCACATATTCAAAAATTTTATTTTTTTTTTCAAAATTCCAAAAATATAAAATTATAACAAAATCAAAAATTTTTCCAAAATTCTAAAAACATTGCAAAGATTATAACAAAATCAAATATACAAACTTTTTTCAAAATTCCAAAAATATTTCAAAAACTATAACAAATTCAAAAATTTCCATGTCACATTTACGTCATACAACAGCTAATAACTAATTTTATTATTTTCTAAAAAAAGAAACGAAAATCATTCTTTTGACACACTTGACATTATATTTTTGACAAACTTATAAAGCCATAATTCTGTATATTAATAATAAAATTTCATGTCATATAAATAATTATTTTTATTTTTTCCAAAAAATTGGGTAAACAATAATTAAATCGAAGTAAAATCTTTCTTTTGACACACTTGACAAGATTTTTTTTAACAAACTTATAATACCATAATTCTTAATAATAATAATAAAATTTCATGTCATACAAATAATTAATTTTATTTTTCTCAAAAATTGTGAAAAAAAAATGAAAATCATTCTTTTGACACACATGACAACATTTTTTTGACAAACTTATAATGCAATAATCTAGATTTTGGTCTCACATACCAATCCCGACCATCAAGATTTCTCCAAATTCAATGTTCCTACTCGTAATCACTTAAAATTAACGTTTTTTAAGCAAAAAATATGCAAATTTCCTTGTTTTGACACACTTGACGATTTTTTGACACACTTCCGGGACAGCTATCAAACACATCGTCCTTTCGGCTCTTACCATTGGGTATACCTCTTTTTAGAAACAAAAATTTTTGAAATCCCTCCAGCCGTTTTCTAGATTTCGTCGGTTGTTACGGCCGGACGACCGGCCGGCCGGCCGACAGACAGACATACATTTTTTTTTTGCTTTTTTAGAATCAGTAGGTCCTAAAACGTCGACAAATGCCAATAAAGTGGAGGTAAGAATTTCACTTTTGGCTCATGAATGCAATACTTAGGATTTTTCAAAACCGAAGTAATATAATTCGTGTGTTGAATATTCTAAAACTTTATTATATAATAGATTAAATAATGGTTAAAGAAAAATTTAATATTTTATTCAGACTAAAAATGGATTTTGGAACTCGTAAGATCGTGGTACTCGTCCCAAAATTCATTATTTTTTGTCGTAGTCCCAACAAATAACTATTTTTTTAATATTTCTATCAATATTCATTTTGTTTGTATTTATATTTATTTTCTACTGCCCTCCGTAAAAATCTACTTTTGATGTTAGTACAATTAAGTAATGAAGAGAATTTAATAAATTTATAAATAAGTTTGGCAAGAAAGTGTTGTATTGAACTATTATAAAAATTACCGGTTCTTGTTACAAGCGAATTCCGGTTTGGGAGGTCTCTTATAAACTTTAACTAAAATATTGCATTAACAAAAACAAAAAAATAATTACATGATTAGATTCAATTAAAGAAAAATTAAAGTTAAAAATAACGAAATAATAATTAAAAAAGTCAGACAAGTGCGAATAAAATTCGCTCGTCAAGGGTTCCGTGATTGTAAAAGAACACAATATCAAAAATTATTGACAAAAAGTTGTGTTGTAATGTCTTTAAATTTCCAGACCATAGACGCATAACAAAATAAATGTTTAATCGTAAATGTCAATAGCAAATTACAATCAAATCTACATGGATCAAAAATGACTCAAAAAATGTTACATTACGTTAAATCTCATCCATAGATGTTTATGGTAACTAGATTCAATTACACCAGCTTGTAAATGGTTTAAATTTGATTATTTTTTTCGGTCAATCAAATGTTGAAATTTAGGGGGGTGGAGAGGCTACATGCTAAAAATATTTTTTTTCAATAACACAAAAACTGTGCACCGCAAAGTTCTAAAAAAAATGTAATGTTTCTTAAATTAAGTGCTCCTTCATATGACCCCCACTCGCTTGGGTCATAAAGGTTTTTTACTCTCTCCACACCCATCCCCTAAACACACAGAAATATAGTTATTTGACACTTCGCTATGATTTTCATTCAAAATTTACAAATTCTCCTGCCTCTGTGAATTTTTTCAAATTTTTCTGTCAATCATCGTCGAAACGTAGGGAGCGAAACGATCTGAATTTTGCACTTTTTTGACAATAACTCAAAAACTGTGCACCGCAAAGTTCTAAAAAATTTTAATGATTTCTAAACTAGGTGTTCTTTCAAATGACACCCCACTCGCTTGGGTCAAAAAAGGTTTTTTTACTCTCTCTACCACCGTCCCCTAAACACACAGAAATATAATTATTTGAGACTTCGCTATAGTTTATATACAAAATTTACCTAATTTCCTAGCACTGTGAATTTTTTCAAATTTTTCTGTCAATCAGTGTCGAACCGTAGGGGGAGGAACGGTCTGAATTTTGCACTTTTTTGTCCATAACTCCAAAAGTATGTACCGCAAAAATATAAAAAAAATTGCAACGAATTTTAAATTAGGAGTTCTTTCAAATGACACCCCACTCGGCATAAAACTTTTATGAGGACATTGTTTTTAGTTTTGGGGAGCGATGTATATCAAACATAACTCTTTGTTAAAGTATATATATTTTTTATCTCAGATATTTATTACAAAACTAACACGAAACATCTATATATTGCCGGAAAATCATAACAGATCATAAATTAACATAATTTAGAGAAAAGATGATACACTTAGCAATCTACTTAAAAACCTCTCCATTTAGCGTTTCTAGAAAATATTACAAAATCACAAATTCATATTTCTTTCAAAATTCCAAAAATATTGTAAAAATTAAAAAAATCAAACTTTATTCAAAATTCTAAAAATATTGCAAAAATTATAACAAAATGAAAAATTGAAACTTTTTTCAAAATTCCAAAAATTAGAATAAAATCAAATATTTAAAATTTTTCAAAATTCTATAAATATTCCAAAAATTCTTACAAAATCAAAATTTGAAACTTTTTTCAAAATTCACATATTCAAAAATTTTATTTTTTTTCAAAATTCCAAAAATATAAAATTATAACAAAATCAAAAATTTTTCCAAAATTCTAAAAACATTGCAAAGATTATAACAAAATCAAATATACAAACTTTTTTCAAAATTCCAAAAATATTTCAAAAACTATAACAAATTCAAAAATTTCCATGTCACATTTACGTCATACAACAGCTAATAACTAATTTTATTATTTTCTACAAAAAGAAACGAAAATCATTCTTTTGACACACTTGACATTATATTTTTGACAAACTTATAACGCCATAATTCTGTATATTAATAATAAAATTTCATGTCATATAAATAATTATTTTTATTTTTTCCAAAAAATTGGGTAAACAATAATTAAATCGAAGTAAAATCTTTCTTTTGACACACTTGACAAGATTTTTTTTAACAAACTTATAATACCATAATTCTTAATAATAATAATAAAATTTCATGTCATACAAATAATTAATTTTATTTTTCTCAAAAATTGTGAAAAAAAAATGAAAATCATTCTTTTGACACACATGACAACATTTTTTTGACAAACTTATAATGCAATAATCTAGATTTTGGTCTCACATACCAATCCCGACCATCAAGATTTCTCCAAATTCAATGTTCCTACTCGTAATCACTTAAAATTAACGTTTTTTAAGCAAAAAATATGCAAATTTCCTTGTTTTGACACACTTGACGATTTTTTGACACACTTCCGGGACAGCTATCAAACACATCGTCCTTTCGGCTCTTACCATTGGGTATACCTCTTTTTAGAAACAAAAATTTTTGAAATCCCTCCAGCCGTTTTCTAGATTTCGTCGGTTGTTACGGCCGGACGACCGGCCGGCCGGCCGACAGACAGACATACATTTTTTTTTTGCTTTTTTAGAATCAGTAGGTCCTAAAACGTCGACAAATGCCAATAAAGTGGAGGTAAAAATTTCACTTTTGGCTCATGAATGCAATACTTAGGATTTTTCAAAACCGAAGTAATATAATTCGTGTGTTGAATATTCTAAAACTTTATTATATAATAGATTAAATAATGGTTAAAGAAAAATTTAATATTTTATTCAGACTAAAAATGGATTTTGGAACTCGTAAGATCGTGGTACTCGTCCCAAAATTCATTATTTTTTGTCGTAGTCCCAACAAATAACTATTTTTTTAATATTTCTATCAATATTCATTTTGTTTGTATTTATATTTATTTTCTACTGCCCTCCGTAAAAATCTACTTTTGATGTTAGTACAATTAAGTAATGAAGAGAATTTAATAAATTTATAAATAAGTTTGGCAAGAAAGTGTTGTATTGAACTATTATAAAAATTACCGGTTCTTGTTACAAGCGAATTCCGGTTTGGGAGGTCTCTTTTAACTTTAACTAAAATATTGCATTAACAAAAACAAAAAAATAATTACATGATTAGATTCAATTAAAGAAAAATTAAAGTTAAAAATAACGAAATAATAATTAAAAAAGTCAGACAAGTGCGAATAAAATTCGCTCGTCAAGGGTTCCGTGATTGTAAAAGAACACAATATCAAAAATTATTGACAAAAAGTTGTGTTGTAATGTCTTTAAATTTCCAGACCATAGACGCATAACAAAATAAATGTTTAATCGTAAATGTCAATAGCAAATTACAATCAAATCTACATGGATCAAAAATGACTCAAAAAATGTTACATTACGTTAAATCTCATCCATAGATGTTTATGGTAACTAGATTCAATTACACCAGCTTGTAAATGGTTTAAATTTGATTATTTTTTTCGGTCAATCAAATGTTGAAATTTAGGGGGGTGGAGAGGCTACATGCTAAAAATATTTTTTTTCAATAACACAAAAACTGTGCACCGCAAAGTTCTAAAAAAAATGTAATGTTTCTTAAATTAAGTGCTCCTTCATATGACCCCCACTCGCTTGGGTCATAAAGGTTTTTTTACTCTCTCCACACCCATCCCCTAAACACACAGAAATATAGTTATTTGAGACTTCGCTATGATTTTCATTCAAAATTTACAAATTCTCCTGCCTCTGTGAATTTTTTCAAATTTTTCTGTCAATCATCGTCGAAACGTAGGGAGCGAAACGATCTGAATTTTGCACTTTTTTGACAATAACTCAAAAACTGTGCACCGCAAAGTTCTAAAAAATTTTAATGATTTCTAAACTAGGTGTTCTTTCAAATGACACCCCACTCGCTTGGGTCAAAAAAGGTTTTTTTACTCTCTCTACCACCGTCCCCTAAACACACAGAAATATAATTATTTGAGACTTCGCTATAGTTTATATACAAAATTTACCTAATTTCCTAGCTCTGTGAATTTTTTCAAATTTTTCTGTCAATCAGTGTCGAACCGTAGGGGGAGGAACGGTCTGAATTTTGCACTTTTTTGTCCCTCCAAAAGTATGTACCGCAAAAATATAAAAAAAATTGCAACGAATTTTAAATTAGGAGTTCTTTCAAATGACACCCCACTCGCTTGGGTCAAAAAAGATTTTTTTTTACCCTCTTTTCCCCGGTCCCCTAAACACACAGAAATATAATTATTTGACACCTCGCTATAATTTTCATACAAAATTTACCGAATTTCCTAGCTCTGTGAATTTTTTCAATTTTTTCTGTCAATCAGTGTAGAAACGTAGGGAAGGGAACGGTCTGAATTTTGCACTTTTTTGAAAATAACTCAAAAACTGTGCATCGAAAAATTCTAAAAAAAACTGATATGTTTTCTAAATGAAGTGCTCTTTCAAATAACACCCCACTTGACCACATTTTAAATAGTGTTTTTACCCCTCTTCATATTCACCCCCTTAATAATTCTAATTATGAGAATATGACACTTTTATATATTTTTTATTAAAAACGTACTAATTTTTCTATCATTCCAAATACATTTGAAAATTTTCGATTAGTTAGGTTCGGAGCTAATCGAGGTAAGAAAACACGAAAAAAACGTCATTATTCAAAATTATACAAAAAATGGTGAGGTGTAAAATTCCAAAATAAATTTTTAAAGAATACTGAAATGAAGCCCTTTCATATGATACCCTACTTGAATCTATAAAAAAATGTATTTTCTCAAAGGTCTCGCATCGTACTCCTGTAAACTAAACGAAAACCACTTTAGTTTTATTTGTATTCGTCATTTTATGTGGACGTATTAGTTTTATACGCACCTCAAATTTCAAGTCCATAGCATTTATAGTTTACGAGATAATCGATATAATGTGAAAAACTCGTTTTACTCTCACCAATAGTGTTCCGTATAAAAAATGGAACCCTAAAAAATGGATGAATAAAAAAGCTCACTCTAACATGTCTTCACATTTTAAGCATCGTAATTCGTAGTCGCATTGTCATAGACTAGGGACTCCTATAGCTTTAATCTTTTGTAGAACTATCAAACTGCATTGCACTTATATTTCTTACACCAAACAAAACAGATTGTTCAGTTGGTGGTCCATAAAATTAAATTAGGTTTATCAATTTGCAATATATCGCTAGTGGTCTATTTACATAAGAATTATGAATATTTGCATTAAACACATAACAACGAGAAATGAAGGGTGTTCGCTTCATTTCTTATCGTTACATGTTTAATGCAAAAATTCGAATTATATTTAATTTTACAATTGTAGCCGTTGGGTATAAAAAGTGTGTAGAACGCTTTCGTTAATATACTTAATATAAATAAATAAATCAAGTCTATGTGATTGAATTTGCTTTTTTAGATTCCTTTTTCATTTTCATTTTATTCACCAAACAAATTATTAAACAATATCTACCAATATTCATTACATTAAAAAAATAACAAATTTCAATATCGCAACTAAGCAACAAACAATTTAAATAAAAATTTGTAAAGTTGATCAATTGATAATCAAATTAATACTTCGCCTAATAATTAATCCAATAATTCCTCAATAATCTCTTCGATAATCTCTACTACCCCATCTATATCTCAAATAGTTGAATCAGAAAGAGTTTCTGTAAGAACAACTCCTCTTATAATTTATTTTAATCATATTGCAAAAAAAAATCAATACGCATCAAAGACGCCAATTTGACATTTAATAAATTCTGAAAAACCGCAAACTTATTCCGAACAACCGCAAATTGATTTACGGAGTTTCTTTGGATGTTTTTGTCTTTGCTTTTTTTATTTTGATACATAGTGATAACCGGAAATAGGATAATAAATAATAAGTTGTGTTTATGCTGTGTCACAACAACACATAGAAACCGTTTAAGTTTAAATACATGTAAATATGTAGGTCAATATATCATGATAATAAGAAATATAATTAAAACAAAAGATAAAAAAAAATGTTTTCAAAATTTTCATGGAACAAAACTAAAATAGGGATTTGCATGGAACAAAACTAAAATAGGGTATAAATAAGCCAGCTAATAGTAAATTCCTCGATCATGTTACCCATTATCGTTCTCAAAGATAAAAACCCACAAATAGAGTTATAATATGGCATTTCATTTCCCACAGTAAGTAAGCAATAACGTAGCATTATACCAAGGAAAACTTCATGGAGTAAGAGGAGCCGTCGAACCCTTAGATCAAAAATTTAAAAAAAATTACAAACTAATAAAAACTAATGACTTATATCTAAAACATACGTAAACGTAAGGTTTGGGACAAACAATAAACTTACACATAAGAAAACAAATGTCGGTAATGAGAACAAAATCAACTTATTAAACTATACATATATAAATAGTTTTGTTTAAATTAAATTTAAATTTTAGTTATTTATTTTTAACTAATAAAAATAACTAGAATAGTTAAAACTTACAAGAAAAATTAATCATTGACTTCAAAATATTTTATTAGTTACAAGAAATGACCAGAATATTGTAAATGTGTTTTTAAGCTGTGTTTTTTTATTATATTTATTGTAATTTTTGAATGTTTATTAATGCCACCAACAAACTTATATTCTATCAATTACATTATGCTTCTTAACATAAAAAATTATAATTTATGTGTTTGTTGTATGTGGAAATAGAATAATAATTAATTGATTATTTTTTGAATACATTTGATGAGTCAATTCCCAGTTGGAGTTTTATATTTAATTTTATATAAATAATTACAGTGAGTATAGTCTTTCAATTCTCTTAAATAATTGACCAAAATTTGATTGTTTTTAAAATTGTAAAAAAAAAAATAAAATTGTTCAATTATATTTAAAAGAAAACAAATCAATGATGATTTTAATAACGGATGACAGCTAACTATTATTTAATCCTTTTAAGTATGTAGTTTGCGATAGTTTATTTAACCTTTATAGCATAATACGGGTATATGTGTTATATTGATGAACCAGATTACCGCCGTAAGCCGTTTACCATTTATTGTTCCCAGCACTTTATTCAACGTTAAAATTCTAAAATTAAACTTTGAAATGAAGCAAAATAATTACTAATTTAAAATCCATCGTTCCTTTTGAAGACTCAAGGATACCAATTAACATTTTTAAACAATTTTTGTTTTGTCTAATTAAAAATTGGCAAGTCACCTTTTTAACAAACAAAAATTTTAAATTATCAACAACAGCTCAATAATTAAAATTTTCGTACATCCTCAAGAAATAAAAACATTGACTATCCACCATTTTAAAACACCTCTTCTCAGATAATAAAAATAAAATATAAAAACTTAATTTTAATTTCTTTACATTTTTATATAATTTCAAAATACAGGTCAAATTCAAAGAAAAATAAATTTAATATAATATTTTTTTATCCTATTCTTTTCTTTATCTTAAGAAAAAAATAAGAATAATATAAATAAAATAAAAAAAAACATAATAAAATCCATAATTTTTTCATTCCATTCTTCATCATCATCTTCTAATTCTCCTTATTTTTATTCCAATTTTTTTTTGTATTCTGTTTTTGGTTTGAAACCTGTCAAAATTTAAAGCGGGTTTAAAATATGAAAAATAAAGAAAAAAATTGTTTCTTGTATTTTAATATTAAAAATATAAAAAAAAAATGGTCGACAAAATAATAATAATAATAAGATAAAGTTGAATAATAAGAAAGGAATGAAGATGATTGTTTGAGATATTTTGTTCGAAAATTATATTCGATTGCGTAAGGAACTTTCGTTAGCGATGAATATATGTAAAAAGGAGTCAGCTATTGACATAGAAGCGATTGATATACTAAAATTGGTAAGATATAGGTAAGATATAGGATGGAAAATCTTGCATCAAGCAACTGAAAAATATAACTGAAGATGCTGTTAAGCCAATAACGATAGTGTTGAGTAAATTCTCCTAAATTTAATTTCCTGCTTTGCGATATAAAAATAAAGCCATTAGTGAAATTCGAATATCCACCTAAAGTTTTTCATTTTTTCATGTGAAAATCGAATGTAACTTCTAAAATCAATATACACTTTGGTACATTTTATATAGGTTGACCTTCTATATACCATAAAATGCAAATATCTTCACAACGCAAGTTAGTTATATTTATTGGCAGAACAGAACCAATAATTGATTTGAGATTGTAGCCATCCTTAAATATGTGTGTAGATTGGATAAGATTATTTAAAAGATCTAAATAAATAGTTAATATAGTCAAGTCCATCATAAAATCAACAGACGAATTAATCTTACAGCACCCACTATATTTTCAAGATATATTATAAAAACAGGCAGAATAATTAAACTTGTTTTTTAATTTTAATATGTAAAAATGGATTCTATTATCATAAATTTTCGAAGGAAGAAAATGTTAAAATATTAAAAAACAAAAAAGTACGTTAAAATGAAGAAAAGCGAAGGCGAAGATTAAAATAAGATTTTAGTGTAATATAAGTTTATATGTATATCCATTTCTTCATTCGTATTCCAAAATAAACAAAAAAATTTAATAATAATAATTTTTATGATAAGTTGAAGTTAAGACGTGGTTGACGTGGGATATAGAAATTTTTTTTCCGATAACGGGGTTGATTTAATTGTATTAAAATTAATCTTACTGTGGATAATTATAATTTCATTAGTTCTTTATCTATAAAAAAAAAGAGATAAGCCTGCTTGTAAAATTTATTCATCTGTTTGTTAGCACTACATTCAACATCTAGGGATAAGCAACCGCTAATTTTAATTCTATTTGTTTCGATGAAAAAATGTCAATTAATCGCCCTTTTGTTATAAAACAATACGGATTTGTTGTTATTGTATATTTTTTTTTATCGTTATTCTAAAGTCTCTTGTTGTGCATAATGTATTGTTTTGTTTCGGGATAATACAAAATTAACAACCAAAAAAATTAAATATATAATAAAATTATCGAGAATTTTAATTTAATTTTTTGTTACTTTTAACAAAAATTTGATTGACGGATGGCTGAACGAAAGAACGAATAAATGGTTGAATGGATGGGATGGATGGTGTTGATGAGAAATTCATTTTAATTTTGAATTTAATTTGAAACCTAAACAAGCTATTAGTATTGGAATTGAAATTTGGGATTTCTTAATAAGGTTGAAACAATAAGTGTTGGTGTTTGAATTCAGATGGTTGACTATAAAAAAAAGGTTGAAAACTGCAAACCGCTTTTTAGTAAAAGTCAAAGGAAAAAACACAAAGCCTCTTTTTTACCATTCGACTTGCACAAACCAAATACAAAAACAATGAAAGACAAAATTCAAAAACCAACAAAACAGCTGGAATCATCATCCCTATAAGTATTGGAATGATTAAAAATTAATTTTAGTTATTGGTAAATTTGAAAAACCAATCAAAAGTTCAACTTTGTAAAAAACTTGCCCAAATGTTTGTTTTCAAAATGATTCACCTAAAAACGCAAGATGAGATTTACGTAATGTGGTTATCGGTATACAAATCGCACTCCTTTTGTGTAGATTATTTTTGAACTGTACAAACTCAATCGTATTTATCGTATTTAATTTAAGCGGAAGATTAGGTACTTCAATTTAATTTAAATGTTCTCATTAAAATACTTGAAATTTATACTAATTTTAAACGATATCTTCTTGTTTATATGTGACTCGAAAGCTGTTTGCTAGATTTTTCTTCTTGATTTAAATAAACAAAAAATTAACATCCTGAATCGTTTATTTAATTCAAATCATCACCTTAAAACCCCAAATATTAACAATCCGAATACTAAGTTCAAATTAATTAAATAAATCCCAATCACACTTCAACGTGTCAACAAAATAATACATTTTCTCACTCTTTCATCAAATCCAACAAAAAAAAGTTATTTTGTAATAAATTTTTAATCTTCTCTTCAAACAACCTTATCACACAACAAAAACTTTTTCTACACATAATATTTTTCCCATTTTCCGAGTGGTCACTTGATTTGTTAAATCTTCTTCTATTAACAACTTTTTTCCATCAAAACAGAATAATAAAGTTTTTCTTGTTTTAATGGTTTTAGTTTTATATCCCCAAACTATATATGAACGACATGAAAAAGGTGTTTTTTCATGAAATTCGGACATACACATTTAAAGAAGAATGGAATATAACTGAAGGTAGTTGATTACGATTGGAAATAGGTAATTATTAGAAATTTTCATTTATTTTATTGATGGAGGGTTTTCAGGGAAATATAACCAATGTGAATTGTACCTATGGATATACTGCAGCTCGTCTAAATATTATTATTGATACAGAATTTATTTTATTATTATAGTTTCTTTATTTTATCCATAGCCTTTTCTGAATTTGTTTTTGTTTTGATACATATAAAAATCATTAATCAAACTTTGTGCACTGTGCAGACAGTGGTGGAGTTGTTTTTGTCCTTTTCGACATTTGTTTTGCTGTTGTTAAAAAAAAAAGTCTCTAGAATTGATATTTTATTTTTGGAATAAAATACTATTGTGTGATGAAGCTTACAAACATTGAATTTCAAACCAACTCATGCGTTTATGTGTTGTTGTGTTTTATTTAATGGTCAATGTTTTCCTCTCGTTTATCTTATGTTAATCAAATTGTTTACGCAAAATAGGAATTGAAAATTTGTTTATTGATTAATGGAAATTTGGAAAGCTTGCTTAAGCAAATGCTCTGTTTTATTTTATACCTATACCTCCAAAAGAAGTTGATAAAATTTTTGTCAAGAAATAAATTAAGGTGACAAACCGTCATCATTTCCCAAATGGTAGATCTGATTACATATAACTCCCTTTCTAAAAGTATTCTCATTAATATTAAAACAAACAAACAAAAAACGATTTTTAATTTAAAAAAAAAAACTGTAATCGCATTTAAATTCGCCAACCCACTGTTCATCACATTTTATTAAACAAAAAAAAAACAACAATTTCCTTTTTAATTTTCCATTGTGACTTTATCTCTTAGTTGAAAAACAAAAAATAAAATGGGAAAAATATATTGTTTTTGTTTTTTTATTTTTCTAAAACATAGAAAGTAGATTTTTTTATGAAACAACGTTTTCTTTGTTATTTTCTGTAATTTTCCCATTTCATCAAAATAAGGGTAGTCATTGTAGTGTAAACGAACGATATTTTGATAATATGATATTGATAAAAAAAATTCAACGTATTGGGTGGAAGTGTACATACGAAGATTCCAGTTTTGTGTTGTTTCAGTTTCAAAGTAAGTACGTAGATGGTTTTGTTTCGTATTTTAGTGGGTGAAATTTACAATGTTTGTTTTTTAACTTCCCGATATGGGAAGTTATTGTTTTTGGGTCGATTTTCGAAATCGGAATTTTTATGATATTTTTACTTTTCATGACCTCCTGAAGCATTTTAGACTATTTTTAGCTGACAGTCTGCATGTGTGTGTGTATGTATGTATGTATGTATCGCTGTATGTAGACAAATTTTTGCCCAACACTTTCTCAACAACGGATGGGTCGATTTTAACGAAAATGGTTGCAATCGATGTATCTCAGCGTAACTTAGAGCCCAATCCTTTTCTAGCGAAAATAAACCATTTTATTTTTTAGTGGTTACCAAACAACTGAAAATTATCTCTTGCAAATATTATGAGATTAAATAATGCTATCACGATCATGAAACTTCTATATTGTTTGCCATCATGTCAGCCATTTATAATGACATTTGAAAAAAACAATCGCTATCTTACTTTTTGAGTTTCTTAAGAAAATGTGAAAAAACTACGTGTTGTTTTCGTTACGCAAACGCATGATATCTAGATGAAACTTTGGTATGTAAATGAGCTGCAGACGCATACGGACTTACTTGAATATCGAAGATTAGTTAGAGTTATTTTCAAAATTTGACAAAAAGTTCAGAAGTTCATCACTTGGTCAACTGTTCATTTGAAACTTCAATAATACTCATTTCTGAGATCAAATTTGGTTGAAACATAGTGCATAAAGTTTTTGTAATGCTTATAAAATCACTTCCGGTTTATCACTTTTGGTGGAGTATCTTATTTTTGATCTTTCTTTTAATGATATCACAACAACAGCGTACAGTTGTGAAGTGTTTTTTTACTAATCTTTGATAAAACGTTTCAGTTAACATGAGAAAAATTAATTAGCCAGTCAGGTATCTTGTACAAAGTGGTCGGTATCTATCAAACAAATGCTGATTTTTTAACTGACTTGGTTGAAATTTCGTTTGTTTTAATATTTTTTTAGCTGCCCGATGCTTTATTTTTTTTATTTTGGTTTATGCTCTATAAAACATATAGAACATTGTTTAACTTTACAGCAATAAATATATCATAAAATGGGTTTAGTATCTCAGTTTACATTATCCAGCAGTTTTGTGAACTGGCTATTTTTTTTAACTAATCCATATTTTTTCATTTTTATTTTTAGTGTATTCATAAAAGCAAATGAAGAAAGCTTTTTTGAAGTAATAATCTAATATCTCCAAAGGCATTCATCGATGGTTGGTATTTGGTGAACGATTGGCTTTCGATTGGATTTTGTAAATAAATTTCGAAAGCTGTTGAACCAATCGAAAATTGAAAACATTTATTGAATGATCAACATTTTTCATCCTTAAACAACAATCATATTTCTGTATTTCTTAGCGTAATTTTATATAAATAACATTTCTATTTAAATTATGTAAAAAAATGGTGATATTGTTTGAGAAAAATCGAAAAAATTTTAGCAACGGTGACAAAGTAGACTTTACGTAGACTTCACGGCTAGTTTTAAATATATGGTGCAATGAAAATCTTCTTTCCAGTGTAACCAAAAGATGAAATGACGATTAATTGCAAGTCTTAGAAAGAGGATTTCAATTTATTAAAGTTTTAAGATAACATCTTTGTTTCCTATTTAACTTAACGGGAAGTTCTTTGCGTGGCCACTATGGTCACACCCTACCCTACTAGTTAATTCTTTATATTAGAATAAAAAAAACGTGTTGCAAATTTAATATTAAAATACGCAAATAAACAAATAAATATTAACATTACAAATCACTAAAAATGACACTATTTAATAAAGTTAAAGGGCATGCTTCTCAGATAAACTTCTTTGTTCTGACTGAGAAATGAGTTTTGCTCCATAGAGTTTATGTCGATAGCCAACCAATGAAGTTCGGCAACGTTCTTCAATGAAGACAAACTTTAAACTCATAAAAGTCACAACTCACACCTTATTGGAAAAATGTTTTGTTGTACTATATTGATCTCAACCATTTCAGACTTTTATAAAAAGAACATGGAGGCCATAACAAACTTAACAGTATATTTATCTAGTTTAATATTTAGGTGAATCGGATAAAAAGTCGCAGCATTTGATCAATATACATATTGTGTTATATTACACTTACAAACTGTCCACTACAAACCATTAACTGGAAACACTTTATATAACCTGTTCATTTTATTGTCTAGCCCTACATTTACTCTACTATGAAACTTCATGAAAGGGGATTTAATTTTTGTTTTTATAAAAAAGAATAATTGTAATATTGAAATCATTTGATAAAAGTATAATTAAAAATGAGCAAAAGATAGAAAATTCTGGCTATAAATTCGATCAAATTGTATGATCGGGACATTATGTAAATTTATATCAAAGTGTGAACATTCTTGTCAATGGTGTATTGTGCCTCAGGTGTTTTAATATTATTATTTTTAAAATTATTAAGGTTTTGGTCGCATTTCATTACGTTTTTGTAATGAGAATTTTAACTGGCAACAATCTTAAAAAATAAGAGGAAAACAAAAAAAATAAAAATTTTCACATTTTCGATATATTACAAGTAACATTTTTTGTATTTTTAATTATGACCGTGTTTGTTGTTTCGCCATACCGGGTATATCTGATCATATATTAATATAATAACACAAAAGAGAATAAATCGAAATGAGGATCCATTCAGTAAATTTCTCAAAAACCTCTTCAATTAGCGTTAAAAAATTTAAAATTTTCTAAAAGATCAACATATTATCTACTCATACCTAATTTTTGCTTTTAGAACTCAAAGTTAGGTAATTATGTAGTTTTCATTTAGGTAAACGCTTATCTTCAATAATTACAACTGACCCGATCTGATACTTTCCAACTCAACTGTTCCAATTAGTCCAAAAACCTTCTAAGAAACCTCTCCTTTTAGCGTGAATAAATGTTTTCAAAAAATAATTTGCTGTTTTGAACAAAATCAACATTTTGTCTATTGACATTTGCCAACTGTGCCTATAAGTCTAAGCCCTAAGACAAGCAAAAATATGCACTTTAAAATACATTTTAAGCGTTTTAAATATACACCAAAAAAATTGTAGATAAAATACAACAAACAATGGTCTGTTGAATTTATTTAAAGGACACGTTGTTTGATTTTGTATTGTTTAAAGAAACATGTCTTTTAATTGCCAGTTTTAACCAAACATGTTTGTAAAATATTTCTAACTACCTTTACAAGCTGTTCTTTGATTTTTGTTGTTGAATGAAATAAATATAAACCAAAATTATAAAATAGAAGAAAAGTGAAAAAATTTGATTAGTAAGGGCTTGAAGTTTATAGTGAACTTAGTGTAAGTATAGTGAATAGTGAAAGAAATAGTGTTTACCAATTAAATAATTTTAATGATCTAAAAACTTTTAAAGTGGGGGAGTAAATCAACAGTTTTGTGATAAAGATGTCTATAAAGGTAAAACTTATTTGTTCATAATTTTAATTTCTAACTAAAAGCATTTTAGAAAATGAGCAATTTCACGAAGATTCAACAACGTTTTGAGTTGACCCCTTTTAATTTTGATTATTTTTTGTTTATAGATAGTCTTTGATAAATAAAAAATACAAGTTCTCTTAGAATTTTTTTTTTCGACCAGGGGTCTTCACAGGGTGCCCCTCATATTTGAGCAATTTCACGCAAGTTCAGCAAATTTTTGGGAAATTTTGACTTGACCCCTTTTAATTTTTGTTATTTTTTGTTTATAGATAGTCTTTCATAAATAAAAAATACAAGTTCTCTTAGAATTTTTTTTTTCGACCAGGGGTCTTCACAGGGTGCCCCTCAATTTTTTGTTATTTTGTGATGTGAGTGCATTTTGTCGAGCGATTGTAGAAAAACTACTGAATCGATTTTCATAAATGATATGTCGTTGAATAGGTATTAGAACAAAGTTTTTAAAAATGTACACTGTTAATTTTTTGAAATAATTTTTAACGGTGTAACATAAGAAAAAAACCGTGTAATTGAAAAAAAGATAGCATAGCCCCCTTTTTTTTTTTTTTAAAACTAAATTGAAGCTTATTTTATATCTAACCACTTGTGAAAGTTGAGGACACGCGTTATTTTTTGTTTTAAAGATAAAATTCGTTGTGCATATGACTGTCGGGAATCAGTTTTTTTTGTTCTGAAGGAAAATTATAAAAATGGCGTTATAAACTAAGAGATTTTTTTTTTATGTTAAATATCAAATATTTTATTATTAGATGAACTTTTTAAAATATTATAAAAATTATATATGTAATACAATAAATAAAATAAATACAATTGTTAAAAATGATTTACTTATTTTACAAACAGAAGTTTCTTTTGAATAGGAAAGCACTTCTGCAATTATTTTCTTTGTATTAGATGGCATAAAAAATGAAATGTTTATTTATCACTTTTAGTAATCACTTGTCACTCTTATAAAAAATAATTTTACAGTCTTGACTGCAAACAAAAAAGCCGTATAAACAACTAAATCTATTTAGGAACTTTTGACTGGAGAAGTATTATGTTCGTATTATGTTATTATGGAATCATAAAGTAAAAGATTGTTTTTCAACATTAAATTACAAATATTTTATTATTGAATAAACTTTTTAAAATATCATACAAATTATATATGTGAAAATAAATATAGTTATTAAACATTATTTACTTATTTTACATTCAAAAGTTTCTTTTGAGTTGGAAAACATTTTTACATTTATTGTCTTAGTATCTACTGGTACAAAAGAATGAAATTTTTGAGTTCCACTTATAGTAATCGCATTTTATATCGATTTTGTAATTTTTCTTTTGTTAATTGATATTCATTTTTATCGGCGTATCCAAAGTTCATGGTAGATTCCCATTTTAAAGCCCATTCGAAAAGTTTTTTTGGTGTATCAATAATATTATCTTCGCTCGCCATACTATAACGGTGTGCAGCATGCTTCAGTGTACCACCAATTCCATCACAAGGACCCTTTCCATGGCTGGTAGCATGAAAATGCCATTCAGCGTCAACCTTAAAGTCTTCTTTATGGTGGCATAAGTTAATTAGTTAATTTAATTTAAATTGCTCAAATATATAAGTATATCTTATATATTAATACGCTAACAAAAAACTTTGTTCAGCCTAAGGCTTTTTTATTCGAATTTTGATTCATTTCAAATTTTCACTGCTAACTGATATTAGTGTAACTTAGATTTTAAAGATTTTAGGGATTTTTCGGCGGATCATAAATAAACAAGTTATAGACGCATTAAAATGTATTTTTGAATTTAACGGCCTCCCACATACAATATGAAAATGGAATTGCCCAAGTATATATTTTTTTTTTCACAAAAACGATAAGCAGGCTACAGACCTTCAATCAATTTGTCAATCAATTCGAAAACGAAAACAAACGAAATAAAATTTAGTGTAAAAATCCCCTAAATTTTATTTCGTTTATTTTCGTTTTCAATTGATTGACAGATTGATTGAAGGTCTGTAGCCTGCTTAAAGAGAATATAAAAAAATTAATATAAAAAAATTAAATTTAGTATTTTATATTTTCTTTTCAAATTTCAATTTAGTTTATGAATTGATTTAGGAGTGAATAGACGTAATATTTTTCTTTGTTTTTTTATTATAGGAGTGGATAGACGTAATATTTTTCTATGAATGTTGTGAAAGAAGAAATGAATTGCACGTGGTATTTATCATTTTAAAATTCATGTGTTTGTTAAATTTGTCAGATGAAGATAGAATTGATTCGACGTGATAATGGTATGAGTGAGTTTATATTATTTTTCTTTGTTTTTTTATTATTATTATTTTTCTTTGATTTTCTTTGATTTAATTATTATGGTATTAATGGTGAAATGAATGTTGTGAATGAAGAAGTGAATTGCACGTGGTATTTACCATTTTAAAATTCATGTGTTTGTTAAATTTGTCAGATGAAGATAGAATTGATTCGACGTGATAATGGTATGAGTGAGTTTATATTATTTTTCTTTGTTTTTTATCATTATTATTTTTCTTTGATTTTCTTTGATTTAATTATTATGGTGTTAATGGTGAAATGAATGATGTGAATGACGTATTATTTTTCTTTGTTTTTTTATTATTATTATTTTTCTTTGATTTCCTTTGATTTAATTATTATGGTGTTAATGGTGAAATGAATGTTGTGAAAGAAGAAATGAATTGCACGTGGTATTTATCATTTTAAAATTCATGTGTTTGTTAAATTTGTCAGATGAAGATAGAATTGATTCGACGTGACATGGTAATTTATAAATGAAAAATAATCAGAACTTTAGCTGATCAGTTCGGATATATGAAAAATTAGCGATCAAATAAGTTAGAGATCAAATAAGCTTACTTGAAAACTTATTTGATCGCTAATTTTTCATATATCCGAACTGATCAGCTAGAGTTCTGATTATTTTTCATTCATATATTTAAAAAGAAAAATTAAAAATTATATGCTAGAATTTCTACTTTCTACTTCCTATAACCACTTTTTGAAATCATTGCTTCTACGTCAACAAAATGTCTACGCAAAAACTTTATTTATAAGCGTAGCGAAGCACGCCGGGCCCTCCTAGTTTATATTATTATAACAAAACCTAACTATTTGTGTACACCAAAGTAATAGAAATATTTGATAAAATCTATAAAATAAAATGTCAAAAGTTAACAAACATGTTCGTTATTTTAACAATCTGATTGTGGTTTTGTTCGTAATAATCAGCAAACATGTCTATAAAATTTACAAACTGTTCGTTACAAATTTTTGGTAAAATAAACTGACATCAATTTGTTGAATTCAACGAACAATTGTAACGTAGCCCCTTGGTGCACGATATTTTATTTTGTATGTGGGAAGACGGAGCCTTGCTTAACACGTTCTAGAAGGAGATCTATATTTCTTTATTTCATTTTCTTTAATTTTACCTAAAACAATCACAAAATTTAAATACAATAATTTGAATTCAAAATTTATTATTTTTTTTGTTTTAAATTTTCTTTAATATTGTTTTTTTTCTTTTATTATCATGCACTTAGAATCTAATTTACTCGTTACAAAAAAAATATCAATTTATGATTTAATTATAGACGAAAAATCAACTAGTATAGACGAAAAATCAACTATTTATTTAGCTTTAAATTATAAAATTATTTAACAAACTTATCTCTGTTGGCGTTGGTAATTATTCTTCCTGCTCGTCCTTCCTTTCCATGTCCGCTCCAAAATTCTGCCATCCTGGTAGATAATCTCAAATGATTTTCCTTTCCTTGTATTGTGGTAGTATAGTAGGTCCTTCCTCGTTCCGACTCCAAACCAAATAGACCAAATAATATTTTCTAAATTTTTAAGTCCACCAATTCTCCAAATCGCGTCTCTCCATTTAATTTTCAATTTTCTCCAACTTGACTAATTTTTCGTTAAATTTTGATATCTGTTGTTGGCTGCATAATGCCATAATTAAGGTAGATGTTATGCGATGATATTTCAAAAGTTAAAATATGAAAGGGCTGAAATCTCACAGCTCTGAGATATAAAGACTTCGGTCTGGGTTAAGGATTATGATATAGTTTTCAGCAAAAAACTTTTATGAGGACAATGTTTTTAGTTTTGGACAGCGATGTATACCAAACATAAAACTCTTTGTTAAAGTACAAGGATTTTTTTATCTCTGTTTAGAAATTTATTACAAAACTAACAGATCATAAATTAGTAAATTTTAGTGAAAAGATGATCCACCTAGCAAACTCCTCAAAAACCTCTACATTTAGCATTTCGAGAAAATATTACAAATTCAAAAATTCATATTTCTTTCACGATTCCAAAAATATTCGAAAAATTATAATAAAGTCAAAAATTTAAACTTTTTTCCAAAGTTCTAAAAATATTCCAGAAATGATTACAAAATCAAAGATTGAAACTTTTTCCGAAATTCTAACAATATTACAAAAATTATAACAAAATCGAAAATTGAAACTTTTTTCAAAATTCCAAAAATATTGCAAAAATTCACAAATTTAAAATTTCAAAAATTCAAAAAATATTCCAAAAATTATAAACAACAAAATCAAAAATGGAAATTTCTTCCAAATCAAAAATTCGAAATTCAAAAAACTTTTTCCAAAATTCTAAAAATATTGCAAAAATTATAACAAAATTAAAAATACAAATTTTCTTCAAAATTATAAAAATTATAATAAAATCAAAAATTTAAACTTTTTCAAAACTCTAAAACTATTTCGAAAATTCTTACAAAATCAAAAATCGACGGCTCCAAAGCATTTACGTGTAAGCTTTTACATTATGATGCTAAACAAGCTTAAAAATAAAATTTGTTTATCAATAAATCAAAAACAACTATTTTTTTTTATTTATTGATAGCGATTTTTTTTAAAGCTTGTTTAGAATCTCAATAAATCGTTGCGTGAGCTTCCTTTCCGTTTTTATAAAATGTAGTAACACGTAAATGCTTTGTAGCCGTCAATATACAAACTTTTTTAAAATTCTAAAATTTATAACAAAATAAAAATTTTCATGTCCAATTTCATGTTCGATTAAATTTCATGTCATACAAATAATTAATTTCATTTTTTTTCAAAAAATGTAAAAATGAAAATCATTCTTTTGACACACTTGACAACATTTTTTTAACAAACTTATGATGCAATAATTTAGTTTTCGGTCTCACATACCAATCCCGATCATCAAGATTTCTCCAAATTCAATGTTCCTACTCGTAATCACTTAAAATGAACGTTTTTTAAGCAAAAAATATGCAAATTCTCTTGTTTTGACACACTTGACGATTTTTGACACACTTCCGGTACATCTATCGATCACACCGTATTTTCAGCTCTTAAAATTGAGTATACCTATTTTTATAAACAAACATTTTTTAAATCCCTCCAGCGGTTTTCTAGATTTTGTCGGTTGTGACGGCCGGCCTGCCAGCAGACAGACATACTTTTTGTTTTTGCTTTTTTAGAATCAGTAGGTCCTAAAACGTCGAGAAACGCAAAAAAGTGAGGGTAAGAATTTCACTTTTGGCTCGAGAATGCAATGCACTTAGGTCTTTCAGAGTAATATGAAGGAGCTGAAATCTCAAGGCACTGAGATATCAAGACTTCGGTCTTGGTTAAGAATTTTGATATAGTTAGGTTAATATAGTTGATATAGTTGTTTAAGAATTTTGATATAGGGAAAACACTTTTATGAGGACATTGTTTTTAGTTTTGGACAGCGATGTAAATCAAACATAAAACTCTTTGTTAAAGTACATGTATAGTTTATCTCTGTTTAGAAATTTATTACAAAACTAACACGAAACATCAATCCGTTGTCGAAAAATTATAACAGATCATAAATTAATATAATTTAACGTTCCAAGAAAATACTACAAAATCAAAAATTCATGTTTCTTTCAAAATTCCTAAAATATTGTAAAAGTTATAATAAAAACAAAAATTTAAACTTTTTTCAAAATTCCAAAAATACTCCAAAAATTATTACAAAATCAAAGTTTAAAACTTCTTTCAAAATTCTAAACATGTTACAAAAATTATTACAAAGTCAAAAATTTAAACTTTTCAAAATTCTAAAAATATGCAAAAATAAAATTCAAAAGTAACTAATTCAAAAATTCCAACTTTTTTCAAAATTATAAAATTATGGAAAAAATTATAACAAAATCAAAAATACAAACAATTTTCAAAATTCCAAAAATTTTAACAAATTCAAAAATTTCCATGTGCAATTTCATGTTCAATTATATTTTATGTCATACAAATAATTAATTTTATTTTTTTCCAAAAAATTGAGTTTTTCCAATTCCAAAAATTTTTTTTGAAAAATAAATGAAAATCATTCTTTTGACACACTTGACAATACTTTTTTCCCAAACTTATAATACCATAATTCTTAATAATAATAAAATTTCATTTTCAAATACATTTCATGTCATACAAATAATTAATTTTATTTTTTTCCAAAAAAATGGGGAAAAAAATAAATGAAAATCATTCTTTTGACACGCTTGACAACGTTTTTTTCGACAAACTCATAATGCAATAATCCAGTTTTTGGTCTCACAAACCAATCTCGACCATCAAGATTTCTCCACATTAATTTTTACTGTAACTTATTATCACTTAAAATGAACGGTTTTATAAGAAAAAAATATGCATATTTCCTTGTTTTGACACACTTCCGGTACAGTTATTGAACACATTGGCCTTTTAACTCTTACTATTGAGTACATATTTTTAGAAACAATTTTTAAAATCCCTCCAGCGGTTTTCTAGATTTCGTCGGTTGTGACGGCCGGCAGACAGACATACTTTTTTTTGCTTTTTAGAATCTTTATGACCTAAAACGTCGAAAAATATCAAAAGAGTAGAGGAAAGGATATCTTTATTGGCTCGAGAATGTAATATCTTTCAGACCGAAGTAATTAAATTGAAATCTTTATAGTATTAATGTTTCATGTGACACCAATCGCGACAAACATATTGCGGATGGTGCACGAGTCTATGCACATGTCGTGCTCTATTTTAGGTTACTAATTTTTAAGTTTTATGCTGTGTGCCTCACACCAACTTTTTGAGCTAAATCAGTGACTTTTCATTTCATACCCAAGTTGCGCTTTTGACCACTAGGCGGTGGACGAAAAGTCTCCTCGTCAGCTTGCTTTTCAATTTAGTTGTCAATATATTTAAAAACAGTTATTTTAAAAAAATGAAAAATAGCTCAAATTGATAAAAAAGAAAATATTCGGTATGATGTAAGTATTTTAAAAAAACAAGCTTCATTATGAGGTAAGTACAAATTTTAATAAATATTTATTTGTAGAGACATATGATGAGACATTACTATTTATAGAATCCTGTAATGGATAGCCTGGAAGAATGCTTGAACATGGTGTATTATAGTTTCTGATTCTTTAGTGTCATTTGTGATTACCATAAGTAGATTGTATTAGTTTTTTTCATGCATCATTAACAGACACATTTTTCGTATAGTCTCAGATTTATTAGTTGTCAATTTTTTTTATTAACATGTACGGCTCGTAATAGTTTCTCATCCATTCGCCTTCAATAGTCATATTTCTTATAGTCCCCGTAACCCATAGTTTCCTTATTTTTCCTAAAACTTACTTAAATTTTCAATAGCTGGACAGACATATTGGAAAAAAATTGAACCAATTACACTAATTTTATTTATTAATTAATATACTATAATATTAATTAATTTGAATTAATTAAACATTTTCCTTAAATATTATCTATATAAACCTTGAAATTTAATTTTGCAATCCACTAAAATTGACCCACGCTGCGTTTCCATCCGATTGATTTCACCGTACTGCTTGAATTTGATTTCTCTAAACACCAACCGTAATTAAACAACGAAGTTTTCAAACCTCATAACAGCTGTGCGTATTTTTCCAGTCGTCAACATACAAAGATTTAATATCTTGCTTTGATAAACATTCGATTGTTTTGTATGAATATTTTCCTTCAAATAATCCTTCCGTTATGGAACTGAAATTCACTGTAATGCTATTATAGATTATAGTTTTGTAATACCTACACACCCTAACATCGATTGAACTTGCCTTTAATGCATTTTAAATTCATTGATAAATGTTATTGATGTATCGGAAATGATTTGTATCACAAAATTGTTTTTGTGCAATTATATCAAATAACAAATAGTTTTGTGTAACCATAAAATGTTCCTAACAATTAAATACTTGATGTAACTTAATTGTCTAACATCTAAAACCCTGTATTCGAGTTTTTTCGATACTGAAAATTTTGGCTATATAATAAGCCACTGTAAATTATTCACTCGCTCATTCTATTACATTTTGATTTGTGTGTTTGACGCCTGTCAGTCGATTTTTGTGAAAATAAACCTACTAGTGATTTTTTTCTTTGAGAAGTTTCGTTTTTGTTTGTTTCGATGGCTGAAAATAATAATTAAGGAAATCAATCAAATTAGCGGCTGTTGGTAAATCGTCTTGAGTACCGAAAGATTTTGGAAAACCACACCCAGGAATAGGATGGATTGTTTTATGGAGAGGTCCATTCAATGATTAAAATTCGGGATGCACATGAAGGGAAATGGCGGTATGATTAAACAAATTTCTTCTACATTTATTCAATTTTTTTTAATTTATTAAATCCGTGTTATATACAAAATTATTCAAAATATTAATTTATTAAATCCGTGTTATATGCAAAATCATTCAAAAGATTAATTTATTAAATCCGTGTTATATGCAAAATCATTCAACAGATTAATTTATTAAATCCGTGTTATATACAAAATTATTCAAAATATTAATTTATTAAATCCGTGTTATATACAAAATTATTCAAAAATATTAATTTATTAACTCTGTGATGTATGCCAAAATTAGTCAAATTATTAATTTATAAAATCTGTGTTATGTTCCAAATTATTCAAATTATTAATTTATAAAATCTGTGTTATGTTCCAAATTATTAATTTATTAACTCTGTGTTATATACGAAATTACTAAACTCTACATTTGTTCAAATTATTAATATATTAAATCTGTGATGTATGCAAAATTAGTCAAATTATTAATTTATAAAATCTGTGTTATAGACAAAATTGCTAGACTGTACATTTTTTTCAAATTATTAATATATTAAATCTGTGTTGTATACAAAATTACTAAACTTTACATTTATGCAAAAGTCTTAATTTATTAAATCTGTGATATATATAAAATCATTCAATTTATTAATTTATAAAATCTGTGATATGTTCCAAATTAGGCAAAATTATTAATTTATTAAATCTGTGATATATATAAAACTATTCGAGTTATTAATTTATGGAATCTGTGATATAAGCCAAACTATCAAACTTTACCTGCATGCAATTGGTTAATTTATTAAAACTGTGATATGTACAAAATTATTAAACTTTACATTTATGCAAAATTATTAGATACTGTGATATGTGCATTGAGTTTTAGATATTGCCTCTTATTTCAATGCAACATATGCAGCTATAATTGCAAGTTTGATCGCCGTTTATGCCTACAATTGTTTGCTGGATCTATTCAGCGTATTCACCTGTATTGGCAAGTTTATGCAACAACTATATTCCTGTTTCAACGTATTATTCAACTAGTGTTGTTACAAGTTGTTACATTTGTTTTCGATTTCGAAGTATAACTCAACATTTACATTTTTATTTCAACGTGTTGCTCCACAACCATTGATACAATTTATTACATTTTTTATTTGGATTTCAACGCATACGGCAACAATTACCTTGCAACGTATTGCTCCACCATCATTGATACAAAATTATTACAGTGCTACTTCAACGAATAATTTAACGGGTATTGGTACAATTTATTACCTTTGTTGGATTTCAACGCCTCCGGCAACAATTTCTTTTCAACGTAGTGCTCCACAATCATTGATACGAATTATTACCGTTCTATTTCAACAAATAATTTGACTAGTATCGGTACAATTTGTTACATTTTTTTTTTTGGATTTCAACGCATACGGCAACAATTACCTTGCAACGTATTGCTCCACGATCATTGATACAAATTGTTCCAGCTCTACTTCAACGAAGAATTTGACTAGTATTGGTATAAATTATTACATTCTTGATTTCAACGAATCCTGCAACAATTACATTTCAACGTATTCGGTGGTAATTGTTGTAATTGCTGATTCGGCGCTTATGTTCACAACCAGATCCAACGTTTCTCTTTATCATTTTATTCAACATTTATAAGTACAAAATTATTCAACGCTGCTGATTGCAATTTTATTTAACGTTTCTACTTAACGTTTTATTCAACCAAATTATCCAACGCTTCTGATTGCAAGTTTATTGAACGTTTCTACTTAACGTTTTATTCAACAAAATTATCCAACGATTGCAAGTTTAATTAACGTTTCTACTTATCATTGTATTCAACGTTTATAAATACAAAATTAGTCAACGCTGATGATTGCAAGTTTAATTAACGTTTCTACTTAACATTTTATACAACGTTTATACGTACAACTTTATTCAACATTTTTGATATACAAATATCTTCGAGAAGTTTCCAACGTGACCAACGTGCTGATGGAAGGCTGATATAATCAGGATAGGAAGTCAGGATTTAATCATGGGGTGAGTAAATTTGATTTGTTTCTTTAATCCTTATGATAAAGGGGTGTGAATGTAAGCGAACAAGGGGGTTGAACGTGCCGACCGTGGTTCTTTCGTAGAAGAGGGTCGCCAGAGTCTCCTTTTCGCACTTGTATTTGTTTCCATTTCTGATCTATTTTGTAAATTGCGTACATTTCTGCATTTGTGCTGAAGCAGCAGGTTTATACTCTCTCCTATCCACGATGATTGAGACTAAGTCGAACGGCAATACATCAAAACTAGGTACGCTTCCTGCTAAGCCCCTCCCATTATCATCTTGAGAGGCACTTCATTACAATCCAGAATAATAATAATAATAATAATAATACGATAATAGTTTATTATAATGTTACCAAATAACGTAAATACAATTCCATTATCACATTATGACAATGTTTACAAACTTTGACATTTAAAAAGATTCTAATTTAAATATGAGGTCAGGCACAGGTTGTACGTTTGATACGAGTGACATCTATGAAAAGCATATGTGCACTAGCAATTAGTTTAGAAAAGTCAGTGTTTTAGCAAAAAATACTAGTGTGAGGCACACAGCATTATATTCTAATTAGTGTATATTTTAAATTTAGTTGAAGTTTAAAAGTATTTGAGTACATACATATTTGGTTTACTTTAACATTTTTAAATCATGTAAACTTGTATAGAACTTTGGGAGCATAAACACAAAAATATGCAAAAACAAATGAACCTTGCCATATGCAAAAAATGGATTTTTATGTTTGATTAAATTTTTTTATTTTTTTTATATGGAGTCTTATATTTCAAGATGGCGTTAAATTTTTTTATATTGAGCTTTATATCGCGATAATAATGTTAATAATTTACGCATAAAGGATCCGTTTTAATGGGATTTTTATCTTTTATTATAAGTAAGGATCTAGGGATCACATTATTTAAAAAAAAATTAGAAAAACGCACGAAATATGCACTAATATGCCATTTGGAGTAAAATAGACTCTATAACAAAAAGAGCTTGAAACTCGTAGTTTTTCCTGAAACAGAATGCAAATTTAATTTTTTTGAGTAAAGTTAAGTAAAAAATCATGGTAAAGTTCACATTTTGGTTGCCCTAGTCATCAGTAACCAAAACTGGATTCACTCAAAAAACTCTCATAATATTTTTCCGTGTAGCTAGAGTAAGTAAATACATTGTATATTCACTTATTTCCACTTTTGTAAAAAAAATATTTAATATTTTGAAAATGTTCCAATTATAGAAGTGGTGGAACACACAAAACATTTCTAAAAAACTTTTCGCTCACAATTAAAACTTTTGTGGAAAAAAAGACATTTAATCTGCAACAACACGATATTTTCAAACTGTTCGTCTTAGTTGGGAGTAGCTGAAACTAAATAGAACCATATTTCATATCCGATTTCATCTTCAATTCAACCAATTCATCCAAATAATTAATTCTATGTGTTTGATATTTCTAGTCCGAAATGTTTCCCATGATATGTTTGTCAAAAAAAATTGGATAATAATAGTATATTATTGAATTAGGAGCTAAAGTTGTACTTTTTGTGTTGAGTATATAGTTTGGCGGCCGACCGTAGGGAGGCCGACAATTATAGATGAAACACAAAAAGTCACTTTAGCTCCGAATTCAATACACTATTTTTTCGGCAAACGTTTAAGTTTGTTTAAAAATATGAAATTAATGCATGAAATTTTTAATAAATATGTTTTAGGTAATAAATTTTCTAAAATTAATTTTCATTGATTTTAATTCATTAAAATGAATTGAAATGCATTCTGTTTTGAACAAATTAATAATATCATCTTATTTTACTTTACTGCCGCCGTAAAAATATGAAAATTACTTTACTGCCGCCGTAAAAATATGAAAATTACTTTACAGCCGCCGTAAAAATATGGAAGCTACTTTACAGCCGCCGGCAGATAAAATAAAAATAGCGTTACTTTTGCAGCCGCCTGCTAAAAAGTAAGACTTTAGCTACTCCCCAGCGGCAGTAAAGTTAAACTTTACAGCCGTTTGCCGAAAAAATATTTTTCAGGAAAAAAGTATCCAAATTGTTGTTTTTAACAAAGTTTATGATTTTTTTGATACTTCCGGTACAGTTATCGAACACGTCGTAATTACGGCTCTTACCATTCGACATTGACGAAACGTATTTGTAGAAACAAGCATTTTTGAAACTTCTAAAGTTAGCCGGCCGTGCGACAGACAGACGGATTTTATTTTTACTTTTTCATAATCGTCATGACCTTAAACATGGAGAAATTAAAAAAAAATGGAGATAAAATTTTGACATTTGGCTCGAGCGCGTAAAACTTAGGTTTTTTCAGACCGAAATAATTTGAAGTAATCAGCTCAAACAACATTTGATTTCGTGATGGCATTCATATCTCTTCATCAAACCAAGTACTTCTAAACTGTGTCTAACACAATAATTTCTTGAAAAATTTTACACTCATATTACTTGTACATATTTCTATATCAACAACTCAATATTGGAATGAGAAAATTCACAGTATATAAAATATTGAAGGATGATGAAAATGAAAGAGATGAAACGAAAAGTAAGATGAAGTAAATCCTAAAGCACGAAACAAAACTGGGAAAAATAATAATGATAAAAAAAGTTTCTTTCTAAAATTTTATTCCAACAAAAAAAAAACAAAAATAATACATTAAAAATAAAAACGAAAACAGTGGATAGACTTGTCAAACTTGGATCAACTTTAAATTGGAAGTTTTTGGGAAGAAAAAAAATGTTCACACGAAATGAGAAATGAACATCGTCAGTTTTTCAATGTTTATTTATATATAGTACGTATATTGTATGTAAAACTGTTTTCGTAAACATTGATATAACGGTGGAAAATTTGTTTTCGTTTTTCCATAATACGAGTAATAATAATAATCATAATAAATTCGGAAGGAAGAGTGATGGGAAAGTTATTTCTTTTTTTCTTTTATTCGAATGACGTAACAGCAACAAAATATAAGAAATAGAATCTTACGTGCTGTTTTCTTTTTCAATTCTAAGAAACATCAATCTTTAACTCATCATCGTATTATTTTCCTTTTCCTATTTTTGTGCTAATCAACATCATTTTAATGTTGTTTTCTTGTTTTTCTTTTTTCTTTTGGGTAAGAAAACGCGAGACTTTTTCTTATACATGTAATCCCTTTTCGGAAAATATGTATTTATGGTGCTTTGCGAGTTTTTTTTTATATAGAGAGGGTTTGAAGATTTTATTGTTTTATGGTTTGAAGTTGAGGGATTAGAAAACGTATTGAGTTATGATAAATGTGTTTTCGGTGAAGCTTTGATGCAGTAGTGCTGTAAAGTTTTAGATGACAATTTAAAATTAGTTTTATTGTTTTGATTGAAGATAAAATATAAAAAATAAAAAATTAATGATGTTTGCTTATGGATGTTACTTTGATGATGGGAAAATAATATATAAAATTAACTTAAATTTAATAATTTTCGTTAAAAGCAATGTAGCAAAAGTTTTTTTCTAAATCAGAATTCTGAAATGTATTTAGAACTGAAATGAATTTGATGAAATTAAAACACAACAGTTTTATTTAGTTGAAGACCACACAGTTTTCGAATCGGATAAAAGCCCTTTTCACAAAATCACTCTATTGATTTAGTTTTGAAACATTTCATAACAGTCTGTCGGGTCCATCTAACTAATAATAACAATATTTTTTTTTGTTTTTTTTTAAATTCCAAACAAAACCTTATACACCAATATAAGAATAAAACAAAATTAAATCTGTCAAACAACAAACGAAAAAGAAAATTTTCAAAAGAAATTAGAAAGAATCATTAATTTAATTTTTCATAGACAAGAAAAATCGAGGAAAAAAAAAATTGTGCATGTTGTTTTTGTCGTCATATGAAATGACGTAAATCATTTTAGGAATAAAATCTTTTAAGAATAATTCTCCCTTTCTTTTCCTTTATTTGGAGATTTGGTTCACTAATTTAATTCTTTTCTGTGTAGTTTTTTTTTTTTTTTTTGGGATTTATAAGTTTTTATTATTGTTTGTGTTGTTTTGTGCTATATGTTTGTAAATTCAGTAAAAAAAAATGAAAGACAGAAATTTCTCCGGGTTAGATTAAAAACTAGGATAAAATAAAAATGGTATACATCGAATGGTTGACTGTTTCCATTCTAGTAAGTTAAAAACATAGAAAATACTACTCAGGGATTTTTTTTTAAATTTTCAGATTTAAATTTTATATGGTTTTTGTAAGGGCAATATAATGATACAGCACTTTTTTTACATACGGTTTGTATAAAGAAGGTTAAATTATTTAAAAAATCAGTGCTTCTAGGTTAACTGTTGCTGTATGGTGGTCATACTATTAACAATTTATGGATTTTAATCATCTACCGAAAAATTGATATAGCGATATATAATCGTGTACTAAATGGGAAAGCTAATACATTAATACCGGTTACTATATACATACAATCAACAAATTCATTTCACAATTTTTTTGTATCAAAATTTGTTGGTTGTTGCCGATGTATTTTAGATGACCTCACGAAACTAATCTTTGCATGTTTTTTCTAACACTATCCTTGCCTAATTTATTCAACAATTGTAGCAGCTCCATGCTATTTAAATTTAGGTGCCTGAGTGCCTGTTCTTTAAGCTTCATGTAATCACTCACAGAACTGTTTCATCCATAAAGGGCTCAACTGTACTGCTCCTCCTGTTAAAAGGTGTTGGTCCTATTTTTATATCTGCTAATCAGAGGGTTAAGGGTTTATGTTGGTTGAATCATTCTTTCTATTGGATCCATACCGCCATCTATCAATATTTTACTTATAAATGAGCAAACAATGTGAGCCCATGTTCAGTATTATTGAGCTTACAAAAACTATCGTTTAACAGCAACCAAAAATGTTAATAGGAAAAGCGCCAAATATGCGCCACCAGCTTATTGTGAACAGTTAAATCGCTGAGTACGTAGTGACACAATCGAAATTTGCTTTTGTTGTCAAGACCGAGTTTTTGTCGCTCAGTTTTAGAATTTTGTATTTATACCCTGCAAATATAACACCATTTATAATAATTAGACTTACACTAGAAAATTTTCTCCAACTTTGATGTTTTATCCATTAAGGTTTCGGCAAGTAGTACAAAGTGTACTTTAGAATGTCGTTTTAGTAGAAAAGAAAATTTTGATAAACACCCCTAGAGTAGCTAAACACTTTCAGTTATAATATAACTAAACTAGTTTGCTGAGTTTTGCTTAACCTTTTATGCAATAAAAAAAGTACCCAAAATTTTATAAAAAATAATTTCAATTCAACCATATCAATAAAAAATTCCCCTTTCACAGAAAAAACTCAACTGTGTCAGATTGACCAAAATCCATTTAATCGAAATGATTTTCCTATCTACGCATCGATCCATCTCTCTATCCATCCGTCCATCCATCCATTACAAAATATAAAAGATACAAAATGTATTAATTTTTTACAGTTACCAAAAAAAACTAGAGAGTTGAAATCGGAATAAGATAAAATTGATAGCAAAAGTTAGAAACATTTCAATTTTCACAAAAATACGTACAAGAATAAAAAAAAAACAAAAAATAATATATTTCTTTTCTTAACAAAAGTCAGTTTGAACCTATTTTATTTTCTTTTCAATTTTTTTTTCCTTTCCCCGATTTTCAATTATAATTAATGATCCTGATTTCAGTTTTAGAAGAAAAAAAAAGGAATAAAATAAACTTAAATCAAATTTTTAAGACTTCTAAGAAATCGATTTTTTTTCTTCTAATACGTATAATTTTGTTTTTATTCTTATTTTAATTTTTTGTTTTGTAGAAATTATACGAAATACTTTTTGTTCTATTTCCTTTGACATGACGCGCGATGAGAAAATAAATGAAAATTAAAGAAACTAATCGGCCATTTTTATGCGCTCCTCCCTTGTGTTATTTAATTTTTTTTCTTGTTATATAAGTTAAGGGTAGATTTTTTTTCTGCTTTGTTTCAAATATTTTTAAGCACAACCCTCATCATACTTCTTTTCGTATCCTTAGTACCTTAAAATTATATAATTTTAGTTTTTAAAATAGTTTTTCGAAAGATTTTGATATATTTTGGAACAAAATGAAATTCAATTATAAGTTTTGTAGAAAAAGCGGAATCGATAAAAGTTTATTTAATTGGAACCATCTGTGAGGCGTTCTGTGGCCTAGAAATATATATATGTAATTAAGATCGAATTGTTGATAAATATTATTTATAATTATATATGATTTGTGTCTTAAAACTGGTAAGAACCGAACTGGAGATCTAGAGGAGATTGAAGTTTGAACATATTAACAAAAGTTAGGTGACTGATACCAGAGTATGAGAGAGTACACCAGCAGCAAGAATAAATCAAAATGCTGAGAAACTTTTTCATATTTGAGGATCTCGAAACAGTCAATTGAAGAAGCTTTATGGTCTGAAGTTCTATTGCATTGTAATCCATGATGAGGCTTTCAACGTTGATAATTAGGCTAAACAGCAGTAGGTATATTTTGTGGCCCTGGAAGTCTCAATATTCTTCAACCAAATTTGGTAATATTTGTCCGTAACAAGTTAATAAAGGTTGCACATAGCTTCTGCCACCATTTTCCCCTCCAAATTGCAGAAAACAAATCTCCCAGCACCCTAGTTTGTTTCAATTATTTTTTTTATGCGAATCTATTTAGAAATTACTTTGCTGATGCGTTATGGCGTTATTTAGCTATGGTGTACAATTTTGTTTTTGGCTAATTCTTTTGTCATCCATATAATAGTTAAGTAATATATTAAAGTATTGATGGAAATTTATGTTTTGCATCAGCATGCGTTTTGAGAAAGTTATCTACACACACAAAATTTAAACTTATTAATTTTGTTAAATAGATGGCGATGCAAAAACAAAAAATGAAAATATTATTTTATATCAATTGTATTTAATTTAATTGAAATTAATAAATGTAATTTTGCAGGATAATTGAATTTAATGTATTGCGATTTGCAAACAATTAGATCAATGTGTAAACAATCGTTTATTGTCGCTTTAATTCCCGATAACTTACGCTGGAGTAATTATACTCGCCATACAAAATATCTACATTGATTCATTGCTGCTAGATTAGCGTTCAAATTCATGTTGAATAATTTCATTTATAAATACAGGTTTATTTCCGAATTCAAAAACGGTCATATCATTTGTTGACTCATTTGTAAAATGCAAATATGCGCGAATGAAAAGCCTACATATTAAAGTGGTACTTTATTACTGTGATTTGCGGCAGTAAAGTGCCACTTTTTCACCATATATTTTGTTGTGTTGTCATAGTTACGTCCAAAAAAGTAAAAAACATTTGTATTTGTTTAAATTCTATAAAAAACAGAAATTTTTGTCAAAGCAACCTTTAAACTCAAAATTTCATTATCCAATTAAAATTATTGTTATTATTTGTTGTTATAGTTATATAATTATTTTGAAAAAGATAACAAATATTTTGTCAAAGGTTACTTGTTCAACATATTTTCATTTTCAAAATTTATGCAAAATTATAACTTTGATTTAGAATAAACAATTTTTTTTAAATATTTTGCTAGCGGCGAATAAAAAATAGTATATGAGGCACGGACGTAAGCTATTTTGGACTTAATGTGGCTCCACCACTCCACATACGTCCAAAATCTTTAGCTTTACGTCCTTGCATTATAATGTACTATTTTTATTCGCCTATATATTATATTATTAAAATATTGCTTTATTACTGTGATTTGCGGCCTTAAAGTGTCATTTTTTAACCATATATTTTGTTGTCATATAGCTACGTCCAAAAAAGTAAAAAACATTTGTATTTGTTTAAATTCTATAAAAAATAGAGATTTTTATCAAAGCAACCCTTAAATTCAAAATTTCATAATCCAATTAAAATAGTTGTTATCATTTGTTGTCATAGTTATACAATAACTTGGAGAAAATAACAAATATTTTGTCAAAGGTATCTTGTTGCACATATTTTTATTTCAAAATTTATGCAAATTTATAATTTTAATTTAGAATAAAAATTTTTTTTTAAATATTTTGCTTGCGGCAAATAAAAAATAGTATATGATGTACGCATGTAAGCTATTTTGGACTTAATGTGGGTGCGGGTACGTGGGTGCAAACTCCACATACGTTCAAAATCTTTAGCTTTACGTCCTAGCATCATAATGTACTATTTATTCACCTACATATTAAAGTGTTACTTTATTACTGTGATTTGCGTCCTTAAGTTGTCACTTTTTAGTTATATATTTTGTTGTCATAGTTACGTCCAAAAATGTAAAACATTTGTATTTGTTTAAATTCTATAAAAATAGAAATTTTTATCAAAACAACCTTTCAAATCAAAATTTCATAATCCAATTAAAGTGCTTGTTATTATTTGTTGTCATAGTTATACAATTATTTTAAAAAAATAACAAATATTTTGTCAAAGGTTACTTGTTCTGTTCAACATATTTTTGTACTTATATATATATTTTAATTTAGAATAAACAATTTTTTTTTTAAATATTTTGCTTGCGGCGAATCAAAAATAGTATATTACGCATGAACGTACGCTATTTTGGACTTCATTTGAGTTCAAATCTCGGCTGGTGCCTCGATTTTCAAATACCACATGCATCAAAAATCTTTGGCCTTACGTCCTTACTTTATAATGTACTATTTTGCACCAGTATACCGTAAAATGCAATTTAAGGATGCAAAAATTGTGTGCAAAGCAGGCTATATTTCCAAATTGAAATAATAAGATAACGTATTAAAATTCAAAAAGGAATTAAAAAAATATTTGACTCATCCGTTATAAAATTTATGTCGTTTGTTTTATATAATTATAGAATTGTTTATAGAATTGTTATTGTTTTATGTCTGTGAAAAAAAAATAATATTGTTGTTTGTTAGATTATATGTATATAATAATTTATCTCTTTTCTCTGATAGAATAATTCTAATATGTTTTAATAAGTAAATGAATTCTAATAATATGAGTATTATAAACTATCTTATAAACTATTTCTAATTTAAGACATTTTTTTTTCCTCTTCAAGGAAAACAAACTTTGTATATGTTCTTTGCATGCGCTAGCAATTATGCTGTTGCATGCATTATCAATCAAATAAATAAAGTAAAGAAAAAAAAAAAAAAAAAAAATAATGCGTAAAACTACTTAATCAATTATTAAAATTAATAATTTAATAAAAATATTTATTTTACATACAACTTTTTATTAAAATATAAATCAGAACCGTTTCAGCGATAGATATATAAATATCTATCATCAGTGCCAAATTTATATTTATGACAATATTATTTAAAAAATTAATTTGTTTCTAAAAATATGCATACTAAATCAAACATACAAAATCAAAACAAAAATGAAAATATTAAAATTTATGAAATGTGACAAGAACAAAAAACAATAAAGAAAAGTAATAATCTATAATAAAATTATATAAAATATTAGAACTAAATAATAGTTTAAGATTTTATTAAGATTTTTATCTATACGATAGCAATGGATCTAACCATTATGTAGTTTAGAATTATAACTCACTATGTATTCAATTGAATAGAATGAAAAATTGCTTTGAAAAGCGAAAGATCCGTAACAAAAGTTTTATCTCAATTCCGGTCGGTTCAGGAATCGAACCGACGTCCTTCTAATAAAAATCTTGAATTTAAATTGGTCAGTGGCCATTCTTCACTAGCTGGGATTTGTCCCCATATTCGTAGCTCCATAATGTTCTTCATTCAATGTTAACTTTGTTGAAGCATGAACGTAAAACGTAAATAAAAAAAAATTAATAAAAAATAAAACAAAACTTGACACTAGAATCGCAGACAATTCACATCATAACAATAATTTGCTGGATCTGTTTTTGACAAACGAACCAGATACTACGAAGACAAAAGTTGAACAACCACTCGGAACATCAGACCATTTATTAATACAGCAATAGTGCAATTTACATCACCGACACAAATTAAAGCAAATCCTCGTCGGGTTTGGAACTATAAACGCGCTGACTGGGAAGGACTGAGAAACTTTTATGATGAAACACCTTGGAAAACTATTTGTTGTGTTGATCAAGATCCAAGCACATCGGTAATAAGAATTTCTGAAATCATAAAAGAAGGAATGCGGCGGTTTATTCTAAATCGATTAATCACTCCTAAAACTGAGCCTTGGTTCACACGGGATGTTGATGAGGCAGTGAGGAATAAACGCAAAGCATTCAAGACGTATAACGCCGATACGACACCTGAAACCCACAGCGCCTATAAGAAAGCCAGAAATATTAGTAAATTCAAAATAGACTTGGACAAAGACGCGTTTATCCAGAAGAAAGCAAAGAAATTCGCCGAGCACCCATCTGGCTCACGTAGTTTCTTTCAGGCAGTTAAATCAGTCCAGAGCAATTTTACTCGATCCTTTATTCCAACCTTAGTTCTGAATGACATTCCCGTGAGCGACTCGAAAGAGAAAGCGGATCTTTTGGGTCGTATTTTTGCAGAAAACTCAAACATATTTGAACCCCCCCCATTCTCCTACACTCATTCCCCCAGTTGTAACGAAAATGAAACCAATTATTTTTCGTTGCAATATTGTACGGAAAATGCTTCTTTCTATCAATATCAACAAATCTGCTGGCCCCGACGGTATTCCACCCCTCATTCTTAAAAACTTTGCTAGGCAACTAGCTCCAATTTTAACAAAAATTTTCTATTTATCTTATAAAACCGGAATATATCCCGACTCTTGGAAGCTGGCCAGCGTTCAACCCATACCAAAGAAAGGCAGTAAGGTAGATCCTAACAATTATAGACCAATTGCAATTCTGTCGGTTTTAGCTAAAATATTTGAAAAATATGTTAACTTTAATTTAATAGATTATTTGGAGATGTCGCGAATTATTGATGATAAGCAGTATGGTTTTCGTAGAAGTCATGCAACAGGTGATCTGTTAGCCTACGTATCCCATCTCTGGAACAAATCGCTGGAAAACCACGGTGAAACATTCAGTATTTCACTTGACATTTCTAAAGCATTTGATAAAGTGTGGCATAAAAATCTTATAGCTAAATTAAAATCTTATGGCATAGACCATCTTACTGTCTCATGGATTCATAGTTTTCTTACAGGTCACCGATTTCATGTTAATTTAGATGGTATCACATCCAATATTTTCACAACCAATGCTGGGGTTCCCCAAGGTTCGGCACTCTCACCAACCTGGTTTCTTCTATACATTAATGGCTTACTTATTTCCACAGTGCACCCAATCCATAGTTTTGCTGATGACAGCACATTACATGCATCACATGCATCTCCTAAATTTCGATCTCATACTGCAGTTACCACTGATAGAGAGCTGCTAATTGATTCCATCAACAAAGATCTGGAGCATATAATGGAATGGAATCGTAATCTTGTTTCGTTTAATCCCACCAAAACCAAATTATGCCGTCTTTCACGAATAGAGCGACATAAAAATTTTCCTATTAAAATAAACCATGAGGAATTGCGTGAGGTTGACTCAGTTAGACTTCTTGGAGTGGATATTCAAAATAACCTAAAATGGAATAAACATGTGTTCAACCTCGCTAAATCTGCAATGCAAAAATCGAGTCGATGTAAAAAGTATTTCAATCCCGAGCAAATTTTGCTAATCTTCAAGTCCTTTATTCGTCCATGTACGGAGTACTGCTGTCATGTTTGGGGAGGTGCCTGTCAGTCAACAATAAATTGTCTAGACTCTGTACAGAGAAAAGCAATACGGTTGATTGGTAATACCGAACTAACGGACCAGCTTGATTCACTCCAGCACAGAAGAAATGTGGCTGAATTGTCAATCTACTATAAATATAACTTTAGCGAATTCTCCTCTAAGGAAATTCAAAATATCCTTCCATCGTGTGCGCAGTATAATCGACAAGCAAGAGCTGCCGAGTTATCCCATCCATTTGTTGTACAAATACCTCGTTGTAGGACTGTGTCCTTTCAAAACGACTATTTTAATAGAGTGGCCAAATTATGGAACTCAATGCCTTCCTCTGTATTTCCCGATGAATTTTCCCCTCAGCCATTTAAACAAAATGTTCATCATCATTTAAAAAAATTAGTATAGCTATCCCTATATATCCCCATTCCTTCCATTTTCCTCATCTCCTTCCTTTATAGTTGACATGGTATCTTCGGATATTCAAAGAGTCTAAATAATGAATATTTCATATTTAGTGTGCTAAACATGTCTAACTAATTAATAAAAAAAAAAAAAAATTTACTTTTATTTTCTCTATTCTATCATAAAATATTGGCCTATGTCATATTTTGTCAGTGATAGAAGTTTTTGTTTAGTTATCCATTCTTTAACCAAAAATATAAAAAAAGAAAAAAAGAAAGATTTATGTCCATCAACATCTTCGAACGTATGTTGTTGTGGGACCTTGGTCTTAAAAGGTTTTTATGTGTTATTGTGATACATATTGTAATTCCTACTACACAACGCATTTTATTAAAAACAAAATATCGAAAAATAATGATTGCTTGAGTTTTGTCGATGTATGGCCAGTTTTATGCTGTAACCGCCGGGCATGTTGACTAATTTTATAGCATATTTTTTCAGAAAAATTTTGGTTCCAAACGACTATATATGATAAGCGGAGACGAAAAATCAAAATGAAAAAAAAGTTTATATAGATATATTTATTTACATTTATTGTAACTTTCAAGCAAACTTTCAAACTATTTTCTCTCTCTCTCTGGCGTTTACATCCCATGGAGGGATTTTGCCGTCTGTGCAATCAGCTTCCAATCGTCTCGTTCCATGACCAGTTGACCCCAGTTTCGACATCCTATATCACGAAGGTCTTGGATGATGTCATCACGCCAGCGTTGTCTAGGTCTTCCTCTTCGACGAACACCAGCTGGTTGTTGTTGGGACGCTTTTTTAATCATTCTATCTAATGGTGCCCTTTCTACATGACCAAACCATCTAATCCGGTTAGATTTAATGAATCCGATTACATCGCAGCCTCCAAGAAGCTGTCTGATTTCATGATTCATTCGGATTCTATACTGATTTTCAGCAACTTTACATGGACCATAAATTGTTCGTATGACTTTCCTCTCGAATGTTGATAAAATTCTACAATCGGAGGAAGTCAGTGTCCAGCTTTCGCTTCCAAAGGTAAGCACAGGTCGAATTAATGCTTTGTAAAGTGTGAGTTTGCACGACTGCGAAAGATGTTTAGATCGCAAAAGTTTTGAGTATGCGTAGAAAACTCTGTATGCGGCTGAGACACGAGCTTTAATATCTGCCTGCATGTCATTTGACGATGTTATTACAGACCCGAGGTATTTGAAGTTTTCCACACGTTCCACTTCATAGTCGCCAGTATTCAGATTGCCGGGAGGTTTATTCCTGGATGTTGTTAATAGTTTAGTCTTGCCGGTGTTAATGCATAATCCAAGTCGTTTAGCATTTCTTTCAAGCCGAGAGAGACTATCCTTGATATCGCTTGTTCTACGTCCGAGAAGCACAATATCATCTGCATAGCCAAGAATTTGACTAGATTTGTTAAATATACAGTTTTGTGTCTCAATGCGGCTTTTTCTTATCGCGTACTCAAGCGCCAAATTAAATAGTACGGGTGCGAGTGCATCACCTTGTCGAACACCTGATGTTATATCAAAAGAGTCAGAAACTGACCCTTCGATTACTATTCTACAGTTTGATCCCGATGTTGTGAGTTTGCACAGAGAAACAAGTTTCTCTGGAATACCAAGGCATATGAGTGCAGACCAGAGGTTGTCGCGGATGATGCTATCATATGCTTGCTTGAAATCAACGTAGAGCTGGTGAATGCTGATGTTGTACTCCCAACATTTTTCCAGAATCATCCTTAAGGTAAAACATTGATCTGTGGTTGAACGGTTGGGACGAAAACCACACTGATAGTCGCCGATGATAGATTCGGCAAACGGGATGAGCCGAGCGAGTACGACATTAGCTAGTATTTTATATGCAGTGTTCAACAGTGCGATTCCACGATAATTTGCACACTTTAGGCGGTCACCTTTTTTATGTAGCGGAACAATGAGAGCTGTTTTCCATTCAGCAGGTAGTTCTTCTTGGTCCCAGATTGCAAGAATCAGATCATATATACGTGAGACCAGAGCTGCTCCTCCATTCTTAAGTAGTTCTGCAGGGATTCCATCGATACCTGGTGATTTGCCATTTTTTAATTTTTTGATGGCAGCTTCCACTTCTTCTATTGTTGGGTAAGGGACAAAAATCTCCTCACTTGACGGAGCAATTGCTCGAATAGGATGAACTTCGTTCGTCCTATTCAGTAGGTCTTGAAAGTGGGATCGCCACACTTCCAGCACATCACGTTCACTTGTTGTAAGCTCGTTGTTTCCATTTTTGATGGCTGTAGATCTTGGGTGGAAATCTTTGGTCAGATTCCGCGCATTGGCAAAACACTCTTTCGAATTTCCATTAGCCGCATGTTGGTTGATGTTTTCGATACAGCTCTTCATGTGTTCGCGTTTCTTTTTCCGTAGGAGTTTTGCTGAGGCTTTTCTGGCGCATAGATAATCAGTTTGGGAGCTTCGGGTGTTTCTTGTTAACCATTTTTCTCGCAGTTTTTGTTTGTGCTCAATGCTTTCGCGGCACTCGTCATCAAACCATTCGTTACGTGATTTCGGTGGTCGTTTTCCGATTGTAGTTTGTGCTGCGGATATGATGGTTGATTGAAGCGTTTGCCATTCTTCTTGTATGTTTAATGGCATCTCAGATGGGATGTCATGCTCTTCTATGTTTTGCGTTACAATTTCCTGATATCTATTCAGTGTTTCCAGGTGTTTAAATGCTTCGACATTCCAGCGCACGGTCTTTTTTGCTTGCCTATTAAATGTAGATGATAATTTGCACTTATACTTAAAGATGACAAGCATATGATCGGTGTCCATATCAGCACCTCTGTATGATCGAACGTCAGTTACACTTGTAGAGTGTCTCTTAGAAATCATGACGTGATCGATTTGATTTTCAGTTCTTCCATCATTTGATTTCCACGTTGCTTTGTGGATTCTCTTATGAGGAAAGAAAGTGCTAGATATTACTAGATCATACATCATAGCCAGTTCAGCTGTGCGAAAGCCGTTATTGTTACTAGCATGATGCAAGCTGTTAGGGCCGACATGTGTTTTAAGTTCTGCACTTCTACCAATTTGCGCATTGAAGTCACCTACCACGATTTTTATATCGTGCCGCGGGATGTTATTGATGACTTCTTCGAGTTCTAGGAAGAACAGGTCTTTAATGTCATCTGCTTTGTCTTCAGTAGGTGCATGAACATTGATGATCGTTACATTAAATTTTTGCGTGCGGATTCTCAGTGTGCATAACCGCATATTAATTGGGCAGAAGTCGATAACATGCTGATTCACGCGACGGTGTATAAGAAAGCCAACTCCAAATTCTCCTCCGTTTTCATGACCGCAATAGTAGAGAGTGTATCCTTTGGCTGTTTCGTGGATTCCACTCCCTGGCCATCTTAGTTCTTGTAACGCCACTATATCCAGTGTATAGCTATTGATTTGGTTTGTAAGTTTCAGTAGATCTCCTGGTCTTCTAAGGCTTAGCACGTTCCAGGTTCCCATTTTTAAATCGTAGTCCGGGTACAGTTTCCGAGGTCGTTCTAATAGTGAATCCGAGATAATCCGAGGCCTGTGTACAGAATTCATGACAAGTAGTTTTTTACGGAAATGGGGTGTTAGCCCTTCGCCCAACCCAAATTTTCGTGAATGGGTTCGTTCTGCATCTTTAGGTCACCAGAAACAACCTTTTTACATGTTTATATAGCGAGCCGCTTGATCCAAGACAGACGCCCGCTACAAACCGCCCCTAACATGGAGAACAGACGCTTGCTACACGTTTATATAGCGAGCCGCTTGATCCAAGACAGACGCCCGCTCCAAGCCGCCCCTAACATGGAGAACAGACGCTTGAGTTGCATTGGTTTTGTGGCGCCAATGACTCGCCATGGTGCAGAATCATTGAGTATAAGCAGTATTTACTCTGCCCCTCTCAACTACACCAACCTAATTCTGTTAGCATTACCCAGGTAGCACGGCGTGGACGTAGAATTTCGGATTTCACTACCCACTTTCAAACTATAGCCTCAGAAATTTTCAGTTTTCTAACCTATGAGGTTTCAATTTTATAAGCATTATACCAAACCTACTGCAAGAAAAATCTCAAGCCATTGAATACCATAGCAAAATTATCAAATTCTCTTTTGTTTGTATTTTTTTCACTGAGTAAACTGTTTGAAAAAAAAAAAAAAAAAAAAAAAAAAAAAAAAAAAAAAATTAAATAAAAACAAAATACAACAATAACTATGATTTTGAATTAAAAATGTTTGATAATGTTTTATTATAAATTATGTGTGATGGTATAATTGAAGTTGTGACGTAGTTCATATGATGTTTGGTGGATTTAATATGTTATAACTAATTTTAACCAAATTAAACAAAACTGTTTCGAAATTGCATAAAGTAGTTTCGGTTAATGTATTTAATTTGTTTTGTGAAATTTGTTGGATAATTCCGTTTCTACTAAGTTTTTTGATTTTTAGTTTTGAGTTTAAAACACACTTTTTTAATATCTATATGATATTAAATCATATCATATAGATATTAAAAAAGTGTGTTTTAAACTCAAAACTAAAATATTTTATATATAATATCTAGTGCTCCAAAAACAAAAACAATTTTTTGATTTTAACTATTTTGAGACATCAAATGCCTTACTTTACATTGCAACCTTACGCATGCATATCTGTCTGATCAAGAAAACTACCTTTTTCTAGCGGACATCCTGCCGTTCTGACTTTTTTCTGTCTTGCGGATGTGAAACTTGGTAGAACACGTTTAGTTTGATCAAAATTTCATGATAATAAAAGAAAAGACTAAAATGAAATATGCAATGGTAATTTTAGTGTTGAATTGTATTGAATTTGGCACGGCAAAGTTGAATTGTACATTTTTTTGTGTTTTGTCGTACAACCTCAAAATATTTATAATAAATGTATAAAATTCATTGATATTTTAATGCATTGGTTCTGAATTAAATTGATTGCAAAATATTCTTGTTCAATCAAACATAAGTAATACTTTTTTGTATCTCATTGGTGCGAATTCCATTTCGTAATTTTGAATTTAAATTGTATATAATGGATATAATCGGCTATCTTACATTATTGGATTAGTATAAATGACATATATTTGTTGTATCATGATGTGCTGTATTTCAATGTATATAATTTTCATATAAATATAATTATGTGTCACAATAAGGACATTTTTCAAATTCGTGAAAATTTTGTTTACCGAAAAAAATCAATCATAGCTAACTGAGTGGATAAAATGACATATGAATAAAAAATTAAAAACCACATTAAAACAATAATCAACCTTTTGGGTGAAACCCTTAAGAAAATTAAAATCCTAATTAACAAATTAATTAAAATTTTGACATTCCGAACCTCGAAATATTTTAGGAACCATCAACGACTTTCTGCTGACAAAACCCGTCACGCAGTATATTTCTAAAGTTTAGAAGACGAAGATTACCTAAATTAAATTCAATATTCAAGCCTTGCAATTAAATTCAAGTTACCATCTTAGTAGATTAAACAAAATCATTCTAATAATATATAACATTTGTATTCCGACTATTGTTCTCAGTTTTTAATTAGAAAAGTGAGGTCTGCTGGTTTCTTTTAAAAATTTTATTTATTAGTTTTTAGTTTGAATAGTGTAGGCGGTTGGTGTCTTCTAACAACTATTTTCCAATAATTATTAGAAATGCGACTGGTTTCTTTTATAAAATAAAAAAATTGAGTTAATCAAATAAGAAAATTAGATTACAAAATATTAAAACTAAATAAATTATTAAATTAATTTTATTTTCAATTAAATTCTATATTAATCTTATTTTGAATTTTGTTTTAACTTTCTTACTAAAGATTTAATTTAGGTATTAACTAATATATTATCTTTTTTACTTAATTTAAACTTTTGTTGTAATTTTATATTATTTTTATATATTCTCATTAAATTTGTATTACTTTTTTTGCTAGCATGTTTTTGGAAATATTTTCGTTTGCTAGTATTTAAATTGAAATAAAGAAATTAATAAACTCGATAAAAAATAAAATAAATTGAAATAAATAAATTGAAATAAATAAATTAAATAAATAAATGAAATAAATAAAGTAAATTGAAATAAATAAATAAAATTAAATAATATACATAATTTTAATTATAAGTTCTAATTTAACGAAGATAAACGCTTGAAACATTAAAATATTTTAGTAAAATTTTAGAAATCTTTATAAGAATGCGACTTTATTTCTTCCTTAAAAATATAACTATTTTTGTGGAGCTGCCTAGTATTTTATCGTGTGTTTGTGACGATTATCTGAAATAAATTCAATATTCAAGCGCTTCAATTAAACTCAAGCTCAATATTCTTCTAGCTGTTAATTAGAAAACTCAAGTCCACTGGCTTCTTCTAATAATTTTATTTATTAGTTTTTAATTTGAATAGTGTAGGCGGTTGGTATTTTCTAACTATTATTTTTCAATAAGTTTTAAAAATAATAGTGAGGGCGGCTGGTTTCTTGTAAGAACTCCTCATGCATCTTGATACGAGAAGATTTATCATAAAATGGTGTTAAACCAAAATCTATTACACGCTTCATGTAAAAATCATTTGGAAATTTCACACATTTTCGAATCATAAATTCGATCAAAGCAGATTGAGTGGATAAAATAATAATATATTTGAATAAGAAAAATAGTTATTTATTGTACAAAATGATAAAATTGCACTTTTTCTTCGAGAGCGATTTTAGCGTCGAGGCGTCAGCCGAGATGCTAATAAGCATCGAGAAGATAATGAAATTTTATCATCGTGTGGAATACAACATTTTTTTCTATAGCAATTGTTAAAGAAGACCAAAAAATGAAGAAATATCAATGACAAATTTAATTTAAAAGTGTCAGAAAAAAAACAGTTTCACGAAAAAATGAGTATAGGTGGCTTTGATAACTTTTTAAGTTTTATAAACAAACAAACAAATCAATATTTTTGTTTTTTGCAAAAACTGAATTTGAAAAATATCTAGTTTGGGTTTGTGAATAGGTGTGATATTACAGAAGGAAACTGCTTTCTGATGTGGAAGAGGAGGCTTCAGAGGCAATTTCATTGCCTGAAATTTTGAACTGCCTGAAAAATTACGGATGGTATATATAAGAGAATAGCTGTGCTTTCAAAAATGGAAAATCTTGAAGAATATTAACAGCAAAATAATTATTTCAAAATACTCTATCTACCCTTGCTGCTAAAGTACTACTTTATCTACCCTTGATGTTAAAGTGCTACTTTTCCCTCTAATTTTAGTTGATATTAACAATTGCTATAGAAAAAAAAATCAAATTTTTAAATTTCAGCCTGGACTTGTTTTTTGTTTTATTATTATAGATATTCTAATCTCAAATAACCAATCTATTGAACTGTTGCCATCTAGTAACTATTTGTGGGAAGAATGTAATCTTTGGGTATCAGTAAAAAGTTGGGTTAATAATCAATTTCGTAACACGAATAGTTTTGCATTTCGGTACGTAACGTATGTGCTCGATTGGGCTACTTTCAGTAGTACATTTACTAATATAGGCTTAGTGTGTTTCGAATTCGTTTTTTAATGGTTAAGTGGCAGATCAAATAAAACGATTAAATATTTCTTTCTGGTTACGATATTCATTTTAAATTAAAAGAAAAAGTCAGTGCTTAAAAACGAATAAAGTACAAGTGCAGCAAATTGTTAATTACCCTGCGGTTTTAACTATCCGCCTTCAATTTAATAGAATGTTGATTAGTGTTTTGTAAAATCAAATCTAGAAAAGGTATACGAATCATTAAATATATCATATTATAATATCTTCCTAAAAATGTTGCAAATTTTACTTAATAAATAAAATATTCATGAATCTTAAACGAATATGAATTAAATTTCATTAAAATAAACGAAAAGAAATAAAAAAATATATTAGTCTCGACAGTTAACTAACCATCATAATGACATGAAACTTCAACAATCTCAACTTATTTATATTAAAATTTACAATTATCTTTGACACAAATAAAAAAAAATTTATGAACAACAAAAAAAAAATGAAACTCATTCAGACAGACGTCTCTAGTATTTTTCAGTTCTCCCAATCTGAATATTGTATACTAGTATATAGGAATAAAAATACAGAAACAACAAAATATCCAACACTGTGCCTGCTGTGTACAATAGAACTGGCTAATTTGAAGTGACTCTGCACTTTTTGAGTTATTTCATTTTTTTTTTATTTTCTAAACTTTTTTGAGTGTATACGGATTTTTTTTTTATTAAATCACAGTTTTGGGTTTCCTTTTTTATACTATATATGTATATATTTTGTCTACTTCCAATTAATTTTTTTTCTATTTGAAGATTCAATCAAGAAAGTTTTACTTTTTATAATGAAATGACAATAAATTTTTAGATAATCAAATTAACGATATAACGATTAATTGATTTATAAATAGGAAGAAAAAAACGATAAACAAATTTGTGATGGAAGTTTAAGAAAGTTAAAGGGGGTGGAGGAAGAGAGGATGATACTTTTATTCATATTAATGAGATTTATAAGAAACGATAACATATTTTAAGCCAAGTGTAAACAAAATTGTGTCATTTAAAGCAAAATAGCAGAGCCTTAAAATAACTCTATGTGTGGGCTATAATTATTGAGGAACACAGTGCGTCTCACGACCAAGGAATATGTCACTAGATGGATTATATAGGCAACCCGTATCTTAGTTTTGATCCTGGAACTTTTTAAAACATGTTTGTCTTTTGTTTCTTATTTTATTTTTATTTTCTCTATCATATCATGTAATATTTGCACAAAGAATTGCATCCATCAACAGCTCAGAACGCATGTTGCTGTGGGACCTAGATCTTAAAATGTTTTTGTGTATTGTTGTGATATACTTATAGTAATTCCAACTACACAGCACATTTTATTAAAAAAAATAAAACTCACCACTTGATCCGCGGTACAAAAAATGTTGTTAAACATGAGGTCGTTTCACATCCTTCACATCCCTCTCACTCCAATTAATTCATTATTATGTTTTACTAACTATATTGTGTTAGATCACGAGTTTAACACTCAAATCAAATTTCAGGTCGATAAGATTTATAGTTTACGATATAATCGATGATAAATGACGGATAAACAGCGCAGTCTCACCAATAGGTTTAAAAATACTGAGCTATCTCGAGTAGTGTAGGAGGAGGTTTTTCTGGTGGTCTATGAAGATCCACCAGTTGGTAGAGCACGCAACACCCTATCTTCACCCTGCGCTAGTTCAAGGGTGTGTGAATTCTGGTGACCAACCTTTTTGCAAATTTAAAATAAATTGAATCGCGTGCCATAAAAACCACCCAGGCTTCCGAAAGAGATGGCCGCCATGCCACAACTCTCCCTTACTTATTTAAATTAGCACTTTATTTTTACTTAAACTTGTATAAGCAAACCAATGAAAACACAATTACAGAAGTTTAAAATAATAAAAAAAAACAAGAACCTTTACCTGAGTAATCCCAACGATTCCAGAACTGGTTAATTGATATCTGCTGCTTTTCTTTCTCCCTTTTCTGGACCTAACTTGGACATCTCAGACAATTGAGTCATTTCCCCTTCTATTTTCTGCTCTTGGTTTTTTTCCCTTTTGGGAATCATCTCCATCTCCATTAACTTTTACCAAATCCTAAATCCTAGATTGTGCCGGATGGAAAATCCTCAATATCAATCTTCTTTCCATTCGTCACATCTCCCCATTCTTTTAATTGGATTACTTTTCAAAATCATAAAAACCTTCTTCAAAATTTATCTAAAATTGAAAATGAAAATTGGTTGACATTCTACAATCGACAAAAATTTAATAGAAAAAAAGTTTGCATTGCAAATTTATTATACGAAATTTATTATACGAAACTAAGGTAAACGAACTAATTGACGACACATGAATTATGTTAAACTAATTAATGTGTCGACTGTCGATATTAAGTTTCATTAACCTTGGGGTGTAAGTAAATTGAATTTTATTTGATTGTAATTTGAAAACCAATCAAATTACAAATTTTTTTATTTACTTTAATTAATTGGCAAAAATTTTCCAACACTATTTTTTTTTTACTAATGGAATAAAAATTTATTGGTTTAATCGGGGAGGCGAGGTTAGAATTCTGAAACGGACAGATGTTCCGTTTGAATTCGAGATATTTGTTTGTTTTGTTTTGTTTGGTGTTGGCACGAAAATAGTTGAAGTTTAAAGGATTAAGTTTAAAGGATTCTGAAATAGGGATATTCCCATTTGAATCCAGTGAGTTTGTTTTGTTTCGGTGGTATTTTAGTGTCTAATAAGAAAATAAACGCTAACAGTTTAAATTGGTTTTTACTATTCAATTCAAAAACAACATTTGTAAAATTCATTAACCTAGAAACAAGTTACAAGAGTTAATCAGAAACAATATTGCCTGGTGTTTATAAATAACTTAAAGATTAGTGCTACTTTACAATATAAAAGTAAATTACTTGAATCAGTAGTTAAAACAAAAACTATTATAAACTAAATATGATTTATGTGAGAACTTGTTGTGCTAATAATAATATAAAAATCAATCTAAGTTATAAAGACATGTTTCAAATAAATTTTTATTTATTGTAAAAAATTAAGTTATAAGTTGAAATTATCCAATAAATAAACTAATACATAATTTATTAACAAAAGATTAATAAATACAAACGTTTGTGTCAAACTAAATCTTTAGTCCAAATAAAGTTTATACAGAAAACGAAGTTGAACTGGTGTTTTAAATTGTTTATATGAGACGTTTCATCAGGCGGATAGCAACTCATCAGGATGCAGTAAGGTATGAGTTTTATTATTTAGTTTTGTAGCTAGTTTGTTCTTATAAATTATAAGGTAAATTAATGTTTTAAATATACCGTTGTTTTCTGCTGTTGTAAATGTATAACTTAAATATGTGGTAATTTCAAATTTCATGGTGTGAGATGAGTTTCGACAAACCCCTGGGTTCCCTCCCCATTTCCCCCTACATGTGCCTGTCCATTTAAAATGAATTGCGTTTCCACTTTTGTTTCTATTGACCGTCGTGGTTCTGTGTTATTATTTTAAGTATGTCAGTCCCTTAAATCGAGATGCGTGTAGCCAAACCCCACCCCAGTCTGAGCAAAAGTCGTGGAATGACTGCCTGTGGCTACACAAAAACGCATCCCGATATTTGTTATATTTCCGGCGGGTTATTTTCAGATATTCGGATGGGTGAAAAACATAGTTGTAGACGTTTCAATGTCCCAATTAATTTCCATTTCATGGACAATCTCTTGTCTTCCGATGTTCGGAGGCTATGTCAATCACCCAGCATCTTTAATCCCAGCCTGCCGGTTATAAGATCCAAAGTCTACTCCATTTCTCGCATGGAGGGATCAGTTTTTATTGTTTTGAAAATTTTTTATTTTTGATCTACCGGTGTGACAACCTCGCGTGCTCTAGTCCCTGCTATTGACATACGAGTTAACGTGAGATATCATATACCACTGGCAATAGCAGTGAGATATCACTAGCCAAGGTGACATCTTAGGGGTGGAAGCGGATGAACTGTATTCAGTCAATGGTAGCACCTTCAATCTTAGCTATGAAATAATCCTTGATGATGAGACGCTATTGCTTCCTTGAAGAAACGAGCCTTCATATATCTCTGTGTGGGCTTTAATCTTCAAGAAAGACAGAGCGTCACAGGATCAAGGAATATGCAACCAGCTCGATTATTGGCAACTACAGTTTTGTTTTGTTTCAGCAAATGTTTGTAAAAACTTGCTATTTACTTTTATTTTCTCTATTCTATCATAAAATATTGGCCATGTCATATTTTGTCAGTGATAGAATTTTTTGTTTAATTATCAATTCTTTGATCAAAAATATAAAAAAAAACAAAAAAAGAAAGATTTACGTCCATCCACATCTTTGAACGTATGTTGTTGTGGGACCTTGGTCTTAAAAGGTTTTTATGTGTTATTGTGACACATATTGTAATTCCTACTACACAACACATTTTATTTAAATAACACAGAAAATTTTGTTTTAGTACTTTATTATTCTTTATTCGAAATTTATAACACATATATAATTGTTTATCCATTCACATAACCTATAAATAGGAACATGCTTACACTAGAAGTTTTTAGGTAATTTGAGTTTTTAGGTAGTTTTCAATTATTATCTTTTTCATTTGTTTTACATTAACTTAAACAAACCACCAGCACTTTAATTATTTTTATAAAAAATACACCATTTCGACCCTTATGGTTTAACACACAAAAACTCCACCCAATTAATTTATTTTTGTCAACCTTCACAAAAACGGAAACTCAACCGTTCCAACCAACTAGCCAACCCAATCTCCAACTGTCCAACATCATAAACCAACTTTTCAATCCGAAATTCCAACACCAGTTGCTAGTCAGAACTCCTAAAAAACCAAATTCGATGGCACAAACCATGAAAGAACTTAACTGTCAGCATAAATTTTCTTTTTCATTCAAATTTTTTATTTTGCAATTCTTTTTTCAATCTTCTTATATATTAATACGCTAACGAAAATTTTGTGGAGCCTAAGGCTTTTTTATTCGCAGATGGATTCATTTCAAATTTTCACTGCTATTTGATATTAGTGTAACTTAGATTTTAAAGATTTTTCACACAAATTGGATCATAAATAAAAAAGTTATAGACGAATTAAATTTACTTCTTTATATAGCGGACTCCCCTTACAAACTAAAATCGAGTCGTCGAACATAGATTGTTTAGTGAAAAAAAAGATTTCCGGTTCTGTCAAAGCATTTATATATACCATTGAATTTCAAAAACGTGGTCTTCCGCATGCTCATATTTTGTTAAATTTGTCAGCATGAATGTGTGAAACGCCATACGATGCATGGACCATGTGGTGCTCTAAATCCCAATTCTGTTTGTATGAGAGATGGTAAATGTAGTAAGAATTTTCCAAAACCTTTTTCTGAAAATACTAAAGAATTTGTGAATGGTTATCCTTTGTATCGTCGACGTGATAATGGTATGAGTGTTAATGTACGTAGTGCATCTCTTGATAATAGATATGTTGTTCCATATAATCCTTATCTTCTTGCAAAATTCAATTGTCATATTAACGTGGAATATGTACGACTGTTAAAAGTGTGAAATATGTTTACAAGTATGTATATAAAGGGTATGATTCTGCCAATGTTAAATTGAGAGTGAATGAAGAGAATGCAGTGAATAATGATGATGCGATCGTGGGAAATGAAATTGAAGATTTTTTTAATGGACGGTATGTTGGTTCGACTGAAGCTGCTTGGCGCATATTTAAATTCTTCTGTGGTTTGAATGTTCCTCCGAATGCTTAAGCTTTATGGATTGAATTTAGAAATAGTATGATTGAAGACTTTTTATGAAATTACGATGAAGATGTGTCAATTAATCGAGCCTTGATTGAAATTCATGAAATTCTTCTTACACATAATGCTTCATGTGGTGATCTTGGTCTTCCGATTCCACAATATAACTTACATATTGGCGATGGTCAGGTCATTTTGATATTGAAGAAGAAGCTATAGTTTTCGATAGAATGTATGAAAATGCAAATAATAAGCAACGTAGTGTGATTGATATTGTTTTGCGTGAAGCTCAATTCCATGATACTCGAAGTAATGTTTTTTTCTTGACAGCTCATGCAGGTTCTGGCAAAACTTTTGTTCAAACGGCAATCATTCATAAATTTAATTCATTAAATCTTTCGTGTATTGTTACTGCCTTCAGTGGTAATGCATCAACTCTTATGATTGGGGGGCGAACTTTGCATAATGTTTTTAATTACCAATTCCATTATTAGAGAATTCAATGCCAAATATAACTCCAAACAGTGTACATGGCACATATATTAATAATGCATCAATCATTATTATAGAAGAAAGTGTTCTATTCATGCTTTAAAATTAATTGATCGTTTGTTAAGAGATTTGACTCCAAACAAAGAAAATAAAAATAAACTGTTTGCAGGCAAAACTCTTTTACTGAGCGGTGACTTTCGCCAAATGCTTCCAGTTATACCGCATGGCTCACGTTCTATTTTAATAGAAAATTGTATTACATCTTGGCAAGAATTTATTAACTTTAAAATTTTGAAATTAAATCAAAACATCAGAGCTCTCCCTCATAAAATGGAATTTGTAGAATTTCTTAGAAGACTCGGTAATGGTGATATGCAAAGTTTTCTACAGTTTGGTTCAGATATCATTGAAATTCTTCATTTGAAGACATTTTTGGAAGTATTTCTGATACAATTTTATCTGATGACATTTTGAGTTCCGTCATTTTAGCCCCCAAAAATAATGATTGCAATGAAATCAATTCTAAAATCTTGAGTATTATGCCAGGAGAGGAGAAAGCATATTTTAGTTTTGATAAAGTTGTTTGTGATGACATTCGTGAGCAGAACAATTTTCCAATAGAATTTTTAAATAAATTGAGTGTAGGAGGTTTGCCACCTCATAAATTAGTTTTGAAAGTGAATTGCATTGTTCTTCTCATACGTAATTTAAATACAGGTCAGCATTAGTAAATGGAACATGAATGCGTGTAAAAGTTATGCACCGAAATTCAATAGATTGTGAAGAGTTGACTGGTGTAATGCGAGGTGTACGTATTCTAATTCCACGCATTCATTTGACTTATTCTGGAACTCTTCTTCCATTTAAATTTCAAAGAACTCAATTCCCTATTATTCGTGCTTTTGCTATGACTATTAATAAATCTCAAGGTCAGACATTCAACAGAGTTGCCATTTTACTTAAAGAACCTGTATTCACACATGGTCAATTGTATGTTGTTGCAAGTAGAGTGCGTGCGTTTGAATGTTTGAAATTTTATATTTATGATACATCTGACCAAGGTTATTTGTTCGACGATGATAGAGTTTTCACAAAAAATATCGTCTTCCCAGAAGTCATTGTTACCTGATTTTTTCTCACTTTTCTCAAAAACTTTTTTCTGTGCGTTTGCTTTTGCCTCAATATGCGTGTTTTTTAGTTTCATATTGAGGCTGAAGTTGCCATTCAGTTTTATCATTTTCATCGTTAAACATATTTAAATATTTGTTTTTGATAATAATTGCTGTTTCAATTGTCTATTAATATATAAAATAAAATATAAAATTTTCATGTATGACCGAATTTCGGTCACGAGACTATATCCTATATTTTTAAAAATAAAAATTGAAAATTATGCTATCATTTCTCACTACCACTTTTGAAATCATTACTTTTACGTCAACAAAATGTCTACGCAAAAACTTTATTTATAAGCATAGCCCTCCTAGTTTTCATAAATAGGTGAAAAAAATGTAAAAAAATTATCAAAGAATTTAAAACGGCTTACCGGAAAAGTGTCAGATGTACTTCGGAATGTTTTAAATAATTAAAATGTTCTCACACAAGTGGGTTGAGAAGTCGATTTTAAATATTTAACATTTATTTTCGAATAATTCTATAGTAATGAGAACGGGAAAAAGAAGTACAACTGACACCGAAGATTTTGCCCATTACAGTAGCACTGTTGTATAAAAATATATTGTGATTAACCCTGATGTTCTTATGCGACAAATGACGTCGATCACATTGTGGGATGTTTCAATGCCGTCGAATTAGACTCTGTTAACATAGTTAATGACGTCGCTTGGCCTGCTGCTGGTGAACAAAATCGTATAAATAAAAACAAATAATAGATTTGGAATTTTTATATTTACCTTCAAATTAACTAACCTGAAGTTTCTTCTTCCACTTATCCTCATGTAGATTATGTCATTTAATATAAATTTATAGATTTTATTAATTTATCAAAATTAAATGATTGCACAACATTAATCTTCAGTGTGTGGTCTCTCATGCATTGACGATAATTTATCGGTAGTAAGAGAAAGTTTAATGCATGAGATTGAGAGATTATATATTGCTACTCATAACTAAAATAATAGTACTTTATGATGCAAGTACGTAAAGCTTTTTTGACGTATGTGGAGTTTGTAAATCGAGGCGCCAGACAAGATTTGCACCCACATTAAGTACAAAATGGCTTATGTCCATGCATCATATACTATTTTTTATTCACCGCAAACATAATATTTAAAAAAATTGTTTGATCTAAATCAAAATTAAAACTTCGATAAATTTTAAAATGAAAATTTGTTGAACAAGTAACATTTGACCGAAATATTTCTTATTTTTTTTAAACAAATCGTATAACTATGACAACAAAAATAACAAATATTTTAATTGGATTATGAAATTTTGAATTAAAGTTGCTTTGATAAAAATTTCTATTTTTTATAGAATTTAAACAAATTTAAATGTTTTTCAACTTTTTGGGCGTAGCTATGACAACAAAATATATGGTTAAAAAGTGAGAGTTTAAGGTCGAAAATCACAGTAATAAAGCCACACTTTAATATATAGGCGAATAAAAATGGTAATTGTGATTTAACTGAAAAGTAGTACGGTTGTAAAAATTTAAATAACAACAAATTAATTTTGTTTTGTGACTTCGTTGCCAACAGGTAATTATATACACCTATTTGTACTTTAAAAATTAAATTGTTTATTGATATGTTAGTAAATTAAAATTCTTTTTGCTAAATTGTAATTTAAATAAAAATATAAAAATTGTCGATGGAAAATAAATTTATAGTTTGTATACATATACTGTATCAACCGAGACTTGGCCAAACATTTTTAAAACATTTTGTTTGACTAGACATATGCTTTTCCACAAATATAATAATATATAGAATTGAAATAAAAAATTGAATTGAATAGATAAATGATATGTTTTTATTATCACAGTATTTAATTTGATAGACAAAAGGTGTTATTTTTTGATTTTGTATTTTTACGTGGTGTAGTTAACCCCAATAACAAACTGCTGAATTTGTGTATTTGTTGGTTTTCCGCTGCAAATATTGCGTTAGATAATATATGATTTCTTTTGATTTGTTTTTTTCTACATTGTGTATTAAACATAGCTAAAAAACTGTTGAATTTAAATTTTTGATGTTTTTTGCGCTGATATCATTTCTTTTTGTTGATCCATATCCAACAAATATCTCATCCATATCTGGTTATTATCAAATCCATATTCAATTAATATCCAATCCATAAACAACACATTTCCAATCATTATCCAATCCATATCCAATCCATATCTAATCCATATCCAATCCATAATCAGTTCATATCCAATCTATATATAACCCATATTCAATCCATATCCAATCCATGTCCAATCCATATCCAATTCATATGCAATCCAAAAGACAACAAAAACTGAAATCTACCTAAAAACAATCTTTATTTCTAAGAAAAACAATTATTTTGCGGGTTTGAAATATAAATTAGCTGATTACACCAACAATCACAAAGAAATGATAATTATTATTATTATTAATAATAATAATTATTTAAAGTAAAGTATTCAATATACAAATCAGTCGATTACATCCGTTAAGATTTTTTTCGGAACATAGGTCATTTGTACTGTAATAGTTATTTACGATATGAATTTCGTAACGAATCATATTAAGATACGAGATGGGAAAATTGTCATTCGAGGCTGAGGCCGAGATTGATAACTCATCGAGGATCGTAATATGATGTTACGAAATGAATATTGTACAACGTTTTATCTACTATCAACTTTTATATTAATTTAAGAAATAAAAATAATAAAATAAAAGAAAAAAGATTATTAAATAATAAAATAGTAGGCCGGTGATTTGTTTACTGCCATTGTTTCACAATATTCTGTTCATTGCTTATTAGCATTTAGTATCAGGCAAATAATAGTTAAATATGAGTGATTCGGCAGAAGACTCCGATGTGGAAGGAAGACTCCATGCGTGCCGGCATGCAAATGCTGCGATTTCACTTCTGATACCAGCAAAATCAAAAGTGGGATACGTAATGGAGTATAAAAAATTTGAGGATTGGTGCAATGGAAAAAATATAAAGGTGATATCTGAGAGAATTTTTCTTATTTCGCAGGCAAGTCTGAAAAATAAAAGTCATCTTCGTTATGGACACATTACTCCATGTTGGGATCTCAATGAAGAAAAATATTGGTATAAGCAAATTCAAGCAATTAATTGCATTTTTATAAAGAAAGAGGGAAGGATATAACCCAAAGAAACTTTGTATATTTTCAAAAGACGGAATACATAGGTTTTTTTCAGAGGTGGTTGACTAAAGTTATTTGATCACAAAGGTACTATTTTCATATCCCAATCATACACCATAATATTATTAATTTCCTAGGTGTCCTTAATTGTTGGTATTTTTGAAGCATATCGTAAAGAAGAACTAAAGAATTTGAAGCTTTCAGACATATGTGACAAGGAAACGTATATTAAAATTGTCATACCTAATACGAAGAGCAAAATTTATAGAGAATTTCCGATCACAAAGGAAAATATTCCGGGATATGACTGCTTGGATAATTTTCGAAAATATTATCGTCTTCGCCCTAAATCTGCAACACATGACCGATTTTTTTTAAACTACAAAAATGGTAAATGTGCAGCGCAGCCGGTGGGAATAAATACTTTTGGGTGTTTGCTAAAAGATATTAGTACCAATTATTTAGGCTTGGTAAATCGAACGAGCTAGCTATACAGGTCATTGTTTCCGCAGATCGTAGAATTTCGTGATTTTTGGCTTGATGAGTTATTTTCAAATATTCATAACTTCGGTTCTATTAAAGATAGAAACTTCTAATTTGTTTTAGTTAAAAGATGCTAATTAAAAAAAATAAAATTAATAAAAAATATTCAACAAATTCCAATTGTTATAAACAAATAAAATGTTCAAATCTATCTTTAGTCATTGCCCCACCCACGATATGAGTTTTTAGTATGATTCTACGTTTCATTACCTATAGAAAACGTTTTTTTAATTAATGGAGAAATGATTTTTACTGTTCGAAATAAATTAATTTATCGAGCGCGGGACGACAAAAAGTGCCATATATATGGGTCATTCTTTTACATACCAAGCAGATTAGGACGAAATGTGCCTAATACATTTTTGATTCAGCTGAAATTTTTTTTATCGGGTTCTATATAAACAAAAAGATATGCTAGCTCGAGGATTTTTTGTTTTTTTTTAGTTAATTTTTCCAGCGCGGGACGACAAAAATTTATGAAATTGTTTGTCGTCCCGTGCTCGGTAAATTAGTTTATTTCTAACAGTAAACCTCATTTCTCTTCGTCTGGCGCCTCGATTTGCAAACTGCACACTCCGTCAAAAAAGCTTGGCTTTACGTACTTGCATCATAATGTACTATTATTTTAGTTATAAGCATATACTATTTTTTATTCACCGCAAGCAAAATATTTTAAAAAATTGTTTAATCTAAATCAAAATTAAAAATTTTATAAATTTTGAAATTGAACCTTTGACCGAAATATTTCTTTTTTTTTTATTAAACAAATCGTATAACTATGACAACAAAAATAACAAATATTTTAATTCGATTATGAAATTTTGAATTAAAAGGTTGCTTTGATAAAAATTTCTATTTTTAATAGAATTTAAACAAATTTAAATGTTTTTTGCCTTTTTGGACGTAACTACGAGAGCAAAATATATGGTAAAAAAGTGACACTTTAAGGCCGCAAATCACAGTAATAAAGTAACACTCTAATATGTAGGCGAATAAAAAAGGCAATTGTGATTTAACTGAAAAGTAGTACAGTTGTAAAAATTTAAATAACAACAAATTAATTTTGTTTTGTGACTTCGTTGCCAACAGGTAATTATATTACTACGAATCTTAATTTAATCAATAAACAACTTAATTTTTAGAGTACAAATAGGTACTCTAAAAATTAAGTTGTTTATTGATTAAATTAAGATTCGTAGTAAATTAAAATTCTTTTTACTAAATTGTAATTTAAATAAAAATATAAAAATTGTCGATGGAAAATAAATTTATAGTTTGTATACATAACTGTATCAACCGAGACTTGGCCAAACATTTTTAAAATATTTTGTTTGACTAGACATATGCTTTTCCGCAAATATAATATTTTATAGAATTGAAGTAAAAAATTGAATTGAATACATAAATGATATGTTTTTATTATCACAGTATTTAATTTGATAGACAAAAGGTGTCGTTTTTTGATTTTGTATTTTTACGTGGTGTAGTTAACCCCAATAACAAACTGCTGAATTTGTGTATTTGTTGGTTTTCCGCTGCAAATATTGCGTTAGATAATATATGATTTCTTTTGATTTGTTTTTCTACATTGTGTATTAAACATAGCTAAAAAACTGTTGAATTTAAATTTTTGATGTTTTTTGCGCTGATATCATTTCTTTTTGTTGATCCATATCCAACAAATATCTCATCCATATCTGGTTATTATCAAATCCATATTCAATTAATATCCAATCCATAAACAACACATTTTCAATTATTATCCAATCCATATCCAATACATATCTAATCCATATCCAATCCATAATCAGTTCATATTCAATCCATATCCAATCCATGTCCAATCCATATCCAATTCATATGCAATCCAAAAGACAACAAAATATGAAATCTACCTAAAAACAATCTTTATTTCCAAGAAAAACAATTATTTTGCGGGTTTGAAATATAAATTAGCTGATTACACCTACAATCACAAAGAAATAATAATTATTATTATTATTAATAATAATTATTAATAATAATAATTAAAGTAAAGTATTCAATATACAAATCAGTCGATCACATCCGTCAAGATTTTTTTCGGAACATAGGTCATTTGTACTGTAATAGCTATTTACGATATGAATTTCGTAACGAACCATATTAAGATACGAGATGGGAAAATTATAATTCGAGGTAACTCGAAATTAATTTTTCCAATGTTCTCCAATTTTATCTCAATTTATCCACATACAAAATTTTAGATAAATTAGAGAAAGCACATTGAACCTTTTTCAGTTACGTGCATTAATCAGAATTCTCGGGCAGGAAACCGATTTTATTCAACAAGCGTCTATCCCAATATCGACATATCCTCAAAAAATGAATTAATTTTCCCAAAGCTCTCAAAATTTTATCTCAATTTATCCACATACAAAATTTTTAAACAAATTAGAGATAGCACATTGAACCTTTTTCAGTTACGTGCATTAATCAGAATTCTCGGGCAGGAAACCGATTTCATTCAACAATCGTCTATCCCAATATCGACATATCCTCAAAAAATAAATTAATTTTCCCAAAGTTCTCAAAATTTTATCTCAATTTATCCACATACAAAATTTTTAGAAAAATTAGAAAAGACCATCTAACTTTTATCTGCATAAATAATAATTCTCGGACAAAAATTTTGGCAAAATCACATGAAACGAATTTAGGCCTCTCTCAAATACGTATATTTATCATAAATTTTGGACTACAATGCGAAAACAGTTCAGCAACTACAGTCTAACCATCGTCATATCCTCGGAAACATATTAAATATTTAAAGTTTTATCTACACCCCCAAACCCTCATGAGTGTATGAAACATCTTCTTTAACATGGATGCATTACAATTTCCAACCTGCAACTAGCTATAATTCGTCCATCTAATTACATCACTAAAAAATCTTTAGAGTCGAATAACAAGACGTTTCAAAATTTTCAAAGTTTGTCTTAGCTTCTGAACTTTATTTTGGTTATGATGCAAGTTTAATTTATCAGGTAACATATCGTTAATTACTGTATAACATTAATAATTTATAAAATATGTTTCACATTAACAAAACTAATTAAAGAAATTTTTATATAAAGATAAAATACTAAATTTTACAAATCGTTTAAAATTTTGTTTTGGTTATAGTTGGGCTTTTACAAAAAACAAAATTTTACAAAAAACTAGCGTGACTGTCAATTTTCTGGGCTGAGAGTTGATATTTTTTTATGACAGTGGAAAGTGTCACGACATAAATGTTTAGTGTTGCCATCGCATTTTTACGGGATGAAAAACGGGCTAACTTCACATACATACAAACTTTGCGTACTTTTGCGAGAACAAATGAAACAAATGCTGTTATAGGTTGTAAGATTAATAATTTGTTGTGAGGAAGTTATTATTTTATTTTATTACGGTAATAATCCACTATACTCATTACTCACCGATTGTTCTAAAAACCACTCAGCGTTACTAGCTTCATCGTTCATTCATTGGTTTTCGTCTCCCCATATCCATCCTTCGACAATCCATAAATGAGCAAACAAAAATATTACTATGTATACAAAACAGCACAATACCAATAATCCGACAACTTGAAAAGAAAAAAAATCTAATTTAATGTTTTTGGCGATATTTTTCTTTACAATTTACATTTATTAGTATTTTTCTTTCTTCCGCTTTCCTAATCAAAAAAGCAAAGAAAAAAATGAACAATAATAAAACTGTTTTCCTCAAACTTTCTTACGAAGTGTTGTTGTTGGTTCGTATTTCTTTTATTTTTTTTATTTTCGTTTTCATATTATATTCTGTCAATTACAATACTGTTTCAATCTATTCCCATTCCGTTGAGTTTTAGTGGATTTACACAGAGCTTAAATTAATTTTTGACAGCTATGTTAGTACGTTACATCGTTACGTTCTTAAAGCAATAAAAACAAAGACAAATTCAGTAACAATAACTATATGACTGTATAATAAAAAACATATATGTATATGTACACTTTATGCACAAATATGGAATTTTTAAATAATATTTGATCGGTCTTAAAATCAAAACAAGCGAAGTTTATTATTTGCCCATCCTAACAATAAGAACACTCAGCATTCTCATTCAAATAAAATATTCCTTTTTCATGTCTTTTGTTTGCTCCTTTTTTTAATTTCACCCTCATTTCCAACATTTCATAATTTTTTGTTGTTGTTTTTCTTATATTCATTTTATTTATATACTCTATCTCTTTGTATTTCTTTTAACTATACAAAATATTTTCTCAATATTTTATTTCCAATAACTTCAAATCCGAACAAAATTAAAAAACATCAAATACAAAGAGAAAAATAAAATAGTATATTTTTTATCTATTTTTCAGTGATGCGATGAGAAACGTTACTCAAAACTTTGATAAAATCATTAATCATAATATGAACTTGAACAGTTAGTTGAACAGAACAATAACAGTGAGATCGATTTTAATATGTGGGGGTTGGAGATGTAGATATTTTGTGATTAGAAGTATATACATACAACTTTGTGAATAATTACCAAGAAAATAAAAAGCATTAAAATCATTTTAAATTAACCGTTCCAAAAATGTTTTTGAATTAAATAAAATAAATATATATTTTATATAAATGCATTTTATTGCAAAAAGAAATTGATAAAAGTGCCATCTATTGTTGAATAGAAAAAATATAGAAAGCTTTAAAAAGCTGTTTCTTCTAAAAAAAGTTTTATTTACATAGAATTTACAATGATTTTATGAGTTCTTAAAAGTTGAACAATATTTAAATTAAAAATGTTTACATACCCAATTTCGTTTATCATTATTTATTTATAATTATAGAACGATGAACGAGATCGCATCTGAAATGGATTGCAACCCATTATAGGACCTATAAACAAACTTAAAAATTTATAAACTGCGGATAAAAAATTTCTTTTGCTTTTCGTCGATTAACTACTTAAAGGGTTTGCCCAATATTTAAATATTAAAAATTTTGAAGAAGCTTATTATTCTAAATACATTTGTGCGCTTGTTCTATTAACCCACAGCGAAGCAAACAGTCATTGTGGGTTATATATACCTTTAATTAATAATACAAATCGTAAATCCTTAATTAAATATCGATACCAATTAAACATTTCGCGTAGAAGCATATTCTATGTTTAGTAAAGACATCAACCATTAAAAAGCAAAGCTTAAAAATATTTGTTCAAACAAAAACTTTAGTTTTATCAAACTTAATGGATTTTTATCGACTTTTTAAAGATATAAAATAAATACATTGTCACTCAGTTTCTTTGAATAAAAAATGGGCTTATCAACAACGTTTAAATAGATTTAGATCTCGTTTATCTTTACAGTATTTACTTCCTATAATCTTTTGAGATTTTTTTCTAAAGCTCGTGTAATATTTTCTTTTATGGTAAAAGAAACGTTATCTAAAATTTTCATCTATTATATAAAGAGATAAAACTTGTTTTTTTAAACAACATAAATTGTGTGAATTGGAAATATGCATTTTTTTTGTATTGGAATTATGTTGGAAATATGTATAAAATCGGAAATATGTATATATTTGCGGATGTTAAAAAAGAATTTTTTTGGGGAAAGTCAATGTTATATACAATTATAAATATATGTATATTCAATTAAATTTAATTCCATTTTCAATTGAATTTAATTGTACGTTCATAAAGTGTTAAAAAAAACAGGGTTTTAGGAATAGATCTTTATCATGGTTAGTAACAAAGCATATAGTCGGATTTTTTTGCAGCTTATATGAAGTCTGCCTCTCTCTCAATTTTTACTCATTCTCTTATATTTTCCCGCTCTTTTTAAAAGAATCCTTCAAAACCTTTTAAGATTTTCTATCTTCATTGTTCATTTTTTTCTATATCATTTATTTGTTTAACTATTAATCTACCATTTTCTATAGTCAAAAATTTTACAAATAAATAATTTCTGTCAATCATCTGTCAAATATATTTTCTAAAGTCCAACCATACGCAACATCTCAACAATTTTATGTTGAGTAACCAATCAAAGTAAGTTATTCAATTCAATCACTTCCAGCCAGCACGTCCAATTAGATAAGTAAATTTAAATATCTTCATTTATATAGATTTCACATCTTAAATTTCACTTCATAATGATGATGGATCGGTTAAAGGATATAGAAACGAGTACAGTGGCGTAGCTAGCATGGGTGGCACCCGGGGCGGATATTGTGGTGTCACCCCAAAAATAAAAACTGTCAATAATAATAAAAAGCCGATAAACGTAATTTATAATTTTTTTTAATTAATACAAATGAGCATTATTATTATAAGCCCGCAAGTAATTTTTAACTAATTTTAATTTGCTGAAACTCCTCTCACACGAAGCCACTAATACGCAAATAGTCATAAATAACTTTAGTGCGACCGTAAGATTCGGAAGAAATTCTAAAAAATCCCATTCTACGATGAATTTCAAAAAGACTAGGTACACCCAGTTAGAAACTGTAACATTGGCCGCTTTTAAATGCCTCCTCACCCTTTGTATCTCTATGAGGAGTTCTGTTGCCAATACCGCATCATAAAAACCAGTAAATTTTGATACCGTTAATTTTAACTCTTCACTGTTCGCCAAAAGCTAAGTGTTTGTCTGCACAACCTCGAACAATGAAGCTAAATCTTGAACTGACTTCAGTCTAGTTCGGAGTTCAACACTGAATCGGTCAAGACATTCCAACATGTCCTTTTCAAGTTCTCAGTGTCAGTCCAACATCAGGTGCAAACTCACCACCCGTTCGTTTTTTGCGTTTTTATGACGAATTCGGCTTTCCATTGGAATGACATAGTCCTCCGATTTTTTCGCAGCAAGATCTATTGCCTCTTCTACAATGAGACTTCATTATGAATTGACTCTATTTTTGTAGCAAATTGATCAATATTCAAGCCCGTGCTTTGCAATCCAATCTGAGCACAGATATTATTTCTCTTAGAATATCATTCCAAAACAAAAGATAGCAAAGAAACGAAAAATCACATGCTGCATTGTTAAGATTCTGTTCAGCGCCTCTAGTGTCTACATTTTCTTGTTGATCACTTAACTTCTCAATTTCAGCCACAATCCCATCAAAGTTTTCGGCCAATACTTTTACTGCAGCATAATGAGCACTCCAATGCGCTGTTAAGAGTATTTTAACAGTTGCTTTGTTGTGTTTAGCAAGTACTTCCCAGCGGCTAGTCGAAGCAGAAAAACATGTAAAAATGGCTTCCACTGACGAGTGTTGGCCGTATAAATTAATTGAATGATCTTTGCAGCCCACAAAAATTGTGGCTTGCACTTCTCCATGTATACTACTCATAACAGCTGCATTATCATAACCTTTGGGAGCGACAATTCATAACATCTATACCATCATTTTCAAGATTTTTACACTAAAAAAAACATATCCTATTTCCAATCGAAATGCAGTTGTCTCAACCTCACCGTGCGGGCAGATATGGCGAATCGAAATACGAGATTGATTCAACAACCGTACAATGATAAGCCGATGCAGTTGAGACAATCAGATGAAATATTTATGTGGAAATAAAATATAGTTCAATTAATCTCAAATACTTAAATTTTAAAATGAAAAATTCATGATATAATGCCAAAGAAATATGTTTTCATGGAAATAGTTATTAACTTTATTCAACTACTGTTATATTGGATAGCACTTTATATTTTAATTACACCTCATTCTGTTATCAGGAAAATGTTACTGAGTACTGAGTAGTTGTCCCAATCACGGTGAAATTGTTTGTAAATATCTTTTCTTTGCATGAATAATAAACTGCCAACTTCGAGATGAGGTTATCATTACTTCAATTTTTTTTTCAGTGTAAGAATTTCATCGCTTAAATCAGCGGCTTTTTTCCACGTAAAGGAAAAAATCCAAGGAATACTTCCTTGATTTCCACTTTACTATAATCAATTTTCACATAACGAATCACTTCTGACATTTGATCAATATGTGAAATGTCAGGTGTGCTATCAAACATAATTCCAAAATATTTAACCGATTTAATTTCGATGACAAGCTTAAACTTTACGTGGATCGCTAAAACATTTATGAACTCATTTTGTATATCTGGTGACAAATATGATACTTTTGGTGATTTACCATGCTCCAAATTCAAAATGTGTTCTTTTAACACTACATCATACTTTGACAATAGTTTGGTTAGTTCTAAGAAATTGCCTTTATTTGAAGAACTTTGTCCTTCATCATGTCCATGAAATGCTGGGTTTTGTTTAGATAAAAACAAAGTTATATCCAATAATCTTGATAAAAGATGTTTGCACTTCTGTATTTTATTGTATATTAATTGCAAAGCTGCGTCTCGTATCGTTTTATGAATTTTTAACCTCATTTCCAAAGTTTTCCACTTTTCAAAATTCTCCAGATGTTCATTTGAAGTTTCATGCTCGGCCACTTTGGGATTTAGTTTCCACCGCTTCTGATATCCAGTAGTAAATGTTGATTTTGTATTATTATTATTGGTGACAGCAAATACACGACAACAGAAGCAATACAGGACGCAAGTTATTATTTACAGGAGAATAAACAATCCATGGCCGTAGAATTTTTTCACCATTATTCATCATTTTATAAAACCATTCTTTAGAAAGATGGCGAACATCACCTTTTATGTCTAACCCGTGTCTAGATACAGTAACAAACGACCCTTCTCTATTTTGAAAATGTTCACTTTCTTTTTTTATGATTTCAATGCGAACATTACCAGAGACGAGTTTATTCCAATGTGATACATCTCTTAAGTCCTGAAGTAATTCACCCATGCAAATACTGTCTTCGATAGTAGAAGCATTAGCGGCATTATTACTGTCATTTTCATTATTCCTTTCTAATTCGTCATCATAGGTTATCATTATTAATTCTGTATTGTTGCTGTTACTTTCCGAAGATGAGCCAATATTCTCTGAAACATTCGTTGCATCAACGTGATAATCAGTTTCTTTTGATGAACCTTGGATATCATCGGGTTTTGTAACATATTTATAGATTTGGTCTTTCTCTGCTGGAACCAACTTTTTCTTTAAAAATTATGAACTCCTCGTGGCATATTTATTTTTTGGGATATTTGCTAAATGAAATCTAAAAAAATATTTTTAATTATAGTATAGGTATCAGCAAAGCATTAATTCTAAATATATTTGTAGGATACATAATAGGTACATAGTTCATAATAAGTACACTGTCTTAACAACTAAATACACCGCAAGAAAATTAATTTATTTAAATTTCCTTGTAACAACATATATTAAATAATATTTGATAAAATGGAATATACAAATCATAGCCTAATATTATAAGGAACTATTTAAAAAAATATAAGTATGAAATCCTTAAAGATATTTTATATAAAGAATTGAAACCAAAATTAAATATCCAATTAGAATCATGCTCAATAATTTACAAAATTGAATGTGATTTTTGTGAAAAATTTTACATCGGGAAAACCGGAAAATGTTTTAAAGACTGATTTAAGGAATACCTGCCTAAGAAGAAAAATAAACAAAATTTAAAGTTTATTTTTGCAAACCATTTACATAGTTAATAACAATAGCTACACCACTTTTAAAAAAAAATTGAAGGCTTTACATTTATGTAGCCAAGGATCTTTAAAAGAATCACTTGATGAGTTTGAAATTTCCAAGGTATTTAAAACCCAACAAAATGTACTTTTAAATGATAAACTTTCATTTAATTCAAATATATAAATATATAAAACTGAAAACAAACAGTATGAGTATGTATCAACCTACAAAAATTTGCAAAACTGCAGTAATTGCATAACTGCCATTTTATTCCACAGTAATTATTTTTGTGTCCATTGAAAAACGATCTATTTCAATTTATTCTTTGAGTTTCAAGATAAAGGAAAAAAAATTATTTTGAGATCATTTACAAACACGGTAATTTGATTGTTTGTTAGTTTCCTTAGGTGTTTGCAATTAATTTGTTTGAAATGTAAAACATATATTAGGTAGTAAGGTTAAGCGGATGTTTTAGAAATAATTTTGGAATAGAGACATTGTAACTCAAGGGTGCCACCCTATCGACAAAGGGTGCCTCACTATCGACGTAAACCACTTTTCCTATACATTATTCAGCATATGTGTTTTCAGACCTGGTCATTAAATAATCATGCTTGCATACTAAATAATATATCGTAAAAAACGGTCAATATGGTATCTATAGGAATATTCAAAGCTATTGAGTAATTGTGGTGATGGGATTCAATGCTCAACATGTTGATTCGATTAATATTGTTAAAATTTTATTTCACGTAATAACTCAAAAATTTTAAAAAGTAGAATAGATTCTTTTTGAACCAATAACACATTTATAGGACACATTTATAAGTTATCACAATTTACAAATTAAAATAATATGAATAACCTGGTTAAAATGGTTTCTAAGTGATTTATCGTTGAAAACATGTGATGGTTTGTTTAAGTTTTTTACGTTCGGGTGTCACCCCAAAACGGTTTCGAAGTGATTTATCGTTGAAAACATTGTGATGGTTTGTTTAAGTTGTTTACGTTCGGGTGTCACCCCAAAACGGTTTCGAAGTGATTTATCGTTGAAAACATTGTGATGGTTTGTATAAGTTTTTTACGTTCGGGTGTCACCCCAAAACGGTTTCGAAGTGATTTATCATTGAAAACATTGTGATGGTTTGTTTAAGTTGTTTACGTTCGGGTGTCACCCCAAAACGGTTTCGAAGTGATTTATCGTTAAAAACATTGTGATGGTTTGTTTAAGTTTTTTACGTTCGGGTGTCACCCCAAAACGGTTTCGAAGTGATTTATCATTGAAAACATTGTGATGGTTTGTTTAAGTTGTTTACGTTCGGGTGTCACCCCAAAACGGTTTCGAAGTGATTTATCGTCGAAAACATTGTGATGGTTTGTTTAAGTTTTTTACGTTCGGGTGTCACCCCAAAACGGTTTCGAAGTGATTTATCATTGAAAACATTGTGAAGGTTTGTTTAAGTTGTTTACGTTCGGGTGTCACCCCAAAACGGTTTCGAAGTGATTTATCGTTGAAAACATTGTGATGGTTTGTTTATGTTTTTTACGTTCGAGTGTCACCCCAAAACGGTTTCGAAGTGATTTATCATTGAAAACATTGTGATGGTTTGTTTAAGTTGTTTACGTTCGGGTGTCACCCCAAAACGGTTTCGAAATGATTTATCGTTGAAAACATTGTGATGGTTTGTTTAAGTTTTTTACGTTCGGGTGTCACCCCAAAACGGTTTCGAAGTGATTTATCATTGAAAACATTGTGATGGTTTGTTTAAGTTGTTTACGTTCGGGTGTCACCCCAAAACGGTTTCGAAGTGATTTATCGTTGAAAACATTGTGATGGTTTGTTTAAGTTTTTTACGTTCGGGTGTCACCCCAAAACGGGTGACACCCGGGGCGGACCGCCCCCCCCGCCCCCCCTAGCTACGCCTCTGAACGAGTACATATATCATCATTATAATTTAAATCATTTTTTCTCCAGAACAGGATATGTGTACCGCTATCACTAATACACACAAAAAAAACTCACAAACGGATTACATTAGGAGTAGCGAGATGAAATTCGATATTATTTTATTGAGATTGATGATGAAAAAAAATGAATTTATTTTGTGTTATTTTACGTTTTATAGCACAAGATTGTGATTGGAGAAGGTGTTGCAGGGAACCGAATTATTTGTTTTTATGTTTTCTTACGGTTGTGGATCATCATTATGAAAACAATAAACTCACAAAAAAAGACATATAAAATTTTACAATTTGCTGATTGGAGAAGATCAACAAAAGCTTTTTATGGTTTTTAAAAATAGTTATCTAATTTTATTGTTTTTCTTTACGTATATTTTTATGGGTGAAATTGAATTGAATTGTATAGGTTTTATATTGAATTGATTTGGCGGCTTAATTAAATGCGTGTTTATATGGGGTAAGTAAATTAAAATTGATGTGTACAGATATAATGTTTTTATGTCAATGAGATTTAGGGTCGCGTACAGTGAAAGAGCAATGTGAATATCACAGGCAGGCATCTGTGACTTCTATTCCAAAACCACTAATAGCCTGAATACAAAATACTGGATTATATGCTAATTTTTGCGATGAAAACAAAGGATTATATTTAGTTGTATGCAAAAAACCTGACTCCTGCCCCATTTAGTTTATCTAGGGTCCTATTCCTGAACACATAAATGTAGTCACAATATTGTTAATTTACACAATATTGTGAAATTAAATTCGTATTCCAAAATTCAAAAGTGTTGTAAAAATCTACGCAATATTGTGAACCTGAGAAGAACAATATATCTAGTTACTGTCAAATCACAATTTTGTTTTGTATAACATATACTCTTCAAATACAAATTCGTTTATTAGCGAAAAAATTAATTTATAATGCAAAAATAAGTCTTTAATAGTATTAATTAATAATAATAATAATTATAAAATATTAAAAAAAATATGCTGTAAAAACGTTGCTTAAAACGACATCTTTGATTGTTTTATTTCGAATTTAGTACCTAAAATGTGGTATGATCTGTTATAATTTCGTAAATAAGACGCAAATCTATTTGATGCATAAATTTGTGTTATGGAATACCATTTCCACACAAAGTTGTGCAGTATGTTTGTTCAGATTACAATTTCAAATTACATAAAATTAAATTACATAAAACTGACATCTATTTTGTTATTTGACTTGCTGAATAAAAGTTAAAAAAATAGACAAAGGTGCCATCTAATGGCAAATAAACATCTTCTTATATATTAATACGCTAACCCAAAATTTTGTGGAGCCTAAGGCTTTTTTATTCGAATTTTGATTGATTTCAAATTTTCAGTGCTAACTGATATTACTGTAACCTATTTCTGGGATTGGGATTTTTCGGATCATAAATAAAAAAGTTATTATATACGAAAAACTTTTTATATACATATGCATTATAAGTTTACATACATACAAAAACGAAATTAAATTTAAAACTTAAAACTTTATTTTATTTTTTTATATTTTCTTTTTTATATATTCTTTGGTAGATGGAATTTCATTTTAGTCTTCTTATGTCTTCGTACATGGAAGGTTAGATCGAGTCGTCGGAATAAAAGAGATTTTATGCGTAATAATGTTGATTTTATGAATGATAAAATTTATTTTTTTATGTTTTCTTTTTTATATATTCTTTGGTAGTGGGTAGTAATAAACGTATCGTATGCGTAGCCTAAGGCTTTTTTATTCGAATTTTGATTGATTTCAAATTTTCAGTGCTAACTGATAGTACTGCAACTTAGGTTTTAGAGATTTTTGAGGATTTTTCGGATCATAAATAAAAAATTTATTATATACGAAAAACTTTTTATATACATATGCATTATAAGTTTACATACATACAAAAACGAAATTAAATTTAAAACTTAAAAATTTATTTTATTTTTTTATATTTTCTTTTTTATATATTCTTTGGTAGATGGAATTTCATTTTAGTCTTCTTATGTCTTCGTACATGAAAGGTTAGATCAAGTCGTCGGAATAAAAGAGACTATATGCGTAATAATGTTGATTTCATGAATGATGAAATTTATTTTTTTATATTTTCTTTTTTATATATTCTTTGGTAGTGGGTAGTAATAAACGTATCGTATGCGAAGTATATTAGTAAAAACTAGGAGGGCCTGGCGTGCTTCGCTATACGCTTATATATAAAGTTTTTGCGTAGACATTTTGTTGACGTAGAAGCAATGATTTCAAAAAGTGGTAATGAGAAATGCTAGCATATAATTTTTAATTTTTCTTTTTAAATATATGAATGAAAAATAATCAGAACTCTAGCTGATCAGTTCGGATATAGGAAAAATTAGCGATCAAATTAGTTTTCAAATAAGCTTATTTGATTTCTAACTTATTTGATCGCTAATTTTTCATATATCTGAACTGATCAGCTAGAGTTCTGATTATTTTTCATTCATATATTTAAAAAGAAAAATTAAAAATTATATGCTAGCATTTCTCGTTGCCACTTTTTGAAATCATTGCTTCTACGTCAACAAAATGTCTACGCAAAAACTTTATTTATAAGCGTAGCGAAGCACGCTGGGCCCTCCTAGTTATTATAATTAGTTTTATGTAAAATATTAAAAATAAATTAAAATTAAGTTCTTCTTATTTGTGAGCTCAAACAACAAACATTAATTTTTTTTATAATATAATCTTAAAGTAATATTATTTAATTTTTATAATAAAAAATGAAACTTGAGCAAACATTTTGGTCCCTCGAGCCGGATTGGAGAACAAGGGATTTTGAAATATACACCACGTTTGGAATCATCAACCAACAAAAATTTAAGTATTAAATAAACTTTTTATAATATTTTTTATGAAATATTTTTCATATTCTTCATTGAAAATTCATTTCTTCAATAAAATTTAATTTTTTTATAAACAATTTTTGACATTTGAATTATAATATATTTTTATATCAAAGGTGTAAATGTAAAAGTATTTTGAACAATTACATTATTTTGTTATTTTTGTTGTGTTGTTAACAAGTGTATAACAAATATATAAAAAACAGTTTTGCTTGTGAGTTTAATAAATTTGTGAATTCATCGATTGGAAATTTGTTTGCATTGATTTATTTGTACTTTTTTATTTATTCTTTTTTGTGGACATTTTACTAAACTCTAAACTCTAACTTTAATAAAATGGAGTCATTAGGTTTAATGACCTAAACAATTAATTATGCCAAAGCGTTAGATGAAAATGCTTCGAATGATGATGTTAAAATGCGTCTAGGAAGAACACATGAAATTTGGGCTACATTTTTATAATTGGAAGAAAACGAAACGAAACGAATTTGAACGAAATGTAACAAAACCATCTGAAGTATTATAATTCGATGATGCTTATTATACAGCTGCATCTTTGATAAATGGATGGGTTCGGAAAAATCATTCATCCAATCAAAATCCGATGGTAACCATTAGTCATTACTAACAATAATTGTTTTGGATCTCATTTGCATAACCAATCAGGTATAAGCGCAGATATTAAGCTACCATGAATAAATGAACCCACATTTGGTGGAGATTACCTCGAATGGCATTATTTCCACGATTATTTCTCAGCTAGTGTTCACAATAATACGTCTTTAAGTGCAGCACAAAAGTTCCAATATTTAAAGGGTTTGTTAAAAGGTGAACACGCTACTTTAATTAGGCATTTTCTATCACGAGGTGAACTATGTTGAAGCGTTTCAAAAATTATGTCTGCGTTATGATCGCAAACGTCATATAACTAACTCTTTTATTAAATTATTATTAGAACAAGTTAGTATTCACAATCCTTCATCAGCAAATATTCAAAAGATTAACGACACTCTAGATGAGGTAGTAAGAGGTTTTAAGGCACTTAGCCCCCAAGTTGAATCACGAGATCCCTGGCTCATTTACGTAATTGTTAACAAGATTGATGATGAGCCTCGTCAACTTTGGGCTAAAAAAAACATATAAACAGGAATTTCCTACAATAGCTCTCTTCAGTTTTAAAACAAGGAGTAAATCTCTTGAGGGAATTCGTCTAACAAACAAAAAATATATAAAACCTATTAATACAGCATCACTTACAGTAACAGCTTCTAAAGTGTTATCACCATTGTGCCAAGCTGATCATAAATTATTTGAATGCTCCAAATTTATAGAAATGACGATTGAAAATAGACGTGAATTTATGAGTGAACATAACAGATGTTATAAATTGTCTGAGTGGTAACTATAATGTCAAAAAATGTAAAGTTTACAAATCATTTAATATTTGTCGCAAAGTGAACAATACTTTGCTTCATTTGAATCAAATAAATTCATTAACATCATTCCCAAAATAAATTCACGGTCATCTTCAACTTCACAGCCATCGTCTATCAACACATCTTCACAAAATATGTCTCCAATCAACACATTTGCAGACAACATTTCTTCAGTCAACACATCTTTTCACAACATTCAATCATTCATTTTCAATCAACATATCATCTTTTAATACTTCATCTTCAATGCAATCCATTACAAATCGAACATCTCTTCAATCCATATCAAATACAAATTTAACCAACGATGACATACCAGCACAAGCCACAGTTAATCCAGTAAACGTGTTTCAAACTTTTAACAATCTTAACAATCGTTTTCAATCTCTTCTACCGACAGCATTTGTTAGAATCAAAGATAAATTTGGCTGTTATCAGGTATGCAGAGCATTACTTGATTCTGGCTTTCAGGCTTCCTTCATAACTGAGGCATGCGTCCAACGTTTAGGTTTATCACGGCAAAATACAAGAATTACAATTGCTGGCATCGGTTCAATTGGAGTAACCACTTCAAAGGAAATGACTACAATTGAGGTTACTTCACAATTTCAACCGGACAAATACTGTTGTCTTTTAGTAAAAGTTTTAATTCTTTCCAAAATTTTCTGCAGAATTACCTATCCAAAACTTTGAATATGCATCTTGGAAAAAATTAGAATCTCTCAAACTGGCGGATTCCAACTTCAACAAGAGCAACTCAATTTATATACTTCTTCGTGCGTATCAATTCGTTGAAGTTCTTCGTGATGGTCGTGAAGTTGATGATACGAGAAAAACTATTGCACAAAATACGTGTTTTGGTTGGTCCTACTATAAACGCACCCATTTTAAATGTATGTCATACTACAAATCTCGACCAAGCAGTGAGTCTAGACCAAACCATTATAGAGAGTTCTGGGAGATTGAGGAAATTCATAGTAACCAAAAGCACTCACCTTATAGAAGAGTTATGTGAGAATCATTTCATACAACATCTTATCAAGTCTGACGGAAAGTTTATTTTTAAACTGCCATTTAAGAATGAAATCATTGAGCTCGGCAATTCGGTAAAATCAACTATAAAGATGAGCCTTTGAAAAGGATGAGTCTCTAAAAATGCAATACATTTCCTTTATGAAAGAATATTTACAATTTGGGCATATGGAGAAGGTACCGTCACACAATCATAACAATTTATCTTATTATATGCCACATCACGCTGTCATAAAAGAAAGAAGCACTTCAACAAAGCTGTGAGTGGTTTTTGACGCTTCCGCAAATACTACATCTGGCAAATCTTTGAATGATCATCTTCTGGTGGGTCCAAGTATTCGAGGCAGGTTCCTTGTATGCTATTTTATTGAGATATAGGACTCTCAGATATGTTTTAAAAGCAGACATACAAAAAATTGTATCGTCAAATTATGGTACCCAAGAGAGATGCTGAATATCAACGTATAGTGTGGCGAGAAAATTCAAATTAACCATTTCAACATTACAAACTTCTCACAGTTACGCACGGTACAGCTTTAGCACCTTTTGTAGCTGTTAGATGTTTGCATCAACTAGCAGAGGAAAATAAACATAAATATCCACTATCTGTACTGGAAAATGATTTTTACATCGATGATATATGATGACTGATTCAGATTCTATTTCCCAAGCTATTCATCTTCAAGAAACTATCACCGAAATAATGGAATTTGGTAATTTTCATTTGCGAAAGTGGACTTCTAACCTTACAGAAATTCTTCAAAATATACCAGAACAACATCGAAAACTTTATCCTTTATACAAGAAACGCAGCAGATGAAACACAACTAACCTCTAGAGGAAACATTGTTGGTTACAAATTAATAAGTGCTATTTATCATCAAACATATGGATCTGCCACGTATGTTAAGTCAGAAGTCATGAGCTGCACCCATGTACTTACACAGACGGACAACGATATACCTCTTATTGTTGATATATCAGACACGAAGATTGTAAACGTATACAAGCCTCCAAATACAAGATGGCCAGCTGCTACTCTTCCATTGTTTCACCTCCCAGCAATATATGCGGGTGAATTCAATCAATAGCCATCACACCCAGTGGTCCTACTCAAACAACAATCCCAATGGCATACAACTGACGGACTGGGCGGATGGTAACAACATGTTCCTGGTCTATGATGCGAAAGACATGAAAACCTTTAGATCTGCTAGATGGTGACGTGATTACAATCCCGACCTCTGGTTTCCCACAAATAACGAACAACATAACCCTATTTCAATATCTAGGGCTGTCTTACAAGGTTTTCCACGCTATCAACATCGTCCAGTAATTCTTGAGGTAGGAATCCAAATCCCACTCGTTAACTCTACTCCTTAACCTAGATGGAATTTTAACAAAGCTGACTGGGATAAATATAGGCTGGAGTTGGATGCAGTGATACGCAGGATCCAACCCTTTCCTAAAAACTACGATAGGTTCGTTGGAGCCATCATCTCAACTGCTAAAAAATGTATCCCAAGAGGCTTCCGTGAAGAATATACAATCCTGGCTGGAGTAGAGAGAGCGATAAATTATATGAGGAGTACCTTAGCAGTGGTGAGGCAGACGTGGCTGATGACTTTATTAACTCGCTAGACGCCGCGAGAGAGCAAAAGTGGATTGGCGCTGTTGAAAACATAGATTTTTCCCATTTAAGCAGGGAAGCTTGGAAACTGGGTGGCTCAAACTCAATTGATCGTACTAACAATGAAATAAATGCGGAGGACATTGTAAATCATTTCGTAAACATGTCTCGTTCTAATATTAATGGCCTCAATAAGAGAACCATTAAACGTAAATTAAGAGAAATGAAGCGCAACTGCTCGTCTCAATCGAAGTATGTGAATTCTTTTAGTAGCGAAGAACTAGATTCAGCTCTGTCCCAAACAAAAAACGGAAAAGCAGCTGGGTACGATGGCATATTTCCAGAATTTCTTAGAAATGCTGGAAAAAATGTAAAACAATGGCTGGTTAAATTTTTCTCGAATATCCTGGAAACCGGCAATCTTTCAAAACATTTGCAAAACTGCAAAAGTGATAGCGATACTTAAGCCAGGTAAACCATCTAATGAACCAAGAAGCTATCGCCCAATTGCCCTTTTGAGCACCTGCTACAAATTGTTAGAACGGCTCATATACAACCGTATCGCACCGATACTGAATGACCAGATCCCAGTCGAACAAGCTGGTTTCCATCCCAATCGCAGTTGCACTGATCAACTGCTCGCTTTAACATCCTATATCGAAGCTGTGTATCAAAAATAATTAAAAACAAGCGCAGTATTCATCGATCTCACTGCAGCATAAGCTGTTCAATGCAATACCTTGTAGCACCATCTCGCGTTTAATTAATGCTGAGTAATCGTGTATTCAAAGTTCATCTAAATAATTCCTGTAGTAGATCCAAAATGCTTAACAATGGTTTGCCACAGGGTTCCGTCCTGGCGCCATTACTTTTTAGTTTGTACATTCATGCAGTCCTGACACAAATCCGATCAAAGAAATTTGGTTACGCTGATGATTGGACTCTGGCCACCCAAAATAAAGACATGGGTGTCTTGGAAGATTTGCTCTCAACTGACCTGGCGATAATGAATGATTATTTTCGAACGTGGAGCTTATTTCCTAATCTAAGTAAAACCGAGAGTACTTGTTTCCACTTAAACAACAAACTAGCAAAACAAAAATACGAACTATCAGTGGTATTTAAAAGCACTGTCATTAAATACAATCAATAGCCAAAGTACCTGGGCAGTACTCTCGATAGAACTCTTTCTTTTAAACTCCACCTAGAGAATACGTCAAAAAAACTTAAAACGAGAAACAATAGATTGCACAAACTGGCAGGCTCGACATGGGGTGCTACTCCAGCTACCCTCCGTACAACTGCTCTAAGTCTGGTTTACTCAGTGGCTGAGTATGGCACACCAGTCTGGTTGAATAGCACACATACTCAAAAAGTTGATTGCCAGCTCCATGCCACGATGCGTACTATAAGTGGTACTATCAGGTCTACTCCTTTACCCTGGCTCCCGGTATTAAGCAATATCGCTCCACTCAGACGCTCACATGCGATCATGCGTGAACATGAAAAGGTAACCAACAACATCACGTTACCCTTGCACGAATATTACGGTGACCACACTAGTTGTCGATTAAAGTCAAGAAAGCCTCCACATAAAACTGCCAGCAACCTGCTGGCAACTAATTTTAATATCTTGGATGCCTGGGACACCTCCTGGCATCATTACAACATACTTGGGCTGTCTATTACTAACCCAACTTCTACCCAACCTGGTTTCGATTTGCCACTTCATACCTGGACCACACTAAACCGAATAAGAACGAATCATGGACGTTGTGCTGATTCTTTCTACAAGTGGGACTCTTTCAGAGTCCCCTCAATGTGACTGCGGAGCTTCACAACAAACCATAAACACATTGCAACTGTGTGTCCAATTTGACGATACAATGGCGACATCGCAGACATCCATTTGGCAACGCCCGATGTAGTAGCATGGATAGACTCGCTCGATGTAAACATCTAATGTTCAAATGTTCCGCCCAATGTTCAAATATTTTACTTTTTAACTAAAAGACGCGCAACCAAATTAATTGTAAGCTCATTTAATGTGTATTCATGTTTTATTTTAGGTAAATTTCTAGAAAAAATCTACCTATTTTAAGTTTTATTTTTATATTTTAATGTGTCATAAAAACCATACGCTAAATAAATAAAAAAATAAATAAGCAATGCGTCTCCGTCTTCAACAGATTTGTTTGCTTATAATTTTTTTTGAAACACAGATTGTTTTGAATAATCGATAGTGCGTCTTTCAAACTTTTGTATATGTCTATCCATATGACATAGCTAAATATTGTTTTTGAAGCTGGTTCCTATTCAGAGTGTAAATAAATTAATGGTTGGTTATTAATTTGAAGTACTAATATCACCCACTTGTTTCTTACCTCAAAATGTTCCTTCTATTGATGATTTGATCTGATAAGTCTTGACTGGCCTGGTTTTTAGCTACCTGAACTGAACAACCTGTAAACACGTCTTTTGTTAGGGCTCCAAAGATTTAGTACGGGCAGAAGTTGATTATCTAATGATACTATAACAGGTACTTGGGATTTCCAGTACGAAGCAGATTTTGTTATACTCGCGGTTTTAACGATATTTTTCAAATTCTTTGAATAACGTTTGCATCTGCTGCAAGGGCGTAGTGTAAGAACAGTTTTTTCAAAACCATTAGATATAGTGTATATTAAGCCATCGAATCAAAGTTCTAACTCAAGTATAGGTGGACATTTTCAACAAAGAGTTACCGAAATTAACTCTAGAATAGTACTAGATATTTACTTCTACAAAAAAAAAGTTCCTCTTGTCGAACTAAATTTAGGAATTAATGGTGAATCACTTAGATCAGTACTTTAAGTTGTATATCAATTATCACAGCCTTTAAGAGGCTGAGGGGTTTCAAGTTCGATTCTCGATATGTAGGCCATTTTTCCAATTCATTTTGGAAAAGGTGTGTTTTCATACATAATCATCTGATTTAATCATTCTTTTGAAATAGTGAAAACCATGTTGGTTAAGAGTATAAAAAATTCGTGTCCAAATTTTCAAATTCAAAACTGTCAATTTCTTTACAAGAATTTAAATTTTATAACAAATTTGCAAATGATATTTTTCGCAATTAACTTGGAAGATTCTTCAAACTTGTGTTGAGATTGTTTTAAACTGCTCCGAATAATGTTTTAAATTACACGCAATGCTTGTGCTCATGAATATATAACAAATTCAAAAAATACAACTTCTTTAAACATCTGTATCATAAAAATTAAAAATGGTCGTATTTATTACAGAAATATTTAGTTTTTATAATAGACCAGTACTCGGCCGTTAGTGACGTGCTTTATTCTGCTACTGACTTTCCACCACACGAGCCTAATCGAAATTAATAAAATGCTTCACCAATCTTTTCATCAATTTATTCCACAAATAACATTAAATTACAAATTATAAAATTGAACTCATCATTCTGAAAACCATTGTAAGTCTTGTAGATTTCGTTGGTTTACTTAAACGTTGCCATGTATGCACCACACAAACCTCTCTAGAACCGAATTTGTCGCTATATTTCAAACAAATTCGGATCTACAGGGTAGATGTAGAGCATTAACCGACGAAAATCTACAAGTAAAAGAAAAATTTTATGTTTTCAATATAAATTTGTACAAAATTTAAAAAATAGATAAATGTTGTGATTCTATTCTTTTCCACTGTTCAATATGCCTCTCCGATTTTGTTAAATCCAAATTTCATTTCTTCTTATTATTCAGTTATTGATGAAAAATCTATTAATATTTTAATTCCTTGTTCAATCTAAAAGTAAAGCAAAAAAATAAAAAATGATTTATTCGATAAATTTAAGATACGATAAAGTTATGTAATAATTTAACGACATATAAGGTTAGATTAAAAATATGAAACAAAAACAGATGTTTTTGTTAAAAAGATAAATTATAAGTTTTTCAATTTGTTCTGTAAAGATAAAAGTTTTAATCCCTTGATGGAATGTTAATCAGTATTTCAGCAAGTGATGAAAATGAATAAACGAATGTAACATTTTTCCCAAACATACTTATTAGTTATACGGTTTGTCGTCTGTGGAATTGTCATTTTCATTATATACTTCTTTAAATATTATTCCAAACATTTGTTTTGAAAGATGCAGGTGAGTATAATTTTTGTTTATACCGTAAAGAAAAATTATTTAATAAAAGGTTAATTCTGATTATTAAAGTATTTACTTAAAATAATTTGTTGACAGGTGTTATTATTTTGTTATGTTAATAAATAAACACATTTCACGTTTTTAATTATCTTCTACATTTATACTACTTAAATGGTTTTTTTTCGCAGAAAAAATGATTAATTATAGTATTAAGGTAATTAAAAAAGAAGAAAACAACAAGAGTAAATATATAGGGTGGTCTAAAAGTATTAAAATATTTAGGTGTGATGGAATGTTTTGGTTTTGATATAGTAGTGAGTGAACGATATGGTTTTAGGAATTGCTACAGAGAGTATTTTAAAAAATAAAAAATATTATGAAGTTTAATGATTTATTTCATGATGAAAAATTTGTGTAAGCCTTGCAAAACATTATTTCTTGTTTAATTATAGCTCGAACAATCCTTAGGCAATCATAATTTCCTCTAACATTAAGAATTAATCTGCCATAGAATTTTATAGATGTTTTGGGTTGTTGAAAATATCGTATCAAGAAAATCAAAATCAGGGAGTGTTCTTTCGTCTTTGTAGAACAAATAATTTAATTTTGTAACATTTTTCGAAAACCATATTCAAAGACGAGTTTGTTGGATAAAGTATTTTTTTGTTTAGTTCAGTAGGTTTGATGAAAATTTTGATGAGAATTTTGGATTTTTTCTTTTGGCATTGTTTCTGGAAAGTTGAACTTGTTTATGACAATGAGTAAATTAGTTCCTTTCGACAAACTGAAAATCCATAATAATATCCGGAATCCGGAATAATAATTTAAGAACTGAGGATGACGTAAGTCGAAATCGATATTCTTTAAAATAAAAAAATAAAAATCAAATTGTTACTATAAGGAAGTTTTATTATTATAAATAAGTTTAAAAATAAACAGTAAAAAGTATATTTTTAAATATTGCATTTTAATTCAAAAGTGACAAAAGCACACAAACAGTGAATAATATGGAAGACCATAATAACACATATAGTGAAAATCCAGATGAAATTTAGAAGCAAAACTGGGTGATGGCTTAGATTGATCAGCCACAGTATAAATAATGCAAATTTAGAGCCTAAATTCTGAGTTATCTGTTTTTTTATTTCAGCCTAATTGTTAACACTAGATAAAACTCGTAATCGTTGAAAGTTTACCTTCATTTACAAATTAAATAAAGAAAAACTCTAGTTCATTTCTGGTTCACCTGTTTTGCATTCAAACAATAATAGACTAAACAATTGCTTTTTTAAATTTTAAAAAACTTTACTTGTACACAAAAACAAATTTATCAACATAAACTTAAAAAAGAAATTTTAACATAAACTTTTAGAATGAAAATAAAAAACAAAATCGTAAACACTCCAGTCTAAATCTTAAAGCTTTAACATTTCACAGAAAAAAAATAAATAAATATTAATCCAACTACTATACCTAACTTCAAACTATCTAACTTGATTTTCTGTTTCCATTTTATTTTATAATTTTACGGGTTTTCTCTGAGGAAAATATTAAATAAAAAAAAGAAAAGAATTTCAGCTTTTTAATTCTAACTTTGAAATTTTATGTGAGCAGTCTCACAGGCGGTGTTGTACATGCACAAACATATTTGTGTATAGGAGTATTAGACTTTTTTAAGGAGTTTGGGGAAAATTTTAACATTTTTAACCAAATTAGGTTCAGTGTAAATGAATTTTAATTTTTGTCTTTGTCAAAAATTAGGGAGAATTTTAATGATTGTTTATTGTGAAACGGGTGTGGGCTCAACCGGTGATCATCGATAATATCTTATTTTATTAACGTTTATAACCGTTCGACGCTTAAAAAGTTAAGCTTTTAAATGTTAAAGACAAATTGCATTCCGTTTTCAGTGAACAAAAAATTATATCGGTAATAAATTATTATACTCAATGCTTCCATCTCCTTTAATACTTGAGTAATAAAATATTTAATTTATTATTTTATTTTTTGAATGCATGTACTTTTCCCCTTGCTATTTAAAAATTCAATATCCGATATTAAATATAATTTTGAAAAATAAATAAATTGTTATATTTTATGAACAGTTTTTTTTTTGTAATTTTTATGTATTTTATAAATAAAATAATAAATTATGGAAATAACTTAACAACAGTTTTTAGGAAGTACGGATGAATGTGTTTTATGAAATAAAGTTAATCAAATTAGAACATATCTCTGGACTAGTTTTTAGAGTGTACATCATTGAAGTTACTAGTACGGTAATCTCTTCTAAAAAAATTATTTGTGTTTTCCTATTGGTTTTCCTATTAATGATGTGTCGGTTGTGAACGACCGATGTTATATTTGGTTTACCTCAATGTCGTTTTGATAGTAATTAAAACATGGTTTATTGGTCACTAATCAATAATGTATTACTGAAATATTTTTATGTGTATTGAACCTTTTTTACATTTTTTTTCATTCAATTTAATAACTTTGCACGAAAATGTGTTCTTTAAAAAGTATCTATCTAAACAGGTTTTCATTACAACATACTGGAAAAAACAATTCACACAGTTATTAATTAAAAAAAACCATTTATTCTGCAATTAATAAATCAAAATGCCTTTATAAACGAACGATCCGTTCATTAAATAATGGGACCGATTTAAAATGACCGCAGTCAAAAAACAAAACAATGAGTGCTAAAAATAAATCGAACAAAAGAACAGTTAAAAAGTGATTGCTGATTGCTCTTTGATTAGAACGAACGACTAATCTAAAATGAACGACCGATCTAAAAACAAAACTGATTTGTTCTTGAAAAAATGATATCTTATAAAATAGAGATCAAAGTATTTGCTGTTTTGTATTTTTTTCAGATTATGATTGGCCAGGAGAAGAAAACAGTTTATGTGCTATTGTTTGTAGATTGTTTTGATTAATATTAATTTTTGGTGGTAGCATGAATGCTGGAAAATAGAATTAATTTTCAGTATTTATTGTAGAATAAAAAATTTTGTTGTAGAATAAAAATTTAGTTTTCGTATACAGGGTGTCCCACGCAAGTTATCCCACCGGTTAACTGGGGATACCTTGGAATAGCGCTAACAACTTTTGTTCAAGCATTTCGCAGAATTTTTTTTTTTGTATTTTTTAAATTTTTAATTTTTTTTTTCATTTTTGTTTTTGTTTCGCATGTTTCGCATTTTCGCTTGAACAAAAGTTGTTAGCGCTATTCCAAGGTATCCCCAGTTAACCGGTGGGACAACTTTCGTAGGACACCCTGTATATGTCATAAAGTCTAAACTAAACTTAAATAATGAAATTCCTTATTATATAGTGAACAATTTTACTTTTAATATCTTTGTCCTTAAATCTTTGTGACAATGAGGATTTTTTCTTGAATGTCAATAACAGGATAATAAGTTAGATTGTAGCGATCGGTGGTCGCAGCACTATTGTAAAATGAAATCTGTTAAATATATGGATAGTAGAAAATAAACATGGGTGGCGTAAAATTATTTCGATTTTTTAATTATCCATTAATCAGTTTTTTTCTATTGGTTTGCAAGTGCACGCTAGTTTAATAATCATCTAAAATAAGATCGATTGGAATAAATAGATTGGATTTACAGCTTACGAGATAATCAATGGCAGCAACACATATTTTAGCGAAATTTTTAAAAATCATATTATCTTTAAGAAATTTTTATCCAATAAACAAGAAACCAAAATATTTTAACAAGCGTTTGTTTAAAATAAAACACAAGTGCAAGTTTAATTGAGTCTATATGCAATTATTCTTCTGCTTTTCAGTACAAAGATCTTAGGCACCAAAAAAATTATCAAATTCGATTTGATCTCTAACACTCATATATATCTAGGGGAAACCTGGTATTTTTTCTCATACACAAAAAGTTAAAAGGCAGATATAACAGAGATCTTGCTGACTAGTTTATATATGCTGACTTTTAGGCACTAATCTCGTTGAAAAAATGTCGCATGTAGCGGTATAGCGTAACCCTCTGATATTTTTTTTTCGTTTGGATTGTGAACTGAAATTTAAACAAGAACTAATATTTTTTTATACTATCCAAAAATTATATTGCAGCATTTTAAACTTAATTAATTTTGTTTAAATTTATCTCAGTGGTTCTCACAATCTATAGCTAGCTAAAAGTAACAATCTAAAAAGAGATATTATAGTAAAAATCAATTCATAAAGTTGGTAATATGTCAATCTAGCATTCGTCCAGCATTGTGCTGGACTCTCCAGCATTTGGGAGCGCTTCCAGCATGGAAAATCTGTCAAAACGTTCAGCACTTCAGAAAATATCAAATATTTTTTTAAGCATTTAATACAAAAATCGTTTTCTATGCTTGATTCCCCTTTTAAGTAATAACAGCTATTTTTTGCTGGTCAAACATCCTTCTATCTGTTTCAAGCATCTAAATAATACGGTTGTACCGTTTATTTAATACTAAGGTAAATGTTTATATTTTAAAATCCAGTTTTACCTTAATAGATCAATTAATAACATTATTGTCAGATATATGGAGAACACCATCAAGGATGGTTTAATTAAAGTATTTAATATATATAAAACCAAGCAGAGACAAGGAGAAAGTTTTGATAATTTTTTATCACAACTAGAGCAATTGGCTGCTGGATGCGAGTTCGGTGTATAGATAAAAATAACATGATTCGAGATTTTATTATTTTGGAATTACATAACTATACGTTAAGTGACAAATTGATGAATACCGCTAATCTTGATCTGGAAGTTACCATTAACGTTTGCCGCGTTCATGAGTTAGAAGAGACTAGGTCAAAGGAAGTTCATGAAGGTGAAGGTCATATAACATGTGATTAGAATGTGAATGTGAATTAGAAAACAACAGTTAAGCCTAATTCTTATTATTTTAGCAATGGTAATAAAAATAATGAACATTTTTCTAATTTAGAGGAAGGGAAAGAATGAATTGTGATCGCTGCTTAACCGTACAACATAAAAACAAATGTCCAGCATTTAACTAAATTTGTAAAATATGCAATCGGCAAGGTAATTTTTATATGGCATGTAAGGCAATGAGGTCCAAGAAATTCTATGGAACTAATGAAATTTTGTGCGACGATATTGAAGATGATAAAGACTATCCGGAAAATAAATACGCAATTCATGGTAATGGTACACTGAAAAAAACATGTCCTATTTCCAATCGAAATGCAATTGTCTCAACCTCACCGTGCGGTCACATATGGCGAATCAAACTACGAAATTGCTTCAACAACTCTACAGTTATAAATCGATGAAGTTGAGACAATCACACAAAATATTTATGTGAAAATAAAATATAGTTCAATTAATCTCAAATACTTAAACTTTAAAATGAAAAATTCATGATATAAGGCCAAAGGAAATTTTTTTCAGGGAAATAGTTACTATCTTTATTCAACTACTGTTATATTGGATATAACACTTTATATTTTAAATAAACCTCATTCTGTTGTTAGGAAAATGTTATCGTGTAGTTGTCTCAATCACAGTGAAATTGATTGCAAATAATTTTTCTTTGCATGAATAATAAACTGCCAACTTCGAGATGAGGTTGTCATGAACTTCAATTTTTTTTTCAGTGTAAAAGTAGTGAAACCGATTCTCTCTTTATTTCTAGTCTAGTTAGGTGTGAAGGTATACGCGTGCACAGTGGTTCGAAAATCTTAATTTCGGAAATATATTTATTGGCTTCAAATTAGACACAGGGTCTGAAATAAATATTTTACCCTTTAAATATTTGGAAAAAATTAAGCGAAATGTTCAGCTAATACCACAAAACTTGTGTATAGAATCTTACAGCGGTCACAAAATGAACTCTGTATGAATCGTTTCCTTGTTATCAGAATTGTAATTTAACACAAGAATTTTTTGCACTACATACTGAGTCATCGCCTATTCTCGGTCTTTTGGGTTGTCAGGATTGATTATTTAGGGTAAGGAGAATATCCAAAGTAGAGCATCCAGAGGGTTGGGTTAGTACTATTATCATAGTGGAAAAGCCAAATAAAGAGCTTCGTTTATGCTTAGATCCTCGAGATCTTAATAAAGTACTAGTCTGTGAGAAATTTTTAATACCTAATATCGATGATTTAAGATTAAAGCTTTGTGATAGTAAATATTTTACGGTTGTTGACTTGAAACATGGTTTTTGGCAAGTGCCATTAGATATAGCTTCCAGCAATTTATGTACATTCAGAACACCTTTTGGATGTTTCAAATTAAATAGATTGCCATTTGGGATAAATGTTGCCCCTGAAATTTTTCAGAGGTGTACTTTTAACAATTTTTGCGATATCGTTGTTTATGGGAAAACGTGCGAGGAGCATGACAATAATTTAAAACTAGTTTTTGAAAGGGCGAGACATATAAATGTCAAATTCAATTCAGAAAAATTCAAGTACAGATTAAATGAAGTAAAATACATTGGGTATATTTTATCGAAAAGGGTGTAAGGCCGGATCATGACAGAATTAAAGCAATACAAAACTTAAAAAACCCAAAAGATAGAAAAAGACTAGAGTCTGGTATGGGGATGAATAATTATCTAAGAAACTTTATTCCTAACTTGTCTAAGGAATGTCAAACATGCGGGAGCTAATGCGAAAAAATATTGAATTCAATTGGACCTCAAAACATACAGAAGAATTTCTAAGATTAAAAATCTTATAACAAAATCACCGACTTTGGCAAATTTCGATGAAAATAAACCTATAATTATTCAGAGTGATGTTTCTCAATATGGTCTAGGGCTTTTATTATTCAGGATCAGGGTCCAATTAGCTTTGCATCTCGCAGTTTGACCAATGCGGAGAAAAAATTATGTCCAGATTGAAAAGGAATTGATAGACATTACATTTGCGGTAAATAAATTCCATAATTATATTTATGGCAGAAAAGTAACTGTTCATACAGACCATATGCCATTAATTTCTATCTTTAATAAAGATATAAGTAAGCTCTATGTTACAAGAATTACACGAATGAGAACAAAATTAGCTAAATATTCCCTGGAGATCCAATATGTTCCAGGAAAATATTTACACATTGCTGACTTATTGTCAAGATCAGTTGATGAAACGGAATAGACACTGAATGTGAAAATTTTGATGAGATTGTTCATATAGTCTAAGATCCGGCTGCAGGATTAGTGCGCTCATCGATTTTTTGCTAAAACCAAATTTTTATGTATATTTATAATTAGGAGAATATATATCTACCAGGTTGCCTATCAAAATTTGGCCGCCAGTATTTTTATTTAAATTATTTTTGATTGATTTTTGGAAAAAAATTTCGTTCACTTGTTTTTTAAATAAAATATCGTCTACATCACGGCAATTTATCTAAAGATTCTAAAAAGTCACGGTTGCCGTTGCGCACCTGGCCGCACCTCTTCGCAGCCAGGTGTAAACAGGTATAATTTCGATACATTTATACGTTCATAACGTACATTGATTAATTCTATATCAAATTAAAGCTAATTTTTTTCTATTTATTATCATATATGGTTGCCTAATTAAATCCGGCCGCAAATAAGGGTTGCTGGCTGTTAAAGATGATAAATATTTAAGGTAGAGTGAAAGAGAGCTAGCGCGTAACATCATTTGTCAGACGAGGATAGCGATTGCCAGCTGTGCGACACTCTTAAGCCATTGCGCATGCGTCGAATGTTAGTGTTCTCAACCACCGGGGAGTAATAGAGACGAATTAATAGATACTCCAAAAAAAATGTCTTCCTTTTCAAAATGACAAATTTAAAAATTACAACAAAAAATGGTAGAATCCTAGTTTATCCCCCCAAATAAATTTGCGTTTTTTTAGATAAATAGAAAGATTAGGTCCTCTGCATCCTAATTATGAAAAAAAAAATTTGCGGAAATGAGGCGGTCAAAAGTTATAAAGGATCCAACTTTCAATTTTACCTTGGTCCTCCCTTTGGTTTTTTTTTAGTTTTTTTTTTCTTTTTCCCTTATTTTTATTTATTATTTATTTTATTTTATTTTATATTTTATTTTATTTTATCACACACTAAAATATTAAAATTTAAAAAAAAATACCTTGGTCTAAGGCAAAACTGAAAGTTTGATCCTTTATAACTTTTGATCCCCTCATTTCCGCAAATTTTTTTTTCATGATTAGGATGCAGAGCACCTAATCTTTCTATTTATCTGAAAAAAAAACGTAAATTTATTTGGGGGGATAAACTAGGAATTTTCCCAAAAAATTAATATTGATTTAACTCTCTTTCACTCTACCTTAAATATTTATCATCTTAACAGCCAGCAACCCTTATTTGCGGCCGGATTTAATTAGGCAACCATATATGATAATAAATAGAAAAAAATTAGCTTTAATTTGATATAGAATTAATCAATGTACGTTATGAACGTATAAATGTATCGAAATCATACCTGTTTACGCCTGGCTGCGAAAAGGTGCGGCTAGGTGCGCAACGGCAACCGTGACTTTTTAGAATCGTTATATAATTTGCCGTGATGTAGACGACATTTTATTTAAAAAACAAGTGAACGAAATTTTTTCCCAAAAATCAATTAAAAATAATTTAATTAAAAATACTGGCGGCCAAATTTTGATAGGCAACCTGGTAGATATATATTCTCCTAATTATAAATATACATAAAAATTTGGTTTTAGCGAAAAATCGATGAGCGCACTAATCCTGCAGCCGGATCTCGTACTAATAGTATTAATATTAGTTGTACTAGAAATTAGAAAACAACAAATTATCAACGAGATTATGACAGACCCAACGTTACAAAAATTGTTTTCTATTGTCAAAACGGCTGGCCAGCAAATAAAAACAAAATACCGGAAAATGTAATGAATTTTTATAAATATCGTCAAGATATCTTTTACGAAGAAGGCTTACTTTTTTATAATAATAGAATTATAATTCCCTACCAGTTAAGAACCGAAATATTAACTATTCTGCACCAGGCTCACTTAGGTATCCAAAATACCAAAGATAGAGCTAAAGAGTTAATCTATTGTCGAATATTAATAGCCATATTGAAAATTTAGTTAACTCGTGTGACATTTGTCAAAAACGTATGCGTAAAAATATAAAAGAGCCCATAATTTTCCATGAAATACCACCATATAGATTTTATAAGCTATAGGAATGGATTTTATGGAATATGCGAGAAATTGTTATAGGAGATTAGTTATATATTATTTTTCTAGTTATAGGAGATTATTTAGTTATAGAAGATTATTTTTCAAAGTGTATTGAAATAATAATTTGTTAGATAAACAAATCTTGTTCTAAAGATATTGAAAATTTAAAATGTTTATTCGCTACTCATAGTATACCTCACGAAATTGTTTTTGATAATAGTCCTTTTAGCTCGCGTGAATTAAACGAATTTGCTAAATTTTTAGATATTTGGCTGACCACTACAATACTACTACCATGGACTACTACCATATTATCCAAAATCAAATGGATTGCGGAAAAATATGTGGGCATTGCAAAAAATCTTTTGATAAAGAGTATTGAAAGTAAGACTGATCTTTTTTTAAGTTTATTGGAATATCGTAATACCCCAATACAGCATTTATTTGCATCCCCTTCACAAATATTATTCAGTCGAAGATATAAAATTATATTACCAATGTCTAACACAATGTTGAATCCAGAAATTGTCAAAGACATACCAGAAAGAATAAAAAATATGCAAAGTAAAACAAAACAGTATTATAATAATACTGCAAAAAATAGAGAAGATTATGAAATGAATGACAAAATTTTTATACGGAATCCGTACTCACGATTCACAAATTTGATATCAGGTAAAATAATCAATATAAACAAGAATCCAAGGTCCAAGATGAAAAGGGGGAAGAATATAAGAGAAATTAGGTTGATCTTAAAACGCGTTTTTCTTTATCATGTTCTCCAGATTTGCCCGGTCTCATTTCAAACAGTGTGGAAGAAGACTCCGGGATTGGGACCTCATTGCCACAAGAAAACAGTTACTATTCGCTACGTTCAGGATGTAAGTTAAAATGCGCTCCCAAGTAGAGTTTTCCTTTATCCTTTAGAATAGTAATAAAATGAAAAGTTATACATATTTTGCTATTTTATTTATTAAGTAAATTATATTTATAAAAGTTGTAATTCTAGCTTTAAGAAAGGGATGTTTCATACATCTAAATAATACGGTTGTACCGTTTATTTAATACTAAGGTAAAATGTTTATATCTTAAAATCCAGTTTTACCTTACTTAATACATAGATTAATTAATAACATTATTGTCAGATATATAGAGAACACCATCAAGGATGGTTAATTAAAATATTTAATATAGTAATGCTAAATAAATTATAATTATACATTTAGTATTTGGTCAGAATAAAACAAACACTATCTTTAAACTCTCAGCTATCATAAGAATAACAGGTTGCTGGTTATCAAAGCTTTGTGAATTGAAATAATCAAAATTTTTAAGATCTCAAAGAAAACGATAAATTTACGAGTATTATTAATTTAATTATTGTTGTTCTAATATAATAAAACATAAAAATTTACTATTATTAATTATTCCCTAGCACCCAATTGACAATGACCACTAAAACATACATCACAAATGAGATATGTAAGGAATATCACTTCATACAAAAAATCAAAAGTTGATGAGAATGTCAATAGCGATATTTGCATTTCCAGCTTTTCGATAACATCTGGTGGAGATAAAGTTATTCAAAGGTAAATATCTTCTCACAAAAGCAAGCACTGCACGCTGCGACACACTTCTCTGAAGTTAACGTCTTCTTCCGTAAAGTAGGTTTTGGTGCTAAACAAAAAAAAGCTGGTGATACCCGAGGCTGCATTCTCATTCCATAAGGGTTTTCACTACCAAAGCTTCAGACTATGGACTGCATATCCAAAATTATTCAGAAATTGTTCGAAAAAAAATTTTCTTGCGCAAGAAATGCGCCATTGTAAAAAAGGTGCTTGCGTCATATGCATTTTATATTCTGAAACACGAATTAGAAAATACCAATTTTATTTCTTTGTTCTCTAATGATTTGAAGCTTTTTCCTTCACTTATTCGATATTTGACACCCGAAAATGGTATACAAGTGAAATTTTTAGATTTTATTTCTTTACCCGGAGGAAGAAGAGGAATTATAAGTGACTCGGTATCAATAATTTTAGTAAACAACAACTTAAATTACAAACTAGTAGCATTCTGTGCTGATAATTTTAACACGAACTTCGGTGGTGTTAACCGAAGATGCAACAATAATATTTGCAAAATTAAACAGGCAACTTAATCAAAATAAAATTAGAGTGGGCTGCGCCCTACATACTAACCACAATGCTATTTCATGCTGCAGATTTCTTACCAGTTGATGTACAAAATATCGTTATTAAAATTCATGATTGCTTTTTCATTTATACGACACGAGTCGAAGCTTTGAAAGAATGGAAGCTAAAGTCGAATATATAAAAGACAAAAAAGTTGCAACATGTTGCAAAACATGTGCAACTAAAAATGTTACGCGGGGTCAAAGGTCACAAGAAATGGTTTTTCGAAATAATCTATTTAACGGTGACTTATCGAAAAAATAGTGGTAATAAAATTTGTAGCCTAGAAAATTTCCTAACCCTTTTTTCGTTAGACGGTTTTCAGTTTTTAACGGTTTTCAAAAAAATTCGATTTATGAAGCTGTAAGGTACAGAATTCACTCCTTAACTTTGTGTCGAATATTTGTGATAAAACAGAATGCGTCTTAAAATATTTGAAAATTTATTTAAAAGATACAACTTTTTAGATCACATTTTATTGAAACCCCGTTAATCTAACGAAAAAAAGTTTTATTTGTTTTTTGTAGGAAATTTTTTAAGCTTCAAATTTTATCATAACTATTTTTTTGATAGAAGTCACCGTTAACGAGATGTTTGCGAAAACCCATTTTTTGTGACTTTTTAGTCCACGTTAAACTTTTGGTATGTTGTTTAGAACCACAAAAGGAAGGTTTACGAAAAAGTTCAGCTTACCTCTAATTTTTCAATACAGTAACAAGGTGGCTCGCTTTAATGCCTGCAATCGAAAGAGCCTCAAACTGTTTGTACCACTAAGTTACTTCTTATCCGTGGAAAATAATTAGAATTTTTTTTTCACTTACAGCTGCTCTGAGGTGTGGTTAAAATTCCTTAATAGCCAGGCATCTTTATTTCATAACGCCGTACGAAAAATAAAAGGAAACAGTAGCTCTTTTCTGGTACAAATCTTGAAATAGGAATTAAGAAACATATTATAGCAATTTTTTCATGAGTATTCCGTGTCGCGGGAAATAACAAATTTGTATTACAAAATATTTCTTTATTTCATTTATTGTAATTTTTCTCAATTCCCTATTCCAAGGGAAATGCCGGAATAGGCGTAAAGGATACAATTATGAAAATCTCTGAAAAAATTGAAATGTTAAAAAATAAATGTAAAAAGCGGTAGCATGGCGAATACATATACCTCTAACAATAAGATCGGACCTACGTGTTGGAAGAAAATGGGAAAATAAATAACGCATGTCTCACATAAAAAAATTCTATTCGAATTGTGCGCTATACTTGAAATTATGGGGTGGCCAGTTCAAAGAAATACAACATCTTTTTTGGTTGAGTTCGAAAAAGCGGTTGGATTGGTAAGAAATACAAAAGTCATTTAGCATATATTGTAAGTAATATAACAAATCACAGAGAAGAACTGGAATTTTACAAAAACTGACAGTAAGTAGATGGTTTTTTATTTTTCTCCTTTTAAAAATAGTAATATCCCATATAAAAACATATTAGGCGTAGAATATGTATACTGTGTTTGCCGGAAACGATTGCTCCCACAGAACGAGCATTTCCTCTATAGTTAACAAAATGTGGACAAACGAGAAAAGTCAGATTTCAACAGAAACTGTGAAGGTAATGGTGATCGTGAAAAATATTAGATATTAATATTAGGTTTATTAATATATTTTATGTGTCTATAAAGTTACTTGACTGTTATATTGTAACTGTAACAGTATAAGACTGAAATTTTCATTTAATAAATTAATAATAATAACTGAAAACAATTTATTTTTGCTCAACCTGAGCGTCCAACATTGAGCTTCTGAAAATCTGGTGAGTTTAGTAAACACAAAAAAGTTATCACTTGATAGTGTACTTTCTGTTAAATCCGTATCGATATTAAGATTTACACAGAGAACTTCCACCCAAATTTTAACATTTACCGCTCATGTTAATTAAAAACTCACCGTCATGAAACAAAATTTTTAATCAAAATATCTGTATAAATTTTATTCCCTAGTCTATTCAATTAAATCATCCATTTTTATCTATAATCCACATTCATTTCTTTCCCTTAATATCACAAAAGTTCATATAATCATTCGACGGTACTATACCCAGATTAAAGTAATAAAGTATTTGTGATGTTATTCTTGGAATTACTGTTGTTAGTTATGCTCTTCATCTTCCACTTTCATAAAATACTCGTAAAACCTTAAAAAAAAATGAAAGCAGAAACTAAAGTAAAAAGCTACAAAATTTTTAGGGGTTCTTGTGTGACATACATCTGTCGTCATCATATTTTTGTTTTGTATCAATCTTGGTTACATGTATAATGACGGATATCAAACAAGAAATAAAAATACATAAAGGTATAATTACATTATGCTGACTTATACATATATACATATGAATTACTGGGGAATAATTTTCCTTAATTTTTGGTTGTGTTTGTTTTTGCGTAAGAAAATTATGTTGGTAGATTTATTTGTGGAAAAAGACTTGATGGTTGACTGTTTTAAGTGTTGGTACACATTTTGGTTTTAAAACATTGATGTGATATGTTGTAGTTGTTAATAAGGTTAGATTGAACGAGGTACATATTTACATTTGTTGTTACTAACAATTTACCTCAAATCTGGATGATGTTGGAATATACATATATAATAATCAGAAAAGTTTACTAATTTATTTAACTCATTATTGTTGTTCATACATATATAACTCAAGCCCAGAAATAATTGTCTATATTTTCATTTAGATTTATTCATATTAAAACAATTAAACTTCCACCATTTTCAAAATCCAAATATACACTTTTGTGTTTAACTCAAATATTTTTCATACATGCATTTAATTTAGAATAAAATATACCACATATATTTGAATTTTTTTGTTTATTTTGGGTTATGTGTTCCTGTTCTGTACATTAAATTTCAATTTTTACTAACAATCATATGTAGGTATATATACAGAAACCAAAAAAAATATTATTGTATTAGATTTTCTAAATTTAAATAAATTTTATTTGAAAGGACAAACTATTTCTATGTTAAAAGTAAATTAAAATTTATTAGTTTGGAAAATTTAGGATATTAGAAAATTTACAATTGTTGAGAATAGATTTAATGAATGTATTTTCACAAAAATTGATTGGAAAATATGTACATATGCAAATTGATTTGAATAAATTCTTGTCCGATCCGACAGAATAGCAAATAAAAATTATTTTTGATTTTAAGTGAAAAAAGTAATTTCTAATTTGAATAAAATGTATAATGTATAACCATGTATTATGTTCGTTCAGTTTTATCATTGTTGTTTTGTACCTATGTATATTTAGAACGATGGCATCACCTTATATCGCGGTGAAAATTTTGGATACTTCAATCCCCAAACAAATTGATAAACAAACATTAATAGCTTTCTGTTTACACCTTCTTTCTTTTAACTTTCTTTAATAAAAACCATTTACGTATAAGTATAAATTATTTCTTAAAACTCCCATAAATTTTTGATATTGTTGCCATTCCTTTTTCTAATGATCGTTCAAAATAAATCTTTTTCATTTAGATTTTAATAATAAATCTCAACTTTCCTTCCCAATCGTAAACAAAAAGAAAATAATTCATCAAAGTTTAAGGAAAACACTTTGAGTTTTTTTTTTCTTTAAATTTTCACATAAAAGTTTATTTCTTTTTTTCCACTTAAAACGATAAATTTTTTTTCTCTAATAATAAATATGGAAAGAAATATATATATACGGAAAATGTTAAGAACTTAAGGATGTACTCGTTCTAAACGGATGAGAAAAATTGAGATAAAATAGGGCAAATGAATGTATTTAATCCTAATCGATTTATTAAAAATATTAAATATTCATACAAAATTATAAACTTTTATTTCTCTTAAAGCTTCTTATATGAGTTGATTAGAAGTGATGACCCACCCACTCGATTGTTTGCAATAGTTTGTATAGTAAAAATATCTGAAGAAAATTTTGATTTTTTCAAAATAATTCCTTGTGGTAGTAAAAATTTACATTCTGCCTTTCTTTATTTTCTCGGTAGCAAAACCTAGAAAAATCTAATTCACTAAACGACGATTGATACCAATAAAAGCTTATTCTTGAAAATAAGAAATAAGACATAAAATATTTTTAAAAAAATTGGAAAATTGTGAAAAGAAAATGAGTTTATTGTGAAAGGGATGAAAAAAAGAATAAAAATCTATAAAATAAAAAATTATGTGTTTTTTGAAATGATATTATTATTGGTCTCAGTAGATTATTGTTTTCTTGGGTTTATTTCATGGTTTCTTTATCGAAAGCTCAGTGGAATTTTGTTAGATGTGATTATAGGATTGTCGTTGTTTTTCATGTGAGTGTTTTTGCCCAGTAACAAGAAAATTAATGATTTTGTTTATTTTATGTTATGTTTTCAAGTGTATTTGTGCTTTGACGACATAGCAATGGTAAGAATATGGTCACAATTTTTTTAATGGAAAATATATGTATAAACAACAGAGCTTCAGTTTTCTTGAGATAAAATCTCGATGATTACGATGATTAAAGACTATCGAACAATTTATCAAATTCAACCACATAAATAAGAAGGAAAGATTAACCTCTAATAAATTAATTACAAAAGAATTTCTAAATTACATAATTGAGACATTAACTTATAACCTACAATAGAAATTTTGGTTTGTGAATAATTAACTGTGATGATAAAGGAATTTATAATCCTTCAAGAAAACTTTTTAATTTGAAAAGATTAAATCGAAAAAAAGTCAAGAACTTAGTCTAAATTATAAATTTTATATCAGATTATCAGATTAGTATCAGATTAAATGTAGGTGTGGCTTATATGTGATTTGAGTTTGCTTAAAAATGGAATAAAGAATTTAATTTGATTTAAATTTTATAATTTTAAAAGAGAAAAATAAGCAGAAAATATCGATTTAGGTTTTATAGTTAGTTGCAAAGTATAATTTTTGATTTACGCATTTTTTTTGCATTTCATACAGATTTAAGTTCTCACAAAAGAAACACATTTAAATGCTGATATCAGTAGCAGACCTCCCATTAAAAGTGCTGTGCTATATTATAACAAAGAGTCTATATAAAACTATATTTTTATTCACAAACGAACTAACATACAATTGTCAATGTTTGATCAATAAGTCTTAAATCATATTTCACTGTTTTGATATTTGCCATAAACAAAACAGTTCATCATTCTAAATTCATAACTTCTGCCTTCACATATTTACCCCTTCCTCCCAGTACCTTTTCAAAAGTTTCATCATGAAAATCGAAAATATAATTCTAAAACGAAACATACAAAACAAATGAAAATAGAAATATATATATACGAAAAGGAAAATTTACATCTAATCCACTTCCATCAAATCAACAAAACAGAATATAATCTGTCATCAAAATCAAGTCACGTAAATATTAGAATACAAAATTCCTATATTTTATTTCCATTTCGAGTAGCAAAACTAAATAAATTACAACGTGTACGCCTGAAGGTTCAATTTCGATTTCTTTCAAATTTTATATCACAAAAAGAATGAAAAGCACAAGCCACCTAAGTAACTAGCATGCGTTCAACGTATTTCTCATAAAAATGTCTTATAATTTTGGGTTGGTATTCGAGTCGTTTTTAAATAGGGGTGGCGGGTGATAATAATGTTTCTTTTTTAAATTTTATTTCTTATACAAATTTTCTTGCAAAAATCTTTTCAAAAGTAATAATAAAATAAAATATATAAAATCCATTGGTAGGAATGGGCGGTTTGGAGTTTGAACAAATAAATAATATGATGGAAGGAATTTTAAATCAAAGCAAATAAAATTTATTTGATTGATACTCATAAATATGTACAAATAAAAATTTGGCAGCATTGAAAGCTATTAAAACTGAAAATAAAGCCACGAACTAGGAATAAAACAGAGCATTAATAAGCTAAGTTAAATATGTTTGACTAATAAAGGTACTCACGTCTTAGAATTAGACTATAGTTTTATTTGCCAAAATGTGACGAATGATATGACTTTTTATCGTGTAATAATATTTATTTATAATATCGATAGAATGGCAAACATGCTAAGGCCCAATTCATTGTCCAGAAAATTTATTACACAAAAAATGACGGCAAGAGCTATCCAAAACAAGAAAATCTAATTGAACAAAACAAATGTAAATAATATACAAAAATAAATATACTAACAAGTAACAACTAAATATATAATAATCTAAAAAGTGGTCGGAAACAGCCTCCATACCGCCGCAATACATTCCTCAGTGTAAATATCCTAAATTGCACTGTTTAAAATAAAATTAAAAACGCTTCAAAATCTAGTAAATTTGTGCTTGTTTAATTGTAGAGAAAATCAATTGTCTAATATTTCGTACTACATTAATTGAAACAATCGTAGTTTTCAATCTTAAAGTATTATTATTACTGAGAGGATTGTAGTAAAATAAACGAAAAAGATGGAATTTTACTTTTTAACCGTTAAATTTACTATAGTTGTTCAATAAAAATACTAAACTACTAATAAAAATACTTTTATTCATTACATACTTTGTTAAACTGTAATATTGTATAGAGCAAACAAATTATTTAAAAAAATCGAGTAGCCAAAATTTAGCTGTCATTTTATTTTATAAATGTTCAATTTTCTGTATTATGCTATTTTACAAAGTGACAATAGTTTTTACTCGTATTAACAATTTACAACACAAGGTAAGTAGTGTAAAGTATCGTTGTTATTTAAATGCATTGATTTGTGCTTTTCTTGTTTAAGGATGGAAAATAATATCAATGAAAGTCGCAACCAAAGGCAAGTAGATAAGATGTCACAAAATAAAATGTGTAAGCTAAACAATTAATTGTAGAAAATAGCTTGAATCAGTGTTACACCCACAAAATGAAATAAGAAATTACAATTACAAAATATATCACCAAATTCAAAATGATACAACGTCAATTAGTTTTCAGATGTCTACAAGGAATTAAAAGAACTGAAAACTGGAATTATCTGTAATAAATTTTGCGTAAGTTTTTCCGTAATATGTAATGAATTTCGGAACAACGATTTTTTGAAAAAATTCAATAAAACTTGAACAAAACACTTCTTTGTTTTGAGTCTGAAACGGAAATTTAATTTGCAAGATCTAAATAATTTCTTAGTTTTAAAAAATGTTAACAAAAAATTTAAATTTTAATTTTAAACGTTTTTAAACTAAAAGCAATATAAAACTCTAATAAATAAACAACGAACTTTTAAAAAAAGCTAATTAATACTTATTGCTAATTAATTTTAAAAAATAAGTATTACGACTGTGTTCCAATTGATGCTAAATTGTACTAAACGTGCTAAATCAATTTAGTCAACTATTTTATTATTTGACTAAATCAATATTTTGTTTCTAAATAAATTGGAAGAAATTCATACGTTAAACAATATCTGACAACTTGATTATATTAATTTGAATTAAAATTCGGTAATTTTGTAAAACTAAATTTAGATTTAGCAGTTTAAGTACAATTAAGCAGCTAATTGGAACCCAGTCTAAATGTAACATTTTGAAATACAACTGTAATTTTTCTAAAATAATGTTAATTTTTCTAAATTAATGTTAATATAAAATAGCATAATTTTTTAATTATTAGAAAACTTATTGTAGGAACCATGAATTTAGTAATAAAAAACTTTGAAACAAAATTTATACTTTTTAATTTCAAGTTCAACGTATTTTCAATCAAATAACTTTTACCAGTTAAAATATAAAATTACCAGGTAAGAGCAAAACTTTTACTTATAAATTAGTAAAATTACTCGTACCGTGTAGTTGAATTTTCCACGCTGTTAGTAAAATTCCTAGCATTCCATATCAAATTAATTCACTCTAGTAAAATTACCCTTCGAGTAGTACATATTTTAAATTTGTAATGTAACATTGCTCTTCAATAGTAAAATTAAAGGTCAACATATTTTTACTACGATTAATGTAGGCAAAATTGATTCCTACGATTATTGTAGTAAATATTTAAAACAGTGAGGATTACGTAAATGATAGGATCGGAAGTAAGAGAACATGGGCTAGATGGAACATCGTTATCAGAAGGTATTTTAAAAAAATGGAAAGAAAAGCCGACTCACATATTACAAGGATATGGTCAGATGAAGATATGGGATGGGAGAAGCAAAACAGGAACAAGGGCATCAACACAGATTTACATAGGCTATCAGCAGACAAACATGCAGTAAAGTAGAATAGAAGCACAAAAGTAAAGTAATGGCAGCGAAGGCAACAAAAGAATGTCAATTGAGAAGAAGACCGAGACCTTTAGGGCGGAAGGTCATTAAAGAGCTTAAAAGCCCTAAATGGGTAGAAGAGAGCACCAGTATAACAATTTATGTATGGAAGAGTAATACTGTGCGATTTGACGGCGATTTGATGGTCCGAATATAAACCATTTTACCATATACGGTAGACACTGATATTTGAAGACTTTAAAAAACATAAGAATGCGCATCCTAATATGATTATAGAACGATGCGAAAATGAGTTTTATAGCAAAGCTTTAATGTCTAATTTTAATGCCAAAGGCAAACCGAATCGCCTAGTTGACTAATTAACCGGAATAGTCCTCAATACCATTGTCAAACAGTGGCATGACAAGCGCATCGACAAGTTGTTTTTAAATATGTACTGGCAGGAAGTGATTCAAACTACTAAGCTTTCTCAAGGTGGCAGTAACTCTGCCAAAAACATAATTAATATGAGGTTTCAAAGACAGATCCTTAACGAATACAATACCAAAGTTCTCGACCTGCGACACGAAAGCGATAACAGCGTCGTTAGTCGTAATAGTGAACCCAAGATTGTTTAGCGAAGAAGGGCAATTTAACAGCATAGCCTGGGGCTTGGAGGGTTCAAAATCAACCTATTAGAAGGCCCAATCAGAGATTAGTTTAAGATCCGCATTAATTTCGGCGAAACAATGATACATGTCAGGTCGCAGACAAGCGTGGAGTTGTTGAACTGAGGAACACCTTTAAGTATAGAAGAATAATTAGATGAAAGGATACCCAAAGTAATACGTTGAAACCAACCAGAAAAATATGAGTAGATAAGGTGACAGGAAGGTGACAGGAAAACATTAATTTGAGTTTGGAAACCAGCAAAGCATGATCAAAGAATTCAAAAGTCTTACTAAAATCCAGAAGGAGAAGAAAAGAGATCAACTTATCACCCTTCTTACGACTTATATGATCTGAAATATCGATTAACGTATGAGTAGTGCTAAAATGTTTCCTGAAGCCAGATTGATCGTCAAAAAACAACTCATTAGAGATTACATGATCCAGAATCTGATCATTCATAAGTCTCTCACAAACAAACATTTGACAAGGCATGAAGGACACTGATCAGAAAAAACTGATTAGAAGCTTTCTTACGGAGAGAGGTAACGTTGGAGAACTTCCAGCCAAACGGGAATGAAGATGACATAAAGTTTAAAATAAATGGAAAGATAAGTTTTAAAAACTTTAAAGGAATACCATCTGACACCACGGCATTCAAGGAGATATTATAAAAACCTCCTAAACCTCAGAATGGAAGGAAATGGCTGTAGGACTTTCCGGTAAGTGCATGTCAAAGCGTTAAAAAGAGAGAAATGAATTAGCCGATGAAAATGACCGACTTACCCGATTCAGATTCTGATCAGTAAAAAGAGAATGATGCGGATGCGTATTTAGCGCACCAATATGCTTTAAATTAGACCATATATCCTTTGAGAAAGAGAGGTTGGAAAAAAGACAAAACCCAAGCTCCAACTTGGCCTTCCTGACCACAGCTCTAAACCGATTTCGATAAGTACAAAAAATCCTCCAGCCGCGATCAGATGGATCTCTAGCATACGCCGTATATGAGAAATCACGCAAAAAACTAACATGTGCCATAGCAGGAGAAACGGTAATAGACAAGGGGGCATTACATGTGATGGAACAAACGGGCACAAATCTCGCAAACACATTAGGTAGAAAACTATTAAAAAGAGAAAGTTTGGTGTCGGAGTCTGTACTATTATAGAGGGAGAACATATCAGCGAGCGAGAGCTCATTATACAGGAGCTCCATGTTGAGTGCCTCATACATAAAAGTACCTCTTGGAAGGCGACAAATCTTTAGGAAGATCAAAGGCACATATAATTGGCTGCTCATGTTAAGACAATATATGTCACTTACAAGGCAATAATCAATACAGGAGCCGACAGACGAGTTATAAACTAGGTTATGAACTATTATTATGAACTATACTTAATTATAGACGAGAAACAGGTCTGAAGGGCAGCTGCCATAGTTGATTGTATTAAAATCACCCAAGACTACAATAAAAGAGTATTGTGATACGTGCGAGGACACGATATTGTCAAGGAGAAAAAAATTACCATTACACAAACACGTCACAACAACTAGCACATATTAATGCCTCTCACTTGGACCGGAACTAAAACAGCCTCAGCATCGGAATCGTCATACGAGCCTATCTTTTTTGACTTGAGCTTATCATTGACAAATAAGGCAACACTATAATAGGCCAGTGCTGCGATTATGACTTTTTATAATTGGTGAAAAACACGTGAAATCAGCAAAAAACATGCAGTTTTGGAAATGAGGTTTTAATTTTGTATATTTAGGTATTGGAATTCATTGACATCAATAAAAAAAATTTTCTGCATTTTAAGTTTTTTTTACCCTGTCTTAAGATACAGGGTGATGAAAAATCGAAAAATTGCTCGACCCTGGTGTATTGAAATGGCTCTACAGTCAAAACTACTGAACTGATTTTAATGTTATATAGCTCAAAATGTAGGTAGAGCTAATCAAAATAATAATTCACATTATATAACCTTGAACACTTTCTTTTAGAAAAATAACGGTAAAAAATTTAAATTCTATTTTCTAGAAATGCGTATTTTTTAAATTTTTTATTTTTTAAGATGTGAAAGGTACATATGTTACTAACATTTTATAAAAAATTCAGGAGGTGAAATTTTTTTGTTTTTTTTATTAATTTTATTGCAACACGCCTTAAAATTGTTCATCGTAAAAAAAGTGGAGTTAAGAAATGTACAATTTTTTGGATTTACATATATGTTTTTATAATAAATTTTTAATTATAGCTCAAAATAAATATTTTACACATTTCTTATCATTTGTTTAATTTTACATTACTAAATTCCGTAGAGTTAGAATAACGTCTAGCTAAGATTGATCCATCATTTGTAGGAATGTATGAGTGATATCCTCGTGTTCCAGGAATTGTTTTTAAATTGGCGTATCTATCAGCTAGTTGATTTTGTTTACTATACCTACATACTATACCTACATTTTGAGCTATATAACACTAAAATCAGTTCAGTATTTTTGACTGTAGAGCCATTTCAATACACCAGGGTAGAGCAGTTTCTTGATTTTTCAACACCCTGTATCTTAAGACAGGGTTATGAAAAAAGACTAAAAACGCAGAAATTTTTTTAATTGATGTCAACGAATTCCAATACCTAAATATACAAAACTAAAACCTCATTTCCAGACCTTGCTGATTTCACGTGTTTTTCACCAATTGTGAAAAAACTCACAAATTGTGACGTCAAGTTGTGTATGAATACGTATAATTTTTTAGTATTGGTTTTTGCATACACTTAAAAATTCGAAATGGTTTTGAATATCGAATAACGAACGGTTCCTTTCGCATAAAATTTTATCGACGAAATAATTTTTTAAACAATTTTTATTGGCGAAATTTTTTGATTTTGGTTCATTTTTTTTATTTATTTTTGTATCACAGCCAAGAGTTTGAAATGAAATGTTTGGCTACCAAGTTTGAATAGACTATTCGCGTTAAACAGGGTGTAGCACGAGGAGCTTGTCTATTATCACACCCCTACACGAACTATCAGTGTTATTTAACGGCACTGTCATTAAATACAATCAACAGCCAAAGTATCTGGGCATTACTCTCGATAGAACTCTTTCTTTTAAGCTCCACCTAGAAAATACGTCAAAAAAACTTAAAACGAGAAACAATATATTGCATAAACTGGCAGGCTCTACATGGGGTGCTACTCCAGCAACCCTCCGCACAACTGCTCTAAGTCTGGTTTACTCGGTGGCTGAGTACGGCGCACCAGTCTGGCTGAATAGCACACATACTCAAAAAGTTGACTGCCAGCTGCATGCCGCAATGCGTACCATAAGTGGTACTATCAGGTCCACTCCTTTACCTTGGCTCCCTGTGTTGAGCAATATCGCTCCAGCTGCACTCAGACGCTCGCATGCACTCATGCGTGAACATAAAAAGGTAACCAACAACATCACGTATCCCTTGCATGAATATTACGGTGACCACACTAGTTGTCGATTGAAGTCAAGAAAGCCTCCAAATAAAACTGCCAGCAACCTGCTGGCAACTGGTTTTAATATCTTGGAGGCCTGGGACAACTCCTGGAATGATTACAACACTTCTGGCGTTTCTATTACTAACCCGACTTCTGCCCAACCTGGTTTCGATCTGCCACGTCATACCTGGACCACACTAAACCGAATAAGAACGAATCATGGACGTTGTGCTGATTCGTTCTACAAGTGGGGAATCTCAGAGTCCCCTCAATGTGACTGCGGAGCTCCACAACAAACCATAAAACACATTGCAACAGTGTGCCCACTTCGACGATACAATGGCGACATCTCAGACATCCAATTGGCAACTCCCAATGTAGTAGCATGGATAAACTCACTCGATGTAAATATCTAATGTTCAAATATACTGCCCAATGTTCAAATATTTTAATATTTTACTTTTTAATTTTTAACTAAAAGACGCGCAATCATATTGATTGTAAGCTCATTTAATGTGTATTATTCATGTTTTGTTTTATGTAGATTTCATATGAAAATCTATCTATCTATTTTAAGTTTTATTTTTGTTTTATTTTTGTTTTTAATGTGGCACAACAAAAACCATACGCTAAATAAAATAAAAAAAAAATCGGCGAAATAATTTCGTAGTTTTAAACTCACAATTTGCCATAATCGCAGCACAGATATCCCATGTGAGTTGTGCTTCCTTTGCCGTCCTTCTTACCTATAGTAATATACGCTAGAGATCTTCGAAGTCAATAGACTCCTCAACCCAATTGTGTGTAAGAACTATTTAAAGAATTATTTAAAATATTTCTTAAATTTGACACTTCCGGAAGCTCGTATCAACTTCTTTTTCTATTTTCAATTCATATTTTTTTAGATAATCATGAAAATTAAAAAGAATTGCAGAATACCCCATTTAACTGTGAAAGAAAATTTATGCTGACCGTGGATTTCATTTTGGCTCGTGCCGTTGAATATTAGTTTTTTTTGTGTATAGAAACTTAGTTGATTAGTTTTGGGATTTTGAGTAAGTTCGGGGGAACAGTTAGTTTTTTTTGTGAATCATTTGGTAGGTGCTGAGTTGCAGTTGACTAGAAAGGTCACGTATGGATAAGCTGAATTAGTTCTTCAAAATTTTTTTAAGTCTTTTTCGGACATATTTTGTTGAAAATTTTTATAAGTTTAAAAAAAATAATAAATAATTTTTGTGGATTTTTTTTGTTTAATAGTTATAAAAAGCAAAAAAAAATTATTAGTTCTTGAGTGAAAGATGTTAATGTGAGGAAAGCTCAAGTTACCATTCCATAACAAGAACGGCCAGAATTCACATGAAAACGTTAGTAAACGATACATATTAATAAAAAGTATAATCAGAAATAAATTTAAAAATATTAGTTGTTCTGTTGTAAACGTGATAAAGTGACTGTTGAATACCCGATTGATACCATTACCTCACTTAATAATGAAAGTACAACGGTAATAGTGTAGACTGTAGACTATGGTATAACCATAATAGTAACAATTTTGAATTGCGATTGTCAAGATAAAAAAAAATATTTGGATATACGCTGGGGAAAGCAATCCCCTAATTGAGTTTTCTCAGGTAGGGACTACACAGTCCGGGAAGTGTTGTTACTTTTATAATATGTATTTTCGTTTGTGTTTTTATATTGTTGTTCTGTTAATTATGATGGGCTAAGGTAAATTAGTAAGGGAGAGTTGTGGCACGGTAGTGCAACTTTCGCAAATACCTGGGTGGTTGTTTAAGGCAGGCACGATTATTTTAAATTTTCTTGTACTGAGGTTGGTCAATAGAACTCTCACTCAATCGAGCTAGCGGTAGGGTATATTAGAGTGAGCGACCAACTGGTGGACCTTCACGGACCACGAGACAAACCTCATACTACAACACCACCACCCCGTCTGCGAAGACGATCATGACGATTGACACGATGCCTATCAAATCCAACAGTCAAGCTAGAAACATATGACATATGCTAGAGACAATTGTAACATATGTTTTTAATTTTATTATAGTCATAATTCTATTCAAAAAAATCGACATATTTACCTTCCTTAAGTTGTATGTTGTTTGCTAAACGTAGAATTCGAACTATCTGATTATCGTTGAATACATTCGTGTTCGATGAAATTTCTGTTAAAAGAAAATTTATTTTGTATATGTTAGTGAGATAATAAAAAAATTGCCTTTAGAATTGTTGAACATCAGAGATAAGAATATTTTCTAAAATATCATCATTAATGCTTGATGTATTAATAGTTATTAAATATGTCTATTCAAATTACAAAAGTCTTATATTTAATTCTGTTATCTCAGCGTGTTTGCCTTAAATAAACATTGCATAAAAAACATAGTGAACTATATAAAAATTGTTCTATCTGCTTTGAGGTATTAATCGATTAGTAATAAAAACACCATCATATCAAGGTCATTAGGTTATTATCACATAACAAAATTATACAACCATAACAGCCGTCATTAATTTCAAAACGATAAAAACTAGGAAATAAATGTTGGATACCGTATCATGGCACGAGACAAAACAATTATGTATTTAAATTAACGATTTCCATTTTTGTTTGTTTATATTTTATTATCGAAATCATTAAAATGTTTATGATTTTCTTATTGAGATAACGATAAGTTCTTTTAACAGCTATAAGATGATGATGATAGATTTGTTTTAACTTTATTGGAAGATTTATGTTTTGTCGTACTTTTACGATCGATGACATGAAAAAATTATTAAAGTTCTTGTTTGTATTATCATCAGATGATTTTTCTATTAGTTGATGTTTGTGTTTTGTGAGAAGATATATGTGTTAAAAATTAATAGATATTTCCAGTGGCGTATTCCCCCCAAACGGTAAAAAATCGGGGTCTTCACTTTTGACAGAAAAAAAGATTTATGATAATTCTCAGTGTTATCGTAAATGACATAAAATTAATCGACCATGACCTGTTCATGTTTACTTCTTTCTTTTAATCCAAAAATATATTTGACTTTTGCTGTCTTACTTTATATGTATTCTACATATAAATTATTTCACCTATAGAGCTCCAACCTGGAGCTCTATGCGGCCTTCCTTCGATTAATCCGCAACTATTAAAATGTTTTTGAGAAATAATGTAAAGTTAAAACCTCCAAATTATAAACAATTTTAACCGCGACGTAGGCCTATTTGTTCAAGAATGTTAGACATGTCACCATGGTATCAAAAAAAATTGTTTGCCAAAAAAAAATCAAAAAAGCCGAACGAAAAACAATTCAAATAGAGAATAATTTTGTTGTTCCTCACGTGTTGTTTCTTTTGAGATGAATAACTGGAAATTTTTCTTGTTCAAATTTCGATTGTTTGTTTGCTTTTTATTTGAAGTCACATCTTTAGTTTTTTTTTCGTTGAGATATATGAAGGTCAAACTACTTTTTGTTTGTCACTTTGATGTTAGTTTACATTGATATAATAATATTTGCTTTTAATTTAGTTTCTGACGACTGCAATGATAGTGTGTTATGTTTGTATTATGCGTTTGTCTTGTGGTTTGGGGGTGCTTTTAAATGAAATCAATCTTATGAGTGAAAATGAGTGTATCAGAACCCAACACATGATAAAGTTTTTAGATAACTTTATGGTCTATATAAAGCTAAATTATTATAATTCAGTTTCTGTTGTGATCAGTCCGTGTTGCTATGATCAGTGGCGTACGGAGAATTGAACTATGGGGAGGGGTTTAGATACAAAATTTAATTTGATTTTTATGTTTTTAGGGTTCCGTTTTTATACGGAACACTACTGGTGAGACTACGATGTGTTTTTGTGTTAAAATCGGTTATCTCATAAACTATAAATCCTACACTCAAAAAACTACCTCATTGATACAATGAAAAACTACGTAAAAACTAAGAAAATATGCACACGATTTCGAGTCAATGTACATTGATAATATAAATTAGAATATGATTTTCATTGATTTAATGATATAAACGTCACATAAAAATCAGGAAAACTTCATAATTTGTAGTATTGTATCTCATAAAATTAACAGAATGAGTAAACATGTATCATAAAATTGGTTTAATATGGATATTTGTTTTGAAGTATGCGTTGTAAACATTACGTGCAGTATTGCCCTAAATTTGATTAGTAAACTTCATATGGTTTATTTTAAAGGTTTTAAAATCTACGAATTTATCATAATATTTAATTGATATTAATATTTTATTGTCATATTTATGTAAAAAAACTTAACTTCATTATACACTCAGAAAAAAGAGATAGCTTATTTAACGTAAAGTAAGTATAGTAAATTTAATTGTAAATTAATAACGTAAAGTAAGTATAGTAAAGTATATGTAAATTTAATTGAAAATGACGTACAAACTGAGCCAGCGGAGGCATAAGTAAACTAAACAAAATTGACTAACTAAAATCTACTTAAAAGCATGTAAAAAATTTTGCGCTGTTATGCTACTATTATGCTACCATCTTGTCTCACCAAAAAAATGAAAAAAATTTAGTTTTTTTGCAATTATTAATCGTTTTTTTATCAATTCAGGGGGAATTTTATACACGGCAATGATTAACAGCGGTTAAGAAGGGCCCTGTAAAGATAAAATGCTATTTATTATTAATATTTATTTTGGACTTAACCCGGATTCGATACCCAGACCTCTGTGTACAAGGAAGCAGCATTCACCATTCGTCTATCTAAATAATTATTTACATCAATTTATTTATGAATATTATGTTGATGCTTAAGTTTAGGCCGTTCGAGGGTTTGATTCCCAGACTGACCACTATTTATTTTTATTACATTTTTATTATTTTTTTAAAATAACATAAAAATGATTCCTTTTTATTCATAAAAATTCAATTTCACAGCATTTCAATTTATCGATACTGTAGTTATTTTAAAATTTTATAGACCTAAACATTTCAAATTTATTCCGACAATAATAATAATGTAACTAAGGTAACACAGAAATAACAATTATATATATGTCAAATTCTTTTTGCCAAAACATTGTTCTGACATTTTTTGCTCTCAGATCAATTTATTATTTGACATTACGTGTTTTATTTGGTCAAAAAAAGTGAGTTTTCACCCTAAAAAGATTTTTTTGAATCTAGATTTTTAGCTATAGAGCAAAGCATAAAATACAATAAAAAAAAAGAAATACACATATCTCTCAAAATTAGTAAACAAACAAAACGCCACGCCAAAACGCAAGAACATGTGCTGCATAAATTGACAGCTATATAGTACGAGATACGGCTGCAGGATTAGTGCGCTCATCGATTTTTTGATAAAACCAAATTTTTATGTATATTTATAATTAGGAGAATATATATCTACCAGGTTGCCTATCAAAATTTGGCCGCCAGTATTTTTAATTAAATTATTTTTAATTGATTTTTGGGAAAAAATTTCGTTCACGGGAGGGGGGAAGGGGCGACGTGGGGGGGGGGGGGTGAGGCAGTGCTATTTTTGATCGAAGTTGTGCAAGGTCGCAGAAAAAAAAGTCGGAGAAGAGTCGAAGAAAAAAAAAGCGAGTCAAAAAAAAAAATCAAAAATCAAATCAAGTTATTTCTAAAAACTCAAAGGGGGGACCAAGGTATTTTTTTAAATTTTAAAATTATAGTGTGTGATAAAATATAAATAAATAATAAATAAAAATAAGAAAAAAAAGAAAAAAAAAAACTAAAAAAAAAACCAAAGGGGGACCAAGGTAAAATTGAAAGTTTGATCCTTTATAACTTTTGACCTCCTCATTTCTGCAAATTTTTTTTTCATAATAAGGATGCAGAGGACCTAATCTTTCTATTTATCTGAAAAAAAAAAACGCAAATTTATTTGGGGGGATAAACTAGGATTGTACCATTTTTTGTTGTAATTTTTAAATTTGTCATTTTGAAAAGGAAGACGTTTTTTTTGGAGTATTTATTAAGTCGTCTCTATTACTCCCCGGTGGTTGAGAACACAGAACAGATTTGAGAACAGAATTGCACTATTTTTAATATCGCCGTCACTATTCATTTTAAAATATGTTTAATATGCAGCACTTCAGTTAAACAATCAAACACAATTTGTTTTTTAATTAATTTGCATATATTGCTAAGCTAACGTTATATTTTTTGCATTTAAGATACAAATTACTCTAATTTGTAGGATTCTATTTCATAAATTTAATGCAATATTTAAATCCTAAAATTTATGAAAATTTGTCGTAGATTTTATGTTATTTATTTTTTTTTAGTAATAGAATTTACGAAAATGTGTTTAAATTTAGGAAAAATTGTTTTTGAAAATATATTTATGTTTAATGAAATTTATTTCGTAAATATTACGAAAGGTAATGACAAATTTAATTAAGAAATGTAACATTCTTTTTAAGAATTTCAATATTTAAAATTTATGTAAGGTGCAATAAATATGAGTTTAAAAATATCATAAAAGTAATAAGAAATCATAAAAGCCATGAAACTTTATTTACAAACAATGTAATCTCTGTATCATAAATTAGATGTAATATTTTCTTTAGACTTATATTAATTATTTTTCTGAGTGTATGGACCTGAAATTTAAGATGCGTATAACACTAACATGTCCTGTCCCCTGAAGATGACGGATACAAACAAAAATAAAATTGTTTCCGTTTGTTTTACGGGGCTGCGATGTAAGACCTTTAAGGAAGTACTTTTAAGTACTTACTCGGAAGTACCGAGTTAAGTAGGGTATTATATTAAAAGGTTTGGATTCAGTATCCCTTAATAATGTATTTTAGAATTTTTTACTACACAGTTTTTTGAATAAAATTGAATAATAGCGTTTTTTCATGTTTTCTTACCCCACTTAGTTCCGAACCTATTTAATAAAAAAACTTCAAAAGTCTTAGGAAATATAGAAAAAGTGGGAACTTTTGAGCGAAAAATATAGCGAAGTGTAAAATACTCATAATCGAATGAATTAAGGAGGTGGGAATGAGAAGGGGAAAAACACCATTTAAAACCCAGCCATGTGAGATATCATATGAACGAGCACTTTATTCAAGAAACATTGTAATTATTTTTTAGAAACATTGTTATTATTTTTTTCTGTTTACAGAAAAATTGGCAGAAAAATTTGAAAAAATTCACAGAGAAAGAAAATTTGATAAATTCTGAACGAAAACTATAGCGAAGTGTCACATAATTATTTTTCTATATTTTGAGGGGGTAAGATTGGGAACGGGTGAAAAAAATCTTGTTTGACCCTAACAAGTGGGGTTTCATATGGAAGAGCACCTAATTTAAAAAACATTGTATTTTTTTTAGAATTTTACGGTGCACAGGTTTGGAATCGTTGTCAAAAAAGTGCAACTGAAAGTTAGTCCTCTCCCCCTCCCTACGTTTCGACGTTGATTGACAGTAAAATTTCAAAAAACAGACAGGGATAGGAAATTTGATAAACCCTGAACCAAAACTATAGCGAAGTGTCACATATTTATTTTTCTGTATTTTGAGGGGGTGATATTGAGGAAAACCGGAAGAGTGAAAAAAATCACTTTTGATCCTAACAAGTGTGGGGTGTCATAGGAAAGAGCACTTAATTTTAGAAACATTGTAAGTTTTTTTAGAATTTTGCGGTGCATTATCGGTGAATTATCGTCAATTATTATTGAATTGTTATATGAATTAATAATGTATATTTTCCAATTTAAACCATTTACAAGTTGGTGTAATTGCATCTCTCCTTAGTTACCCTAAAATACTTTTACTAATATTTAACGAGATTTAACATTTTGTGTATAATTTGGATCAATTTTCAATTGACATTGCTATTGACTTTTACGAGGAAAAACTCATTTTTATGCGTCTATGGTATGGCGGTATAAAAAGTCCACAACACAACTTTATTTAAATTATTTGTGTCAGTTTGATCTTCTAGGATTCACGGAACCCTCGGCGAGCGAGTTTTATTCGCACTTGGCCGACTTTTTTATATTTAAAAGGTTAAAAAATAAAATAAAAAATCGGTATTTAACATTTAACACAATCGGTATTTAAATATAATTTAAATATATGGTTATGAATTATAATTCAAATCGAATTCAAGATTAAATAATATGTACATATACACAAAATAACTAACGTTATTACGAAATAAGGGATCTGATAGAGACAATTAGGTTTTTACTATGGTAAATTGAAATGTTAATTCCATGTAAGTGTATATTAGAATAATTTTTAAACCATTTGATGCTTAATGGGAGGGGGGGGGGGGGGTCGAACCCCGCAACCTCCCCCCTGCGTACGCCACTGGTTATGATAATTAAAATAAAATGCGATGAAGGCTAATGCCAATATTATATAAACAGTAACCAAAAACTTCAAATCTTTTAACTCAAAATCTATCCTATAATTATTGTTTTTACTTTAACAATAAGGCTGTATTCTAAACCAAAACTTATTTGAAATTTATTTGCGGATAAGTCTCTTATTTGAATAAGTAACCTAAAGAGGTGACTTATTTGAAATTTTTTTTCATAGAAAATTCTAATTTGATATGACAGTGTCATGTTTGCTTACTAAATGATTTTAAGGAATAACAGTTCTTTTTCGATATCTAATAAAATTAATGTAATAATTTAAAATGAAAAAAAGAGTTTTGAAAACTCTTTAATCGATCAAATTAAATAAATCGTTTTAATTAAATTTATTTTCGAATTTTCTGTCATGTGCTGTCAAATCAAGTATGCTAAATCGTTTAGAATAGGTTTTAAATTATTTAAAATGGCGGTGAATAAGTAAGTCTACATAAATAAGTTTCAAATAAGTCGTCGTTTAGAATATACAGCCTAAGTCATTGAAGCCAAATAAACAAAAGCTTATGATAATCTCGTATTATTCCTTCTAATCTTCTTATGAACAAAGAGTATAAGCTTAATTTTTAAAGTGCGTTTTATAATATGTTTTATCAAAACCAGTAAGATAAAAAGATCCACTTTAACAAAAAAAATATCCTTAATCTCTTGTCAAAACTCGAAAGAGATACCAAAATAAACAAAAACTATCTTCGTATTTCGTTTCTCTTTTCTGTAATTTTCCCAGGATCGATTATTTTTTCATTTTAAATTATGATGACAACATTAAACTGACTGTAGCATTTGCGCAGTTTTACAAAAAAAAAATACGAAAATGTGTCGAAAAAATTATTTAAATAAATAATTTTCCAGGATAATCAGGATATAAATGATTTAAAGATAACAAAAAATTATACACATGAATGTAATAAGAAAAGAAGATAGCAGCAATACATCTCCATATCTCCATGTTTTTGATTAAAAATTTACAAATGGCTGTTTATTTTTTAAATATATATAGATGACATATTTTACTCTATCTAATATTTAATTAAATGTGCTGAATTTTAAAATGAAACAAAAACAATTGCGGTTATAATCATACAAATAATTTAATTTTGTTAAATCTACTGTAAAAACGCAATAATTTAGTTGAAACAAAAAAAAATACAACAACACAAATATCAACCATTTTTATTATTTAGAAAGTAAAAAGAGAATAAGGGTGAGTACTTTTTTCATATATATTTTAGCACAAAAATCAACCCTCAAAAATAAAAGGAGATCTACAGGGTGATGTTTTCTTTATTTGCAATTGTTTATTGTACGTATGGTATAAAATTAAATGCAAAAGGTTTTAATTTATTTTTTTTTTACTTTTTAAAATGTAATGTTTGATGTTTTGTTGTTGTTCTTGTTATGACTTTTTAAAATATACTGCTCGGAATATGAATGGAAAAATTAATTTGAAGTGAATATTTGAATTAAATTGTTTTTTGTTGTTGTTTTATGTTGTTTGTATACAATTGAATTTATATTTGTTGGTGGAACTGACGAAAAAAATAGATAAAATTAAATATTAGAAATAAATTGTTTAGACTGTGCATGATTATTTTATTTTACATAATTTACTATAGCCTCATAAAAGAGTTGTCAGGCTTTCGATCAATACAATGCTATCGCTTTTATTACATAATTAATCAACTTATTATACTTCTTCAGTGTGTAAAGTAGCTTAACCTGAGAACGAATCCAAAGGCCCAAGTTCGATCCAAGTTTGATTTCAATATCTTGAAATCAAACTGTGTTTGGCATACATTCCGAAATATGGTAAGTATGCAGTTCAGCTTGTATTTCAGCAAGGATTTTAAGGTGCCCGGTTAGAATATTTGGCTTAAATTTGTCTGTGAGCTGCATTCTATGAACGCTCAACACCGCTATATAGATTTTAAATGTAGGTGCAATGGAGGTGCAATGTTGGTTTTAAAAGCACCTGTGACACTAAGACACACAAGCCTTTGTATTTTTGTAAACGTATTTTGAGCAGTTATTTGGCACGTTTTAAAAAACCAAACTAAAGCTGCATATGTTTTCATATGCTATGTTAGACCAATTCTAGGTTTTATAATACGTTGGTGGAACCAAAATCATTTTTGGACTAAGCCCCATGTTTTCCCAAACAGGTTTCTGCATATCAAGAAAACTTTGTTTGCCTTATCGGAGATATATTTCAGGTGTTAGTTCCAAGTTTGATATCCAGGATCACACCTAAATATCTTACCGCTTTTGATGTTTGTATTGGATCGACGTTAAGAACAGGAGAAATGAAATTAAAGTTTTTCCTGCTTGTGAAAACGACAATGTTTGTTTTCTGGGGGGTTGATTCTCAGTCTCAATCTGTTGCACCCGTTTGATACAAGGTTAAGAGCTGTCTGGGTTCGACCAGCGATAACGGAGTCGTGTTTCTCTCTAAAGTTTTTTTTGGGTTTTTTTATCAATTGATGATATTTGCAGCTGAACATTAAATTTATAAAAAAATCTAAAGTTGAGATTCGTTAATTTATGCCATTATTTAATGGCATACCGACGGTTTTATTGTATAGTATATGCTCACAGTTACAGGAAACAAATATAAAAATGCAACTGAAATATAACTAAGAAAAGTTATCTATCAACAGCCAAATAATATGATAAAGATTCAGGACAACTTTTAGTTCGGTTTAAAAAATTATTTCGTTTTGAAAACCTAATAACAAATTACATTCTCAATATAAAAGTGAAATTCTCGCCCTTACTTTTTTGGCACATCTCGACGTTGGCATTTCTCCTAACTACCGATTCTAAAGAGCAAACAAAAAATGTATGTCTGTCTGATGACCGGCCGTCACAACCGTCGTTGTCAGACAAAACCGCTGGAGTGATTTATAAAAATTTATCTATCTAAAAATAGGTTAAATTAACTGTAAGAGCAAAAAGGACGATGTGTTCGATAACTGTACCAGAAGTGTGTGAAAAAAATCGTTAAGTGTGTCAAAACAAGAAAATTTGCATATTTTTTGCTTAAAAAACGTTCATTTTAAGTGATAACGAGTAAGCGAGTAACCTTGAATATGTAAAAATTTTGATGGTCGGCATTGATGTGTGAGGCCAGGAGCTTGATTATCATATTATAGGTGTGTCAAAAAAAATACCGTTGGATGTGTCAAAAGAATGATTTTTCTTCATTTTTTACCCAATTTTTTTGAAAAAAATAAAATCATTTGTACGACATGAAATGTAATTGGACATGGAATATGGTTCTATTCAGCTTCAACTCCGCCCAACATATAGGAACAATTGGAAAATATCAAGTTGTTGCAGATGAAATGTTGTTTTTTTAACAAAGATTGTAATTATTAGGGAGATGATTCTTGAGTAATTTTTTGTGTGATTCTAGACTTTTGAATAATATGAACAATTGGAAAATAAGTTTCAATTTTTGATTTTATAATAATTTTTGGAATATTTTTAGAATTTTGAAAAAAGTTTCAATTTTTGAGAATTTTGAAAAAGTTTAATATTTTGATTTTATTATATTTTTTGGAATGTTTTTGGAATTTTAAGGAATTGTGAAAAAAGTTTGTATTTTTGATTTTGTTATAATTTTTTTCTTCTGTCTTGTTTAATAAACATCGATCGCCAAAACTAAAAACAATGTCATCATAAAACCGAAATCCTTTGCCCAAAAGTATATAAAAATCCTTAACCCAAGCCTTGATGTCTCAGAGCCTTGAGATTTCAGCCCCTTCATACATATTTTAGAGAATATAATTTTAGGTTCCCAACATCTTTTGGTGCGTTCATGCAACACCACACTTCACTTACGATAGTGATAGATGTTTTAGTTATGTTGATAAATGTACTAATGTAAGAGGATTTCTCAAGCTGCGGTCTCCTACATCCGATAAAAATACTGCAAGACTTGAATTTCAAAATAATATCAAATAAAACATGTTTGATCTAGCTAGTAAAATCATATAAAACCTAAAATTCTTAGGTTGGTCGTGATTGAAATCAATTATACAATAAATAAATATACCGATTAAATATTAATTTTCAATCTGTACCGATTAAGCATCAATTAATTATTGCCTAAAATCAATCCACCCCATCCCTCTACAAATTCTCAAACTTCAATTCTATTTACATTTTTATTATCCAACCAAGGAAAAAACTTAATATTTGATTTTTAGTTTATTTCATTGTGTCACGAACACATTATTACTGTTTCGGATACAAACAATAAATATTTATTATCCCCATCTTCTTGTATTTTACGTATTACATATAATTTTTGTTTTGTGTCATCCTGTGTTTTCGTTAACATTTCCATGTTCCTTTGGTATCCTTCTATTCTATTTACGTGTTTCTTTTATTATTTCATACTGAAACACGAATCAAAAATGAACAACCAAATAAATGTTAGAATTAATTTTTTGTTAAATTAAAAGTTAAGATTTTTTTCTTTATCGATATTTCGTTTTCTTTTGATTATAGCTTGGAATGTTTTCAAGGAAAGCGTAAGATAATTTAAGAATAAGAAATTTTATGGAGTGAAATGGAATGAATTTAGATAGATATTTTTTCGGGCTCTTTTGTTTGTTGTTGTTTTCGGAAGAAATTATAAAAATATTTGTGGAGTTGGTAATTAAAGGAGGTTTCGATTGTTGTTTTTATTCTTGTATTCGTTTTTTTTTTGGTAAATGTTAATAATTGAACTTCATCTTTTTGTAGGTAAGTATTATTTATTATTAATTTTAATTTTTTAGAAGAACTTGAATGAATTATTCATATAAATATATCATATTTAATAATAAATAGTTGGGTTGATACAAAGGACTGGATATCAGAAAAAATAAGTCTGACGGTAACATTCGCATCCATCCAGAATGAAAATAAACAACTATGTATTTTGAGATATTATATTTATTTTATATTTTGTATGATATTTTAAATCAAAATGGTGATATTTTTCCCTTTTGACTAACACATGAGACTGTCAAAATATTTGAAAAATTATTTTGGTGTCAACAGAAAATGTTTATTCTGTTCTCAAAAATTTCTCAAAAGGATTTTGACGTAATTATTTTCATTCTGGATCGACCCGATTATCTCACAACGATTTTCGGTGTATTGAACCAAAACGATTGATTGACGAACTTTAAAAACAATTTCTAAATACAAATTAACACAATTGCCATTTCCAAAATCACGATCTAATTGTATTTTTGGTTACCACAATCTCAATTTTTCAATTTCAAGTAAATCAAATAGTTTATCATATGAATGTATAAATTATTGATCAAACAAAACAAAGTGAAATTCTCTATTTATATATGGTAAATCAATAAAAATTACGACATAACAGAATATATTGCTATACAGTCATATATATTTAAAGCTTTGTAATAACTGAAAAGTAAATATTATTTCGCACATTATTTTCCGCTCAAGTTTCAATTAACAAAGCTGTAATAAATGATACTAATTTATCCTAAGAAAAATAAATATAATTTAAAGAAAATAGAATATTACGTTATCGTGATTTATTAATTTTCGTTTGAGATATTTATTTGGATATCGTGTTATTCTACTTGTTCATTCATCTTTAAAATTTAACCTTTTCCGTTCTTGGTAAGATGACACCGATTTTGTTTTTTATTTTAGTTTTTCAATTAATCTTCATTTTCTTGTGATTTTATTGCTTTTGTTTTTTATTGTAGTCTATAATTTTTTTTTTTTTGGGGATAGCACGTGACGCATTGATAATGAATATTGAGTGGAAATTAAAGTTTACCATGCGATTGTAATAAAACGGAAATAAACGTTTTGGAATAAGATTAATAACGTATATAGAATTTAAATTTTGGTTTCGCTGCCCAATTATATTATTTGTTTTTCTTATATAAGTATAGCAGTGTTTTACATATTTGATAAATTAGAATATCTGAGGTTTAATTCTGATTTGTTCTCCCATTTATTGAGGTCATATTGTTTGCAAGGTCATAGCTGTGTTTTTCTTAAATACTGTAATGAAACCATTTGCATATCTAGTTCTTCACAAATTCACAAATTGGTTTTGGCCAATTAATTCTGAAATTTTTCTGAGTGTTTTTCATTCGTCAATCTTTACTTAACTACATAAGCCATTTACCACTTAATCTTCTGTATTCATTCAACAATGCCTTTAGTTTTCTTGGCTTAGGATTTGATTCCATATACAATAAAAAATGGTCTATGTTATAGATAACTTTCTAGAAATATTAAAACAATTTAAAATATAAATAATAAAAAACAGTTTTGCACAGTCTAGTACTTTCTTGCTCTAAATTAAGATTCAAAACCATCTAAAGAAACAACTCCGTATTATCATATTTTAATTCTTACTCTATATGAAAATACAACAAATCAAAGGTAAGGAGTAAGGACATTCAAAGAAGATCCGTAATTCATACTGTAATTTCATATTTTTATGTTTTTTCAGAACCTATCTCAATAATAATAATTGGGGGTAATCCAGTTGTTGATTTCGCGTTGGTGTGATATGAATGAAAATAGTATATAAAAGATCATATTTTTATGGCGAAAAAATGCCTTCTAATATAACTGGAATTGTATTTTAGATTGTGTGATGAAAATTCTGAATAATTATTGGGCGTAAAAATGACCAATGTGTGTAAAAAACAAACAGATATAGGAAATTCTCGTCAATAAAACATCGACCAATCTGCTCAATCGAGAGGTATGAAAGTTTTATCAAGTTAATGTACATTATTTAACTAATTGTTCAAATTAAGTTTATAAAATTAATATATTTTTTAAATTACTTCAGTTTTGTGTATTAAATTTTGTGTATTAAGATTTTAATTGGAGCAATAACTTTTAAAAGCAATCAAAAAAAATTCATAGTTCATCATTTTTGATTTATTATAAATAACATTTTCTGTATTTGAGCGTATTTGTTTTAGAAAGCGGGTTCGAAGATAAGACAAACCGATTGTTTTAACATACCGATTATTAGAAAAAAATTGAAATGACGGTGGCGGTAAAAATGTAAAGGATGATTATGAATTGGATGCAAGAACTTGTGTTCGAAAAAGTACAAATAACTCTTCAAAATTTCTCCGCAATAAAGTAAACAAGAAGCTGCATAATAATATATTCAGCTTAGTTTGTAAATTAATTTGTAAGCTAGCGCATACAATTTTAGTTCGTCGTCAATATTTCAATGTGATAGATTTATTTCAATGAAAATCTATATGCGTGAAGTTTTTTAAGGGGCATCAAGCGATGATTTAGAAGAACATGTGCTATTGGATGATTTAATAACAATGGATTACTATATGTATGATCGTCATGCTGTGTTATCTTTCGATTATGTTTATTGAATGAATAACTATTTGATAGATTTACAAAGATATTAATTCAAATAAAATCTATATAAAACTAATTCTGCAGGGGAGAGCAATTATGAAAATTCAATTTCGGTTTACAAAGAAGGCACTAAAAGAATCATTTAACAAGAACTTCCCATATTGCGAAACCTTAAAAAATAAAGTAAAATAGAATTCAGCATTACGCATTCCCAGAAGCACCAACAGGCTGGACCAATGCCAGTAGCTGGCATAATCAAAAGCAAATGCTGCTTTTTATTCTACATTAAATTTAATCCTACATTAAATAGATTTCGTAGGTTACTTTAAATTTAGAATATATGATTGTAAATTGTAAATAGACTTTAAATAAATCCTTTGGAATGAGATCCACCATTCTGAGAGTTGAGACAGTCCTGAAAGATATTAACGGTTCACTTATTTCTAGCCAGTAGGTCCTCACCCCTTCCATTTGATGATCAAAAGGTATTTTATACTTAGTGAGGCACCTGTCCTTTACGAGTCCGACATTGTTTTACCTAGCGGATTCGGCCGTTAGTGGATTCGGCCGCGTTTTCGGCAAACGTCTACATTACCCTATGAGTCTTGTAAATTTGCGACCAAAAATTTGTTTTATATTACTGGGAGGAGAGGGGTTTGTTTTATAAAACGGTGGTAACCTTGTCCAACAAAAATTTTTCTGTCATTGACGATGCCGGCATTTGACATTTTGGCATGTTTGGGTTGTCGGAATCGAAAAAGCAGACAAATTTTTTTGGACCAGGCTCGTTTCTAAAACAAACAATGCTTGTTTTGTTTTATTTTTTATCTATATATTTATCCACTGTTTTGATCTGAGTATTAGGTGGCCTATAAAACCTTTGTTTTCGACTTCATGTTTGACTGTCAAATTCATAACTGCTTCGAAACTTTTACGCTTACCTAAGATATCTCTTTACGTTATGATATCTCGAACACTACTCGTTTTTATAAGTGAAATTTAACTTAAATAACGCGAAAAGAATTGAGCATAACTAAACTACAAATAGGCATTCAAAATGTATGAATTTTTGAATCCATTTTGAAAATTATCTCCTAAAAACGACATATAAAAGCAAACAAAAATTTGAGGATTGTATTTTTGTCAATCCCATGACAATTTATTGACTTAAGACAGACATTGTTTGGAACTGATCTGACAAAGCTCCTTGGTATGCAAACCAGAACGTTATTTGTTTTGAAGAAAGCGAATTGAAACATGTGAAAATATAGAGCAACAATGTCTTGTACGCGAAATGAGATTTTTTCAAGAATATTTTTTTTGTCACACTAAGCAATATTCGCTTGTGAGTTGCGACCAATGTATAGAGAAAAAACAAAAAAAGAGGCAAAAAGTAAATTTGCTTATAAAATTTACAGGAACTAAATTAATTATGGGGGTTGTCAATATCATGTGAAAAACTGACTTCCTCAATGATTAAAGGCCACAGACAGAACTAAATGAAGGCTCGGGAAGGCTAAATGAAGGCTTCTTCGAGCAAGCAATAACATGACAGCAGCAATGAATACTCCACCGCTAAAATTGAGGGTTCTACTACTGACTGAATGCAATTGATCTGCCACCTTGTCAGTGACATCTAACTGCTATTGCCAGTAGTATGTGATATCTCACGTTATCTCATATGTCAATAGCAGGGACTGAAGTATGCGACCATGTCACAGCCGTAGATCAAAAATTAAAAAAAAGCATTTATACAAATCAACAAAAAATATTAACCTAATTTTGAAGAAAGGAACTAGGCTCAAAATTCAGAAAAATAAATCGTTTATCTAGAATAAATTTTAAGCTTTTTATCAAAAAAAAAACGATTAATTTTTCGTCAAATATTGAAGCTAGTAGGAACGTATAGTATCAAATTAAAGGTTCTAACAAGCAAACGAACTTAAAATTATACAAAAAAGTCCTTTCCAAGCATTTCATTGTGCTTTGTTATGTTATTAAATGACGATCTACTTGACGAAATAAAAACAAATGGCGCAAAAACATAGAACATATGTCCAAAATAGTGGTTGTGATCCACAGCTGAAAATTAGTTGTTCTAACTATACAACTCTTTTCTAACTATATGCTCTCGGATATAAGCTGATCGATGTATTAAACAAAAACTTTAGTAAGCATAATCAAAAGTAGCTAATTCTTTATCAATTTTGATCGTAATTTTTAAACATTTTTCAAATACAATGCAAAATGTAATAATTTATGTTGCTCGATAAATCTCGACATAAAAGAAAATCCTTGAAATTAAATATCTAATTCTTATGTCCCAATAATAATTTCTACGTTTAATAGGTAATTTGAAATATCCATCAATAAACTTTAATTATATCATCACTCTACAACCTAACATATTAAATCTTATCACAGCACCAATTTATAAAAAAAACAACAACATTCGCTTTCGTATAACAGCATTTTTCTTAAAATAAATTCTCCTTATCCAAAGAAAATAACCTTTTTTGTTTTTGTTACCCAAAGTAACAAAAACGAACAAAAAAATCCAATATAATTTATTACTTTTTTCATGAACCACAAACTAAGAAAATCATATTTTTTATGTATTTTGAAATATATATTTATTTTTCTGTCCATATAGCTAAAACAGGAAAAATCAATAAAGCAACTTTTAAAAAAGAATCCCGTTTTTTTCGTTATGAAAGATTTGTTTCTCAAGCGAGAAGATGATGATTATCTTTGACGACGATTATATAAAAACTTTTAAAACATGCTTTGCTGTTTTTCTAGTCATCCATATATAGGTAAGTTTTTATTGAACTTTTTATGTAATTTGTGTTATTTTGTTGTTATTGGTTTCATTGCAATTGTGAATCTTGGTTTCATTGCAATTGTGAATATGAATCTTGTCAACCGAGTAATAGTTTTAATGTCCTTAATTTTATGTAAATAATTAGAGAGCTAAGCTAAGTTTTTAATGTTGGTTTCATTCAGTTTAACGAAAACAACATTTGATACGGTATCATAGACGTTTACACAAGTAATCTATTTCGTCAAAGTCAGAAATCTTTTTCGTCTAATGATTATTTTATGTCATTAATGTTCTAAGCGTTCTGATTTTGGGAATTGCTTTTTTCGAGATCAATTTGTGAAAACAATCTAAAGGGTTTGACTTTGACTTTGAATTGTACTTTGACTTTTGAGTTTGAGTTTGACTTTGACTTTGGCTTTGACTTTGACCTTGACTTTGACTTTGGCTTTGACTTTGACCTTGACTTTGACTTAGACTTATACTTAGACTTATATTTAGACTCATACTTAGACTTTGACTTTGACTTTGACTTTGACTTTGAGTTTGACTTTGACTTTGGCTTTGACTTTGACTTTGACTTTGACTTTGACTTTGACTTAGACTTTGACTGACTTTGACTTTGACTTTGATTTTGATTTTGACTTTGATTTTGATTTTGACTTTGACTTTGACTTTGACTTTGACTTTGACTTTGACTTTGACTTTGACTTTGACTTTGACTTTGACTTTGACTTTGACTTTGACTTTGACTTTGACTTTGACTTTGACTTTGACTTTGACTTTGACTTTGACTTTGACTTTGACTTTGACTTTGACTTTGACTTTGACTTTGACTTTGACTTTGACTTTGACTTTGACTTTCACTTTCACTTTGACTTTGACTTTGACTTTGACTTTGACTTTGACTTTGACTTTGACTTTGACTTTGACTTTGACTTTGACTTTGACTTTGACTTTGACTTTGACTTCGACTTTGACTTTGACTTTGACTTTGACTTTGACTTTGACTTTGACTTTGACTTTGACTTTGACTTTGACTTTGACTTTGACTTTGACTTTGACTTTGACTTTGACTTTGACTTTGACTTTGACTTTGACTTTGACTTTGACTTTGACTTTGACTTTGACTTTGACTTTGACTTTGACTTTGACTTTGACTTTGACTTTGACTTTGACTTTGACTTTGACTTTGATTTTAATTTTGATTTCAATTTTGACTTCGATTTTGACTTTGACTTTGACCTTGACCTTGACTTTGACTTTGACTTCGACTTTGACTTTGATTTTGACTTTGACTTTGATTTTGGCTTTGACTTTGACTTTGACTTTGTCTTTAAATTTGACTTAGACTTTGGCTTTGACTTTGACTTTAACTTTGACTTTGACTTTGACTTTGACTTTGACTTTGACTTTGACTTTGACTTTGACTTTGACTTTGACTTTGACATTGATTTTGACTTTGACTTTGACTTTGACTTTGACTTTGACTTTGACTTTTACTTTGACTTTGACTTTGACTTTGACTTTGACATTGATTTTGACTTTGACTTTGACTTTGACTTTGACTTTGACTTTGACTTTGACTTTGACTTTGACTTTGACTTTGACTTTGACTTTGACTTTGACTTTGACTTTAACTTTGACTTTGACTTTGACTTTGACTTTGACTTTGACTTTGACTTTGACTTTGACTTTGACTTTGACTTTGACTTTGACTTTGACTTTGACTTTGACTTTGACTTTGACTTTGACTTTGACTTTCACTTTGACTTTGACTTTGACTTTGACTTTGACTTTGACTTTGACTTTGACTTTGACTTTGACTTTGACTTTGACTTTGACTTTGACTTTGACTTTGACTTTGACTTTGACTTTGACTTTGACTTTGACTTTGACTTTGACTTTGACTTTGACTTTGACTTTGACTTTGACTTTGACTTTGACTTTGACTTTGACTTTGACTTTGACTTTAACTTTGACTTTGACTTTGACTTTGACTTTGACTTTGACTTTGACTTTGACTTTGACTTTGACTTTGATTTTGACTTTGACTTTGACTTTGACTTTGACTTTGACTTTGACTTTAACTTTGACTTTGACTTTGACTTTGACTTTGACTTTGACTTTAACTTTGACTTTGACTTTGACTTTGACTTTGGGTTTGACTTTGACTTTGGGTTTGACTTTAACTTTGACCTTGGCTTTGACTTTGACTTTGACAAACCGCTTCTTGTAATCTTTTCTAGTCAAAATATATACAAGTATTAACATCCCTATTTCACAACTTCATATCTCTCAACTGTTACTAAAAGCTCTTATTATAGCTTTAATTTTAAATGACGGCTATGCAAAAAACTTTTTGTTTCTAATTTTAAAAACTCAATTATTTTTGCCTAACGGTGACAACGAAATGTGAAAACATCCCAAAAAATAAAGGAATTGCAATTTTCTCCAATTAGGGAATATTTTTTTTTCTTTTTCTTGAATCTTTAAACATATTTACGGTCAAAGCTACCTTAAAATTATCTTTTCCCTTTGTTTTTATTGTTGTTATAAGATTTGTTGTTCTTTTATATTATTTTATTGCTTTTTTCTGATAACAGGCATTTGTTGCCAAAGTTAATAATATCAGATTAAAAACAAAGTTAATTTTTTATATTAAACTTGGCGCAAAAACTTATTCGATTATTAATTGAATCGCAAATTTCGAAAAGGACTCATCTCGGATATTTGAAATTTTACAGGCGATACAAAAAACCGAATTTCTTTTGAATAGTTCGAATTAAGAAAGCATTTTTTTCTCTAACTGCTAATAGTTGTGTGGTATCAGTACATACTAAAATAGTTTCTTTGAATGAAATTGTGTCGGAGACAACGGCTGTTACAGTTTTGAGAGAGAGAGAGAGAGAGAGAAGAGAGAGAGGGTTTTAGTAATAAAGCGGCATCGGAAGAGATGGTTTTAGTAATAAAGCGGCATTATGAAAGAATGTGTATTATTATTAAAAAACATTTTTATTATTTTATTATAGGTTTCTTTTCAATTTTCAATTTAATTTAACGGCTGCTCTACCCTTTACAACGCTTCCACTGATAATAATGTCGTTTGCAATTGATTATGGGTTCTTACAGTGTCAATACTAAAGTTTTATTCTGATCTTTGGCAAAACTACATGAACATCAATTAAACCAAAAGTATCGAATAATAAGTAAATTACTATTTTAGAATAAGTTTTTTGCTTAACACATTGTTAAAACCCCATTTCAACGTCGTAATCTTTTTTCAACTATTAAACCCAAATATGAGACCTTTTCGCTCTTAAAACATCGGTCTACATGTGTACATATAAAAAAAAGCGAAAAAGTCCACTTTAAAAAAAATCTGTGTTGAGCCCTTTTCGAAATTTGCGATTCAATTGAGATTTAAAAATGGGTAATGTAAGAAATCGTAATTTAAGATTTATATTGGATGAGGAGCAATATAGAGTGATTAAATAGAGAAACCGATATATTTTTATTCAAACATTTACGTAAAAAGATTTGAAATATGCACGAAAAGAGAAACTAAATACTGTCATCCCGCAACAAAATTAATTTCAATAGTGGGAAATAGTACATTTTGCTACAAGAGAACTGCTTTTTCGTAAGTGAAAATTTGCTCTCGATTAGAAATTAGAAATCGACAATAGCAGATTGTATTACTAGTGCGAATGCGTTTTCCAAACAAGAATTAGTTTGCAGCACGACCGTAGGAAGCTATGCATGCAATAACTCGCGTTTGGAAAACGCATTCGCACTAGTAATAAACACTGTAACAAATGCATAAAATTTATAAATATTTATTTAATTGTTAATTTAATCATTTATTTAACAAAGTTATAAACAAATTTAAGATATTAAAATAATTGAAGTGCGCCATCTTCGTTGTAATAGTTGTAAATTATACTAGCTCGCTTCTTAATTGTACTAAACTGTTAACATTTATAAATAATAAACAACAATCCAACAACGGATTTTTAAAAAACATAGTAATCCAACTAACAGCTGCTTACAATTTTGACAACTGGTTTTTTGAAAACCCAAAATAATTCTTTTTTCTTGCAATTCAAATGATTTTGGATTGTGTTTAAGTTGTTTTTACTACATTTTGATGTTTTAGTGCTATAAAAATATTATATTTAGAATAGATTTAACTACAAATCTCACATGCAGGTGGCGTGCGTGACAGGCATACAAAATATTTTGTGGTCATGTGTGCGGGAAAGTAGATTTTTCTTTTATTCTATTCTAGTACAAAATTGAATATTTTTTGTGCATGTGTTACAAAAAATAACATTCAAAATTCATATTTTATTTTTTTGATAGTTGCTTTGTTTTAAAAATTTTGTAAAATCACATGAAAATAACATAGCAACTATAATTTGTTATTCTTTTTACACTAGAAGAAAAATAACTTTTTCACAGGGGATTAAGCCTGCTTGAAAATAGACTTTTCATCTGCTATGTCATAGAAAAAATACAATTTTATTAAAAAAAAATGTGTAAACCTTAAAAGAAATGAAAATTGATTTTCAAGATTTAATTTTGCAATAAAATGATGGATAGACGTGACATGTGTTCATAATGTGTTATATGTATATACAAAATAAATAGAAAGCGTATGAACAAATTATGACATTACGCATTACTTTATTATGAATGAGTTTTTGGAGCGGAGTAAGCTGGGAACATTTGTTAAACCAAAGAAATGATTTATTTGTTTCGTCCAATTTTTATACAAGAACTAAGCTTGATTCTGATTTATCAACAACAATATTAGCCCAGTTAAACTCCTATTAAAAGAGTCTTATAAGTTTAATGTATTGGGAACGAGATTTCATACTGAAGTAAATAAACGATTAAATATTTCAAATTCGAAAGAGTATGTGAGTGTATATATATGATCGTGAATACTATATAGTAATAGTATAGCAATAAATATTATATGTAGTTTGTTTTTCATATGATTTGGTTTGGTTTTTAAATACCAGAAAATGTTTAATGCAATTGCGAACACACTTCCTTGAAGAAAGTTTTAGAATCGCATGAGGAACAATGTAATTTAGTCTTCTTACTAAAATAATAAACTTATTATAAATAATTGCATTTTCCAATATTACTTCGTGTCACATATCATAATGTGTATATTAGTTTTTTTATTACCAAGTTTACAAAAGTAATTTCCAACTATAAATATTTTTTATTATTTTCGCGTGAGAATTTGTTATTTTGCAACTCTACTTGTTAATTTTCATCTTTATGGTATTATGTTCTACATAATAAAGTGACACAAAAGCAGTTTTATTGATTTTACTAATTATTTAATATTATTAAATAAGTCATTATTTTGTAAGACAGTTTATAAAATAAATTGGAGTTATTGTGATTTCTTTTTAAAATGGAATGGATATTTGTTTTAAGATGATCTAATTTGGTTTTATTTTAAAATTATTACCATTTATGTACAATTGGCATAGAAGAATAATTATCGATTGCATGTTCAAGTTTGATTCGTATTTAGATTAATTAGTATATAGTTAAGGATGTAAAAAAATTAGTTTTCAATAACAAAAATCTATAAATCGGTTTAATACTTGTTGATTTAATAAATAACAATTTTTTTTTTGTTGTCAAATTTGTTAAAATTTATTTTTATGTAGATAAACATTTCAAATTTTATCATCAGTATTTTTCAATATTTCTATACATCATCACTACTCCAACTTATTTTGTATAGAAAAATTAGCTTCATTATTTTTAAAGTATTGCTCAACAACGAAAGCACACTGAGTTATTTAGTGTAACACTACATATTTTTAATATTTCTGACGTGTCTACTGTCACGATCCATTTTTTTTGGCACTTTGTTGGCGTTTTGGTTTTATACCATTTATAAAGTTGCATGAACACATTGTTAAGTTTTGACAAATGAATTTTTTGGTTAAAAAGTATCTCCTTTAATTAAAGATAAAAGTTTCCAATACGGAAAAATATATAATAGGCAGGACATGGTGTTTGTGGAAAAACGAATGGTCCCGAGTTTAAGTTAGGTGTTTCTTATGTTCGTCATTAATGTCATTAAAAAGGTTAAGAGGATATTAACACAAGAAACTAGAAAACCACACCCTGTTAATCTATACATTTTTTTACTTCTAAAAATTTAATTTAAACAATATTACCTTGTTTCCCCCTTAAACTTCATTTCCAAACCGTTGTTAAGAGGAGATTGTATAAGAGAATGTAATAAAAATAAAAATGGTAAAAAGGGAAGCAAACGCAGAAAACTGGGATATTTATTAGAATGTCCACCATAATTCCTTATACACACACATCGAGTCCCTTTTTTTTAAATATAGATTCAAGAAAAAATTTACCAAAATTTGTAACGCTCAATAAAGTTTTTGTTTTGTTTTCCTTTTGCTCTTTGAAGCAAAAAACAAAACAAAGAAACAGTCAAAAAGGACCGACAGAGAAACAATTTGTTTTTGTTGTAAGCGAAAGATTTAGAATTTGACATTTGTCCTTCAATTTATTAGAGGATTAGAATGAGTTTGCCTTTTTTCACTTGGTTATAGCATAGATATGGAAATATGTTTAGATGGGAGAAAATAAATAAATTGGCAACATAGAATAAATCTGTGTTAGATAGCAAACGGATTGGATTATTTACCATCAGTTTTTGCGATATTTTTTGGAAATTATAAAATTTGAACAAATTTTGAAAACGATAGAATTTATTTTATCCACGACTACTAAAGAATATATGCTTTCCATGCGTATGTCTTCCTTTGTAATTGTATTCATTCCACAACTAGTGAATTTGATTAAAATTCTTTAACAGTTCTATAGTTTATTAAATATTCCCATAACAAATTAAAAACTTCATTTGTTGGTATAGTAATATAAACAGGTTAAAACAAGAACAATACATATATAAAATATAAAATAAACAACAAACTTGTTTTGTTTTTCGCTATCTTTGATGCATTTATTTCAATATGGCGATACAAATTTTGCAGGAAAACTAGAAATTAAACGAAATATTTTACAGTCATGGATAAAATAGCATCTTCTATTCGCTTAGGATGATGGCAATTCTTCACTCGGATGATTCCCTCCACTCGCTACGCTCGTTTTGGGAACTTCATCCTCGTAAAGAATTGCTTTCATTCTAAGCTCATACAAGAATCTACTATTATCCATGACTACTAAAGAATATATACTTTCCATATGTATGTCTTCCATTGTAATTTTATACATTCCCTAACTTGTGTATAGATTGTGACGCAATCGTTACATTCTACTACAGTTCTATAGTTTATTTGTTAGTATAGTATTATCAAAAGGTTAAAATGAGAACGATACATATTTTTTTTTTTTTTTTTTTATTAATTAGTTAGACATGTTTAGCACACTAAATATGAAATATTCATTATTTAGACTCTTTGAATATCCGAAGATACCATGTCAACTATAAAGGAGATGAGGAAAATGGAAGGAGATGAGAAAAATGGAAGGAATGAGGATATAGGAATAACTATACTGATTCTTTTAAATGACGATGGACATTTTCTTTAAACATCTGAGGAGAATATTCATCGGGAAATACGGAGCCGGGCATTGAGTTCCATAATTTGACCACTCTATTAAAATAATCGTTCTGGAAGGACATAGTTCTACAACGAGGTATTTGGACAGCAAATGGGTGAGATAACTCTGAAGTTCTTGTTCGTCGATTAAATTGCGCACACAATGGAAGGATATTTTGAATTTCCTTAGAGGAGAATTCACTAAAGTTATATTTATAGTAGATTGACAATTCAGCCACATTTCTTCTGTGCTGGAGTGAATCAAGCTGATCCGTTAGTTCGGTATTACCAATCAACCGTATTGCTTTTCTCTGTACAGAGTCTAGACATTTTATTGTTGACTGACAAGCACCTCCCCAAACATGACAGCAGTACTCCATACATGGACGAATAAATGACTTGAAGATTAGCAAAATTTGCTCGGGATTGAAATACTTTTTACATCGACTCAAGAATCCTAATTTTTGCATTGCAGATTTAGCGAGGTTGAACACATGTTTATTCCATTTCAGGTTACTTTGAATATCCACTCCAAGAAGTCTAACTGATTCAACCTCACGTAATTCCTCATGGTTTATCTTAATAGGGAAATTTTTATGTCGTTCTATTCGTAAAAGACGACATAGTTTTGTTTTGGTTGGATTAAATGAAACAAGATTACGATCACCCCATTCCATTATACGAGCCAGGTCGTTGTTGATAGAATCAATTAGCAGCTCTCTATCAGTGGTAACTGCAGTACGAGATCGAAATTTAGGAGATGCATGTGATGCATGCAATGTGCTGTCATCAGCAAAACTATGGATTGGGTGCACTGTGGAATTAAGTAAGTCATTAATGTATAGAAGAAACAAGGTTGGTGAGAGTGCAGAACCTTGGGGAACCCCAGCATTGGTTGTGAAAATATTGGATGTGATACCATCTAAATTAACATGAAATTGGCGACCTGTAAGAAAACTATGAATCCATGAGACAGTAAGATGGTCTATGCCATAAGATTTTAATTTAGCTATGAGATTTTGATGCCACACTTTATCAAATGCTTTAGAAATGTCAAGTGAAATACTGAATGTTTCACATATTACATATATAAAATATAAAATAATAAATCTAAGTTTCGTTTGTCTATGCTATCTATGATTTGCATATTTCAATATGGTGATAAAAACTTTAGCAAGCAAACTGGAAATCAATCGAAATATTTTGCAGTCGTGGATAAAATAGCATCTTGTATTCGCATAGGATGATGGTAATTCATCACTCGGATGATTCCCTCCACTCGCTACGCTCGTTTCGGGAAACTTCATCCTCGTGAAGAATTGCCATCATTCTCAACTCATACAAGAATCTACTATTCTTTTGCTGATCTCTATATTCCAGAGCATACTATAATAAATATTCTGAAATATGGCATCTGACTAAATTATCTTAATCAAATAATGTTTACCATTTTTCTCTTACGGTTCGCTATAGCAGATGACAAAATTTTTCCACAAATACTAAAACATACATTTTCTCTATACTTTCATGTTTCGTAAATTTGTTATGATTATTACCAGAAAAGTTTTCATTAAAATTGCCAATCAAGTAATATTTTTATTGTAAGAATAAAAAAAAACTAAGAAAGAGAAACACTAAAACTGAAAAGAAAACAGAACAACTGTTTTTGTTAAATGGCTACAATTTAATACGACATTAATTTATTGTAATTACAGGGTGGTTTGTTGTTTACTTTATTGGTTTATTTTTCTTATCAAATAAATTATACAGAATAGAACTGTAATTTATTTTTTTTTAAATTAATGATATTTTTTGTACAACCTCAGTAAATAATTTTGAAGCTGAATTATATAAGTGGTGAATAAATGTGATGGTGTTAATGAAATAGATTATTTCCATTACGTATTTGAATTGTTGTGGAAACTCATGTAATAAATTGCAAAATAGATGAGATATTTTGCTGTAAATAAAGTGAGTTTTGAAGATATGTACTTGTTTGTTAAAAAAAAAACTTTGATTGAAATACGTCAGAACGATGTTTGTTTACGTATATATATTTGACTTCTATACCTCGAAACCATTTTAATAACAAAAATTGTAAATTTTAACAACCCCTTTCAAATTGCAACCCTTATGTTTTGATAATACAAGTAATAATAATTTTTTATTATTATTTTGAATTTAGGATGGAAGTATAAGTTAGAAAGTTTTTGATTTGTTTAGCTCTCGCTCTAAATATTATGTAACAATAATGATAATAGAAAGAAAGTGAAATGTTTTATACAGAGGAATGAATATTCAATTGTTGAGGGTTGGAAAATAACTTTGAGAATGTATGTGTAAAAGAGAATGTATGTGTTGTACTGATATAAATATTTTGATTACGGGAAAACATTGCTATATTAACGCACTCAAAAGTTAATATACATACAAAGGTAAAAAATAATTTTAATGGAGAGAAATTTTATGTTATATATAAACTTAGCAGTGGGGTTTGAACGATAACAAAACAGCTCACAGATAACAAAAAAGAAAAATGTTTTTGATGGAAACAAAGAAGCACTCACAAATTTACACAAGTTTAAGAAATTACACCCTGCACTGCAACAAAAAAATTGCTTGTGAATACACTCTTGCAAAACGTCAATTAAGCTTGATATGACATGACCTTGATTCTTGATTACCTTGATTTTTTGTACAATATACTCACGTCACCTCACGAATGTGGTCATGTGGCGCCCTCTAGATTTAAACCACAATGCACTTGATACTAACCTATAATGCCTATGATCGCTTACGAATGTATTGTTTTGTTAGGGTAAGTGGCATACGACCACGGCCAAACACATAACTTCCCTTTTGCTTCGTCGTACTCGGGTAGTTTAATAAATATAAGAAATTTTTTCGTACAACTTTTATTTAAAATATAAATTCGCGTTTTTGCGTTTCATAGAACTATGGAGAAGTTTTTTGTAAATATGTAAAAATTACTGAATAACATCTACCGACAAGACTCTAAAAGCTTATATTTATCACAACAAATAAAACAAACGATTAAATAAAATTAACAAAAGTAAACGGCATGTGTAACACCCCTATAGTTAATACTTTTAAATTAATTTGTCAAACTTGTTTTTGTAGATGATTCTGTATGAAATTGATATTGGAACCGAATCTACTTTCATGTCTTATACAGTAGAAAAATTAGTTGCATTAGAATACTCGGGACCATATAGCACTGTTAACGGAGCCGGTAAACGAAATTTTAGTAAAATGGCTATTTATATAAATGTTTGTATCCCATTAAAAAAAAGGTCAGAAAAGTGCGAATAAAATTTGCTCGCCAAGGGTTCCGTGAATGTAAAAGAACACAATATCAAAAATTATTGGCAAAAAGTTGTGTTGTAATGCCTTTATATTTCCAGACCATAGACGCATAAAAAAATAAATGGTTGATCGTAAATGTCAATAGTAAATTACAATCAAATCTAAATTGATCAAAAATGACTCGAAAAATGTTACTTTAGGTTAAATCTCATCCATAGATGTTTGTGGTAACTCAAGAAAGATTCAATTACACCAGCTTGTAAATGGTTTAAATTTGATTATTCTTTCGGTCAATCAAGTGTTGAAATTTAGGGTGGTGGAGAGGCTACATACTGAAAATATTTTTTTCAATAACACGAAAACTGTGCACCGCAAAGTTCTAAAAAAACTGTAATGTTTCTTAAATTAAGTGCTCCTTCATATGACACCCCACTCGCTTGGGTCAAAAATGGTTTTTTTACTATTTGAGACTTCGCTATGATTTTCATTCAAAATTTACAAATTTTCCTGTCTCTGTGAATTTTTTTCAAATTTGTCTGTCAATCATCGTCGAAAGTCGAAACGTAGGGAGCGAAACGATCTGAATTTTGCACTTTTTTGACAATAACTCGAAAATTGGCACCGCAAAATTGGGTGCTCTTTTAAATGACACCCCACTCGCTTGGGTGCAAAAAGTTTTTTTTAACCTCTCTTCCCCTGTCCCCTAAACACATAGAAATAGAATTATTTGAGACTTCGCTATAGTTTTCATACAAAATTTACCAAATTTCCTAACTCTGTGAATTTTTACAAATTTTTCTGCCAATCAGTGTCGGAACGTAGAGGGAGGAACGGTCTGGATTTTGCACTTTTTTGTCCATAATTCAAAAATTGTGTACCGCAAAATTCTAAAAAAAACTTGCTACAAATTCTAAATTAGGTGCTCTTTCAAATGACACCCCACTCGCTTGGGTCAAAAACGGTTTTTTACCCTCTTTACCCCGGCCCCCTTAATACATAGAAATAGAAGTATTTGAAACTTCGATATAATTTTCATACAAAATTTACCAAACTTCCTAGCTCTGTGAGTTTCTACAAATTTTTCCGTCAATCAGTGTCGAAACGTGGGGGAAGCGACGGTCTGAATATTGCACTTTTTTGACAATAACTCCAAAACTGTACACCGCAAAGTTCTAAAAAAAATTGCAACGAGTTTTAAATTAGGTGTTCTTTCAAATGACACCCCACTCGCTTGGGTCAAAAAAGGTTTTTTTTACCCTCTCTACCCGGGTCCCCTAAACACACAGAAAATATTATTATTTGAGACTTCGCTATAGTTTTTATACAAAATTTACCAAATTTCCTTACTCTGTGAATCTTTACAAATTTTTCTGCCAATCAGTGTCGGAACATAGAGGGAGGAACGGTATGGATTTTGCACTTTTTTGTCCATAACTCAAAAACTGTGCACCGCAAAATTCTAAAAAAAAATGCAACAAATTTTAAATTAGGTGCTCTTTCAAATGACACGCCACTCGCTTGGGTCAAAAAAGGTATTTGTTACCGTCTCTACCCCGGTCCCCTAAACACACAGAAATATTATTATTTGAGACTTCGCTAGAATTTTCATACAAAATTTACCAAATTTCCTAGCTCTGTGAATTTTTACAAATTTTTCTGTCAATCAGTGTCGAAACATAGGGGGGGGAGGCGGTCTGAAAGTTGCACTTTTTTTACAATAACTCAATAACTGTTCATTGCAAAATTCTGCATTGCAAAATAAAGTGTTCTTTCAAATGACACCCCCTCTTGACCACATTTTAAATAGTGTTTTTACCCCTCCTCATTTCCACCCCCTTCCAAAACACCAACGTTAGTGAATATTTTCGTTCTATTTGAAAAAAAATGCCATGGCGATTGCTGGATTTTTGTTGATTTATTCTTGGTATTTTAACTAACTTTGATTACATGGATATCCTGCCAGCATACTATTTTCAAAAATTTTTCACGTCATAAAGTTTTTATAGATTCAGACCTGCTCTGATTTTATCTCAATCATATATTTATATAGATAATTACAAACATGTCTATCGTTTTCAGAAACATTTTGTTTAGAAACATGTTTGTCGAAAAATTTTTTGAGAAACAATTTAGTCTATCATAGGATTTTTGAGATAGTTGTGCAGCGCCATTATAATCGAGCTAACACAATTAATTACATGAGGATGTTTAAATTACAGACCCTTATCAATAAGAATAGAACATGCACCGTGGTGATATTTGAGATTAATTGAATAACCGATCTAAGAATACCAGCATGTATTTAGTGGATATTTTCGTTCTTAATGAATAAATGGCGATTGCTTGTGTTTTGTCGATTTTTATACCAGTATTATGTAGTAATCGTGTTATTGCCAATAATTTTGATTAAAAAGATATCCAGAGCTTCCTTGCAAAATATTTTTTCATAAAGTTTTTGATAACGATCAAAAATACCGATCAAGTCTTACAAAATAAGCAAGGGGTTTTGAAATCGAGATGAATGAGTTGTAAAAATCGTAGATAAGGAGATAAAAACTGTAAGAAGAGAACCAAACGAGCTCAATGAATATCAACGTTTCATTCTTTCAAATTTGATGAATTTATTATTCGTCTATTTACCATTATTACCGTTTATCATTATCGTCTTCAGATGATCATTGACTGTCATTGCTTGTAATAGTTTCTGCTTGAAAACTTCTTCGATGTATCGTTTTGAAAACATATACGTATCTAAACACATATCCCTAGCAGGGTTTGCCAGGCTTTGAAATGCGGCCACGCACTGGCCCATTAATGGTTAACAATACTTGGTTATTGTTATTGGGCCAGTACTAGAACCATTCATCGGCCGATCTATGGTTTACAGAAAATATCCAGTATAAAGTTACCTTTGAATGGCTAAACATTGGCCCATGAATGGTAAAAATTACATGGCTATTGTTATTGGGCCATTACTGGAACCATGATCCGGCCAATCTACGGTTTATAAAAAATGCCCAGTACAGTTTACTTTAAATGACGCATGCAATGGCCCATTAATGGTTAACATTAAATGGCTATTGTTATTGGGCCAGTACTGCAACCAAGAATTAGCCAATCTATATCATTTGTTTAAAATTCACTAGAGTAATATCCATTTCAAAAATATATATTTAAAGAATTTTCACCTATAGTTTAGATATCGCTTCTTGGCTAGAAAACTATGACAATATTGATGAAGTTGGAATAAGTTGTACATTTTTTTTCCATGAGACATTTTTATTTTATTTTAAATTATTTTGTATTCAATTTATTTAAATTTATGCATATGATATTATTTTATATTTTTTAATGGTACAGTCATGATTGCCAGTATTCGACCATTACTGCAATACTGATCATCATTATTGGTTCGTTACTGGGCCAACTGTAAACCTTGTATGTGCCATTACTTTTTTTTCTCTCGCTCAAGAATTTTTGCCATTTATTGTTCGAAGTTATCATCCAGTAAAATTATGTTAATGGCCCAGTCATGGTTGCCAGTACTCGGCCATTACTGCGTTACTGGTTGCCAGTAATGGACCATTATTAGTATGAGATTGGCTTGTATGAGATTGGCCTTTGCGCTTTGTGTATATGATAATTTCAACATCAAGATGTATTTGTAATTGTAAACACCTAAATTTGGAAGCCGTATCAGTGGCCATCATTTGTACGCTGTTTCTTTGATTTTATTGTTCATAAACTACCTACTGAGGTTCTTTTACAAAGATATGGTGCATCAATGTTTTTAAGAAGAAGGAAAGAAACGGCAACCACCAAATTTTGGATTATGTGGTGCAAATAGGTTCCAAATTGAGAATTAATAATTTACAAGGGTCATTGTTTCTCAATACCTTTAGTGATATTTTAAGTAACAATCTCCTTGTTTATCTTGATTTAAATTTGAGTTATTGGTTTGGGTTTGGTTTTCTACGGTTTTGTAGTCAATATTTCACAACGAATTCGTAATTTTTTAATTGGATATCATGTTTGATATAGAACAAGTATATTGGTCGTTCTCTATAAATTATATTTTAGTTCCATCTTTTTCATGCTAAATAAATTCAAGAAGTCTCATTAAAATGATGCATTTTATTTTCACAAAATTTTCATAACATTTTTAAATGCGAGATAATACAGTTTCCGACAAGCATGTTTGGCGAGAGATTCACTCTCTTACGTCACGCAGGTCGCGAATAAGTCCCTTACAGAAACACATGGATGACGAAACTTTGGAATAGTCATGACCTTGGGCTTGCCATTAGATCAAATTTAGTAGATCTTTGAACGCAGATCTTAAAACAGTAATTGCAAACTCATACAGATGGTGTTGAAATCAATGCTGGTAAAACATATGTTTGTCATTTTACCAGATTACCAAATCCGTTTTTATTAGTATTTGATGCTAGAGATCAAGAGGATAAAGAATTTTTGTTAGATTTTTGGGTGTCGAAATTGCAAATAATATGATATGGAATGTACATGGCTGGAACGGTATCCAAACGTTATCGTATTTGGGTCGTGGAAGTGAGTTTTTCAATAGTGAACAGTATGGAAACTTTTTTGAGCAAGAGTATAGCCAACCAGATTGAAATATTTTGATGCCGTCTTACGACATGCTGCCGAATTGACTATTAAATTCAAATCTTACAAACAAGCTTGATTCATTACAACATGGAAGAAATCGCACAGAATTTGCGATATTCTTCGTTATGGATTCTTCAAAGGACATAAAATCCAACTTACCCGTGCCTGCTAAAATTTCTAGTTTCACCAGAGCAGTCACAGCCTAGCAACTCATATACAAAATAAAGAATTGTGGCATTGCAGCGTAATTTTGTTAACAGATTATTTACTCATCTGTAGACTTCCTTATAGAGAAACATAGTTCACTAACCAAGCCCTCAGTTAGCGAAAGAAACATAAGTTGAATTCAAAAACACAGTTTAAAGTTTTCCCAAAATAAACGAATTTGCTATTACAGTTCCTTTTTTACTTATAATTTAAAAATTTTATTTGCTTTTAGATAACTTGATCACACTTAGCTTCTATTATTTAGCACTTGTAATTAATCAATTCAATACTTATATGGACAATTGTTTTTAAATTTGATTTAAATATCAGGAATTGGATTGGTTACATAGACGGAATCTGGCACATACGGATGTTTCTTATATTTCTTTTAAGATATCTCATGTTCATCAGTTCAGTGCATTTTAACATTATTTGAGAAGATACAGAGGATTCAATTTAATTAACGCTAATTCAATACTTTTATACAAAGATTTCTTGCATGCTGCCAAATAAATTCGAAATAATTGATTGTAATTAGTATTGCGTTGCAAAATATTCTACAGACCAAAAAATCTAATTTATTTACATTAAATGATTTACTCAAATATGGCATATTAAATACATGAATTGTGTCTAATTGAAAAATTTAAATTTACTTTTAATAAAATTTAAAATGCCTGTCCTGTAGCCAAATTCTGTAATTGTGAAGCGGTGAAGTGATAAAAATTTCTTCGTTTCTTTTCATTAAAAAACTTATCACTTCACCGCTTCACTATTACAGAATTTGGCTGCTGTAGTGCTTAGAATTATTAAATATCTCTTCACTTATAAAATTTAAAATAAAAATGGTTTCATTCTTATTTTAAAGATACTGTCAACTTGGAACATTTAAAATTTAAAAAGAAAACAATAACAAAAGAACAACAATATCATAAACAAACACAAAACAAAATCATATAACAAACAAAAGATAATTCATTACCCAAAAAAAAAACAAAACTTACCAAACAACTTATTTTCTTCTTTCTCACAAAAAGCTGTCTTCCAGTTTTTTAATTTTTTTTTTATGAAATATATTTTTTTGGGTAAAAAATGCAAACTTGAATCTTTGTTTCATTTACAACCGATAAATAAAAAATTATGTTAATTATAGTTCCTTTCTTTCACTACACTATTCTTAAATGTTTTTTTTTAAGTTTATTGATTCCACAGAAAACGTAAAAAATCACAATTGTTTCTTCTCACTGGGAGGCTAACTTTGATTTGAATTTTTATTTTTTTTTTAAATCTTTGCTCCTTTTTGCAAAAAGCATTTAGTTGAAACGTTTACTCTCCAAAGTGGTGAAGTAAACTGAAATTATATGGAAAATATCACATTATTCGATATGACTTTTCCCTCCTTTTACACTAATGTTTGTTGCGTTGTGTTACGTTGTTCCTCTTGTTCTGAATGTATTCTCAAATGTCTTTTTTGTGTTGTTTGTTTGTTGAAGAATCTTTGGTTCGGTTTTTTGCTTTAAAATGATATTCTTGATAAAAGTGTGAAAGAGATATTTCAACAAAAGTTTAATAAAAATAATAAAATTTTATTTTTTTTTAAAAGAAATGGGAAGAAGAATATTTGTAATAATGTAAGATTTGAAGGAAGAGAAATAAAAAAATATTAAAAGAATATAAAAACGGTTTGCTTACAATATAAAACGTTCGACAATTCTCGCATACGCCCTGATATTTTATTAGTTTTTTTGTTGTTGTTGCTCGAAAATAAAATATAGTTGATTTCAAAAGAGAAAACTGTTTTTTTTTTAGGATTTATATTGGGCTTGATGTTTGAAATATTGATCTATGATTTGAAAGGGATCGTTTTTGTTTGGTGGTGTATTTAGCGTATTTTATTTATCAAATTACACAGTTGAGCGAGTTAACAAGATTAAATTCTTGTGACAAATATTTTAACAAAAGCTTTCGATGAGATTAACGAAAAAGAAATAAAGTGAATAAATTTCTCCGCATGGAGGGAACAGTTTTTATTGTTTTGATAATTTTTTTTATTTTTGATCTTCGGGAGTGACAACCCCGCGTACTCCAGTCCCTGCTATTGACATACGAGTTAACGTGAGGTATCACATACCACTGGCAATAGCAGTGAGATATCACTAGCCAAGGTGACATCTTAGGGGTGGTGTTGGATGAACTGTATTCAGTCAACGGTAGCACCCTCAATCTTAGCTGTGAAAACATCCTTGATGATGAGACGCTATTGCTTCCTTGAGGAAACGAGCCTTCATATAACTATGTGTGGGCTTTAATCTTCAAGAAAGACAGTGCGTCACAGGATCAATGCAACCGACTGGATTATTGGCAACTACATTTTTGTTTTGTTTCAGCAAATTTTTGTAAAAATTTGCTATTTACTTTTTAATTGACTTTTATTTTCTCTATTCTATCATAAAATATTGGCCTATGTCATATTTTGTCAGTGATAGATAGATAGATAGATTTTTTGTTTAGTTATCCATTCTTTAACTAAAAATATAAAAATAAAAAAAGAAAGATTTACGTCCATCAATACCTTTGAACGTATTTTGTTGTGGGACCTTGGTCTTAAACGGTTTTTATGTGGTATTGTGACACATATTGTAATTCCTACTACACAATACATTTTATTAAAAAAAAAAATAGGAATTTGAAATAAATTTAACAAAATTTGAACGAATTAGAAGATTGTTGAACGTTTGGTCCAAACAGAAGCCAGTAACCATATGATCGCATTATTTGTTGATTGGTTTATATATTTGTTTTAGATTTTAAGATACCTTCTTTCATTCGGAAACTAAAATAAAATAAAAAGGCAAAATTATTGAATGTAACAGGGTTGGATTGGTTGTCAATAAACAAGGCTGAACGAATGTAAATCAATACGTGTATTGGGTGTCACAATTTTCAATGTTTTGCTCTGAAACTTATGTCACAAAACGCGTCTCAAAAACGCAATTATTTTTATCCATATTAAAGCAATTTCTAAAATGGAGTACCGGTTGTCAAGTTAAATGTGTTCTCTGATGCGATCTTGCCTCTTAAAAACATACTTTAGAAAGTCTAGGTGATCGAGATATTGTTTTTCAAGATAGATTTTTTTTTGTTATCGAATCTTGGTTATATAACTCTAGCTAGAGCTAAATTTAATGGTTTGAATTACTGAATTGCTTTGAAAAGCAAAAGATCCGTAACAAATATAGTTGATAGACAAGTGTTTATAGCACAGAATTATGAGCTAATTGTCAATTTTTTTGTTTATCTTGTCGTTAGCCCAAGATACAAAAGCTTCAATAACACTGATTATATACGACTTTTCTACAAATCTTTCATTTTCAAAATAAATATTTTATGCCACTTAAAATATGTGTTGAATGAAAATTACGTTAATCCTTAAAAGGAATATTAAAACTAATTGTCGGGGTAAGCTTGTGGGTCCAAACATGCTATGTTTCGTTGTCCATTATTCGAGGCATTTCGTCCAATGCAAATTTTTTTTTATAACCCAGGCACGCACATCATATTTTGGGAATATAAGAACGCAACTTATACTTAGCTAGATAAAAGATGAAAGATAATAACCAATTTAGAAAAAACAAGAAAATTTCCATAAATAAAAACAATAGTATTCAGCCCGAACAAACCCAAACTGATGTTTTTAGGCATCAGTTGAATCTTTGAACTCAAACTAATAAAGCTGTTGACTCCAAACATTGGAGCACAAGTTGAAGCTGAACCACAATTCAGTTTTGACTCTGCCCATGTTTGAAACACTTTTATCCGTCCAACCTTAACACGTTTTTATCCACATATAATTTATAAAATAATTTCCAACAACTAAACCAAATGCTGAAAATCCAAATTATTCCTCACATATATCATCTTTCCAAATTGAAAACAATTAAATAAAATACCATCTTGAAAATACAAAATACACTAATAATAATAACAATAAATTCTCTCATCTAGCTAATCCCCGAAAAATTTCCAGTCACCTAATTTTCCTCAATTCACATCTGAAATAATCTATAAATTAAAATTACAATGCGCATGATAATTGTCGAAATAAAGAGAGAAAAAAAATAAAATGAAATAACAAAAAATAAATTTATCTTTTCCATCATCGACCGAACTCTAGAGCTAAAAAACGGAAAAAGGAAACAAGTGGAACTACTCTTCCTTTTTGGTGATAATATTATTAGATTGGAACTATTTTGTTGCATATGATGTGTCAATATTTTAATTAAAACAATTTCATGTTACATTTTGTTAGAATGTAAAGGAACTATATGTTGCATACAATAAATTTTTTCAAGCAAAACACAAACACTACAGCAATTAATTGCAAACCAATTCTGCAAAACCACCCACACACAAAAAAAAGATTATTTTTCTATAATAAATATTACACACAATTTTCTTGTAGTTTTTCCCTCTTCTCGAATATAACAACAAAAAAAACGACAAAAAAATAGAGATATAAATTTAATGGAAATGTGAAAAGCTATGTTATGTACATTTGAGATTATCTATCTCTTTTTTCATATATCTTTTATTCTATTTATATTTGTTTTTTGTGTGTTGATATAAAATTTTCAACAAATATTATAATTTTCCATATTTTCGTTGTGTTTTTGTGTGTGCTTTTTGTGCCCTAATTTTTAATTCGCTTAATTTCCCTATTTTTCTTTCACTTATTTACTCATTGTGTTGCCGTTGTCAATATTATTTTTTCGGTTGAACTTTTGGTAAACTGGGGATTTCATATATGGAAAGCAATCATGTGTTGTTGCTTGTTTGTATTTTTTTCGGTGAGAAATTTATAGAGTTATCTTCGAAGAGTTTTTTTTATGATGCTCGGTTTCTGTTACGCGTATTTTCAAAGTTCAATATATTTATTATAATAATAAGGGAGTTTGATATTAATGTTTTTCAGATTAACCTTTTGTTATATGAAAGATTTATTTGAAAAAAGTTATTACTTAGCAATACAATGTTGTAATAATAAAGAAATATTTTAAATAACCTTGAAGCAATCGCAAGGTAATTTATTTTTATTCTGATTTCAATTTTGATACACTAAACGACAAGCAGTAGTTCGTAAAAATTCAAATTTTTTTATTTGTTTAGTTGATCTTTCATGTTTCGTAGATGGTATAGTTTTGTGCGCGTCAAAGTTTGGGCTGAAACATTTATTTTCTATGCTCATTGAGTAAAAGTAGTATGAAAGACTTAAGGAATGACCGGTTGTTATTGGGAGATATTAGTAATTTCGATTAAGGTTAAATAGACATTTCCATCGCAAACGTTATCGTTCCGGTCTACATGTTATTTTTAACGTTTACTATAACAAATACATCAGTAATACAATAAATTAAAAACCACCGTTTAAAGTATGGTTGGACCAGCATTGATCAAATGAATTTTGAGCCATTCGAGATCGAGCCAAACAATTATTTTGAATTTAGGGGCGTTGATGCGATGTTTAAGCTGTTATAAGAAGCATTTGAAATTTCACGCTTTGCAAGGTGAAATAGTTTTTATGTATTTTCTGTTTTTCTTTCTATTTTTTCGCATTCTATTAACAAACAATATATGTAGTTCTAATATAACCTGTTTCTTTGGTGGTTGAGGAATTTACCATCTTCTGTGAAAGTTGATATAATGTGACAACTTCAGTTAGCAATTCACATCGCATCATCTGTTATAAAATAGATAAAATCTCTCTAAACTACTACAATTTAAATTTTAGGAAATAATATTGCCATCTAATGAAACAAACAATCCAATTTACAAAATCTCGAAATTTCCAATTTCAATTTTTATTCGAAAATTTATTTTCATATCAATAAATATCGAGACTATGTAAATAAATGTGTGAAATAAAATAACACAACATAGATATTACAAAAAAGTTGAACATTCACTGAGCTATTTAATTTTCCTGCCTGCACACAAAAGAAAAAACAAAAAATAGAGGGAAAAGAAGAAAGAAGAAACTTTGCAACGCCCTTTTTATATTAAATGACAAATAATGGCGTTTCATTCGGTCATTGTAAATTTCATAATGAATTGATTGTAATAATACATTTGTTCAACTTGAACTTTTTGTGCTTTTTAATTGTGACACCTATTGATTTGTAGTGAAACCAGAATCCAAAGCATCATAAGCTGATGATATATTAGGGTTATCAACCAATTGCTTACTTATAATTTACTTTAAAGCTCAACTAAACAGTTCTTTTTTTGGCGATAACAAGTTTAGTTGTTCGAGCCTTTAAGCTAGAAAATTCAAATACAGCTTTGAAAGTATGAAAGTTGTTAAAATGTGAGAAAAGTTCCTTACATTAATTTTAAAACTCGATAGTTGAATTTTTATGAAATCCTATTAGATTGTAGCTTTTATGCAAATACATGAAAGAACCCGATTTTATTTGATGGAAATTATATGGATTTCCCAAAAAATATGTTAGAAACATTCTCGTTGACGTTTTTTGTAAAATTTTGTAAAGTTATGGAAGTAAAGGTATCTGAATTTGAAAATCTATTTAATACAAAAGTTTGGACGGACGGTTTGTTGTGGTGGAATAGTTTTTCAGTTTATATATATTTCTTTTTGGAAATTAGCTGTCAAATTGATTCTTTTCTAATATAAATTAAAAGTTTTTTTTACTTACCCACATGTTTGGCAAACAAATTAATATTGATGAAATTTTAATTTATTTTCGGTTCAATTCACTAATGCCCAATCTTCACACAAACTTAAACCTTGGTTAAATCTAACTCGAGTTTAAACTAAGTTTAATTAAGAAATTGGGTTTTTTCGCAACAAAAAATCTCGAATTAAATTTAACCGAAGGTGTATCGTAACAGGAAAGGCTATTTTTCTCTTAACGTGGAAGTTGTTTGTGACAGCAACTTGAAAGCAACCAATGTCGTTGCACGATGGCCTGGATCTTCTCACGATGCCACGATTTTTGCACATAGCAATCTCCATGCGAGGTTTGAGAATCCTCAGTACCATAATGGGGTATTACCGGCTGATGGAGGTTATCCGGTACGTAATTATCTCCTTACTCCATTAATACATCCGGTTTCTCATGGTGAAGTACTCTACAATCAATCCCAAATAAAAACACGTAACATTATAGAACGGGTTTTCGGAGTCTGGAAACGTCGTTTTCCTGTTTTGATTCTCGGAATGAGATTAAAAATAGAAACAATTCAAACTATCATAGTTGCAACAGCCGTATTGCATAATTTGGCTAGGGATGCTGTTGAAGAATAGCCACTAGTGTTAGATAGCATTCCCGATAATATGGCAGATATTAGTGAAAATAAAGAAGTAAGGGAACCTGAAATCCTAGGAGATAATGTTGTTCGTCGGCATTTAATTGATGACTACTTCTCCACGTATACTCTAATTCACATTCTGATGAACAAATATCTATCTTACATAATTTTAGGTTGTATTAAATACATAACATGCCCGTTATTAAAATAAAGCAGAAAAATATTCGTTTTTAATTTTAATGTCAATATTTTAATTCATTTTAATTCAATATTTTAATTTTATTATGTAATGTTTATGGAATCTTTATTATATAATGTTTATATGAAATATACAATCAAAATTCCAAAGTCCATCCATGTTTATTTTTTGTATGGGTAATCTTTTTTTTCCTATGCTCAATTTTAATTTTTCTTTTTAAGAACAGCTATTTCCGCCTCGTCTTTAAATTTATTTTCTTTGGCCTTCCTCTCTAGCTCCACAAGTTCTATTTGTTTAAGAATAAGTATTTTTTTCAAATTAAAAATTTCATCCTTCAGTAAACTTTGAGGCGTTTTTCTTTTACTTTTGGTAATCGTAAAAGGAAATTTACTTGATTATGGGTAAACGCCTATAAAAGAAAAATGTTTGTTACTATGATTATTCGTAACATAATTTTTCAATATTATTAATACACGACAAAAATAATATATGACGAATTTTTTAATTTTTCGGATCAAAAACATTTTAAATCAAAAACTTCCCTCTTTCTCTCCTGCCTCGGTAGTTCCATTACTGAAAAAGTATTCGTAAACAAATAAATGGCATAATACAACTGAATTAATCGCTACATTTTGTTCCACCGGAATCATTTTGTTTTCTTTTGCCGTTTTCCTTTGCCTTAAATTGGCATACAGCCATAATTTTTTCTTCGTATGGCTGTGAGTCTGTTACTACAGCCACACCACCACCAGTTTTTAATTTTTCTGCCCTTATACGAGCACATTTTTTGCGCAACCCTTTTTTTTATAGCTTTGTATTTACCTCTGACTGTTTTCATAGTTCTATTAAAATTACCTGAAACGGCATTAAATTGCTCAGTAATTATTTCTCATGCAAAATTTTTTTGGGAAGCAGTAGTTGCATCGGTTTTTTTATTTTCAATTATAATATACAATTAAACTACGTTTTCATGATTAGTTCAAAACGATTTGAAAACCAAATTCGAATTGAATTCACCATGAAAACATCAAAAATTACAGTTTTGAATACTATTTATTTTTAAATACGATCTCGATTTTTTTTGGGATCGTATCGGTATCCAAATATTCGGAAATACATGAAAACGGAAAACTGGATCGTGTCATGCGCAGTAAAATGTTTATGTTTGTTTTTAATTACAAAACAACTAATTTCACATTGATTTATAAAATGTTTATTTCATTAACTTTATTGAAAAGCAAAATACAATATCAAGCATAAAAAAATAAAATATTGAACACAATTAATGAAACACAATTAAACGCTTTTTGACATTTTGACAGTTTTTCAACGCAGTTTTAAAAATGTTTTCAACTCGTTTTCAATCCTATCATGAAAACACTTTACAGTTTGAATACGGGATAAGGATTCAATTCTTTTTCGATCTGCATGAAAACGTAGTAATTGTTTTGTGCTTCAAAACGATATCAACGAGAGTGTTTATCTCTCCAGATGAAAAATTGGCACCTCTCATTTTTATAAATTTTGTTTTTTCTTGTTCCATCAATTTTTTACTTCTAAAATAGGAATTTGTTTAGTTTAAAATCATACTTTTAATTACTTCAATGCAGTGGCGAAGCGTGCTTCTGAAACTAGGGTAGACATATTCAAAAGTTTTATTAATTTGCCAGTAGAAACTAATTATAGTACATTAAGATGAGAGGACAGAAAGCTAAGGTTTTTGGAGGTATGTGGAGTTTGTGAGTCGAAGCACCAACCGAGATTTGCACCCACATTTAAAATGACTTACGTCCGTGCATCATATACTATGTTTAGTATTCGCCACAAGCAAAATATTTCAAAAAAGATTGTTCAATCTAAATCAAAATTAAAAATTTTTAAAATTTTGAAATAAAAATATTTTGTACAAAAGATAAAGGATATTGTAGATTAACAAAAACATTGTTTTAAGTTTTAGGGAGCGATGAATATTAAACATAAAATTCTTTGTAAAAGTATAAATAAACTTTTTCAAAATTCTAAATATATTCCAACAATTAGAATAAAATCCAAAATTTAAACTTTTTCAACATTACAAAAATTTTCTAAAAATTATTAAAAAATCAAAAATTGAAACTATTTTCAAAATTCCAAAATTAATGCAAGAACTATAACAAAATCAAAAATTCAAACTTTTCCTAGAACTCTTAAAATATTGCAATAATTACAACAAAATTAAAAATTCAAACTTTTCCCAAAATGCCAAAAATATTGCAAAAATTATAACATAATCAAAGATGAATCTTTTTTCAAAATTCTAAAAATATCCCAAAAAGTAATCCAAAATCAAAGATTCAAATTTATTTTCCAACTGTTCCTGTTATTCAGAAGTCGTAGAATCGAATTCAAAATCACACAATCACACAAAAAATTGCTCAAGAAACATCTAACTAATAATTACAATTTTTGTCAAATATGTTTCCCATAATATGTTTCTCAAAAAATTTGGAAGCAAAATATATAAACAGAAATAGACATAAACAAAACTGTCTATCCAAGAAGGAACAAAAGTTGAAAATTTGTTGTTGTTGCTATTGCTTATTTTGGTAGTCATAATTTGAAACGTCTACTGATGTTTCTCAACAAATTTGGAAACATAAATAGACAGAAACAAAACTGTCTATCCAAGAAGGAACAAAAGTTGAAAATTTGTTGTTGTTGCTATTGCTTATTTTGGTAGTCATAATTTGAAACGTCTACTGATGTTTCTCAACAAATTGGGAAACAAAAATAGACAGAAAGAAAACTGTCTATCCAAGAAGGAACAAAAGTTGAAAATTTGTTGTTGTTGCTATTGCTTATTTTGGTAGTCATAATTTGAAACGTCTACTGCAGTGAGAAAAACATTTTTGTTTGTTTGTACATGAAACTGGGAAACGTTTATATTAAAGTTTCGGGAACATAGTTGAATTGTTTTTGTTCTAATTATTGTATTAAAACTTAATGATTTTCTTAGAACGTTTGACAAAATAGTATTAGGTCGACATTATGCGAGCAATATGAAAATAAAGTTTCATATTTATATTATGTTTGGGTAGACACTGTCTAGTGTGTCTATACCGACGCTTCGCCACTGCTTCAATGTATTTAAAACTTCTATCAAAAGTCTACTCACCTTTTAAATTTAGTAAAATATTAATCTTTTATTAATTATTTTTACTATTTATTATTTAATTTTGTTTGCCGTTACGTAATAAAACAGAGCCAATTTCTAAAACGAACTTTTGTTTTATGAAATTCTTCAAATAGTCAAAAAAACATACATTAGTACAAATGTTCATCCATATTAGCGCTATTTTACAGCGTTGCCGCATCTTTACTTTGGATTTACTAACCGTAGTTTTGAATTTTGATAAACAACAATTTGAATGAAGAAAACCGATTTAAGTTTAACAGCCGGTTAAGTTTAACCTCGAATTAGTTAATCTCGAGCTAGTTAAATTATGAAGAAATCGGGTATAAGAAATATATAATCACAGAAATTCATATTTATCTTTATCTGCGTGTGATGCAATGCTATCTCCCAAAGAATACTACAACAATATATTCGATTTTTATTTATCATGTTAATAAAACGAAAAGAATTAATTTGATTATGCATCCTAGTTGCTTGTTTGTTTATATGTTCATATTTTTTAGAAAAGTAATCTAGTAGCCTGGTTTGTTAATGTTTCTTTTATAAAATAGTCGTAAATATTACTGTTTCGATCTTAGATTATAAAATATACAGGATAAGTAATATTTGTGTATCTACACTATAAAACTATAAAAAAAATTGAAGCTATTTTTTAAATTTAAATTTTGCATTGAAAATAATTTCCACAAAAGAAAAGGCTCCTGTAAAAATAAATACAAAAATACAGAGTCCCATGCAGCACTTTTATCTCTTTCCATTTATAAAAAAAATATATTATTATTCTTCTATTGCCAGAAAGAAGCAACTGCCAAATAATATATATTTCATTTTAATTTCATTCTAAATTAAAACAAAACCTGAAACAGTAAACCATATAAATAATATCCATTTCATTTTAAATTTAGTTTAAATGAAAACAAAACCAAAGCGTACATGATAAAATTTAATTAGGATCAAATTTTCAGTTTTAATATTATCAGTTTTATTTTAATCGGAATACTTTTGACAAACATAAAACAAAATTGAATAAGGTTGGTCATTCTCCAATCGGTAAAAATGTTATATACAAAATTTCTACATAAGTCTGTTATTTTGTAAGCATATTTGGTCAAGCAAGGGAAAACCTCGATGATATTTAAAATTCTAGGCTACTGTGTTTTTTCAGTGCAAATACTATCACGTTAAAATCGCACACTACTTTATGTAAATAAAAATAACTTCAACTTAAAAAGATATTACTTATCCTGTGTATTTTATAATCAAAGGTTTCGATAAAAAAACCAATCCGCTACTTGAAATGAGAAGACGTCTTTGAGATTTTTATACAACTATAGTGCAAACAAATCTTTCATGACATCAAAAAATTATTCAATTTATTATACAATATGTTGTTTATTCGCTTACATATTAAAGTGTTACTTTATTACCGTGATTTCTGGCCTTAAATTGTGAAACTCCACATACGTCCAAAAACCTTAGCTTTACGTCCTTGCATCATAATGTACTATTTTATTCGCCTACACGACTATACATATTGAAGTGTTACTTTATTACTGTGATTTGCAGCCTTAAACTGTCACTTTTTAAACATATATATTGTTGTCATAGTTACGTTCAAAAAAGTAAAAAAAAAATTGTTTTTGTTTACAATCCATATACAAAATATATTTTTTTATCAAAGCAACCTTTAAATTCAAAATTTCATAATCCTTTTAAAATATTTGTTAGTCTTTTTTGTCGTAGTTATACTATTTGTTTCAATAAAATAAAAAATATTTTGGTCAAAAGTTACTTGTTCAACATATTTTTATTTCAAAATTTAATTTTGCTTAAGATTAAACAATTTTTTAAAAATATTTTTTTTGTGGATAAAAATAGTATATGATGCACGGAGGTAAGCTATTTTGAACTTAATGTGAGTGCAAATCTCAGCTGGCACCTCGATTTGCAAACTCCACTTTCATCCGAAATCCTTAGGCTAACGTCCTTGCATCATAATTTGCTATTTGTTCAGATAGCCAAACCATGACAACAATGTTAAGTTTCATAGAAACCGTAATGTAATGTTTATGATAAGCTCAAATGATTTGTTTATAATTTTAAATATTAAAAAACATATTATAAAAACTTCAAGAGAGTGCACATTTTTGACATAAGTTATTTATAGTTTCAGACTTCACCCTCGGATTTCAACACTTAATAAAATCCTACGAAAGCCAATAAAATTGTTCTTTATATTATTAATAGCGATTGTTCATTGAACGATTTATTAATATTATGAAAAATTCATATAGTAATATATCGGTCATTGAGATAACGAAAATATTCATTGAGCCAACGAAAATAGTTCAACAGTCGCAGTTTACTAATATAACGATGGGAAGCCATTGGAATACATTAATAGTGAATGATAAAAGAGAAGAAAGAGGTAATGTAAAATTAATGTTCAATTCGTAATCCTTTGTTGTTGACCAATGATGTCTTACATCGTGAATCTCAAATTACTGTCTTAAGGGTGTCGCACATATAATTTTCTTAAATATACAAAACAAACCTTTCAAAACTTTTTCATTTTATTTATTTATCAATTTTTTTAATTTTTTATTTATATCAATATTTTTTATATATTTATATATAGTTTTCCAATCATTCATAATCATCATCAACATTCATTCTATAGAAATAATATTTAAAATTAAAACGCAAATTGATCATATATCTCATTTTCTTACTCAATTTTGTTTATGTTTAAGTTTGTTATTTAATTACTTTTGTTTTTGTTTATAATTTTAAATTAAATAATCAATTTTTATATAATATTATTTTTCTTAAATTACAAACAAAATAATAAATTGGAATGCAATAATTAAATAAGTTATTAAGAAAAAAAAATATATTGCAATACATGTTTTTTTTTAAATTTTTATTTTATCATAAATAAAAATTATAAATTTTGTTTTAATGGTTTCTTTTTTTTGTTTTTTATTTTTTAAAATTTAATTTGTAATTTTGTTTATATTTTCATTTAGTACATTGAATTTTTTTTTACTATTAATATTAATAATATCATTTTATTATATTAAGTTTATTTTATTTATAAGTTATAATTTATTAATAATGTCTATTACTAGTTTTAAAAATTATATATTTATTAATATTAATCAATTTTTCTACATTTTTTTATAATATTTTTTGTATGTTTTTTTGTTTTGCGATTTTACATTAATCGAAATAATTTTGTTTTTCTCAAATATACAATAATACAAATAAACACACATTTAAGATTTGATTATTAAATTGGTTTTTCGTTTTGGACATAAGAATTTACCAAATTATATCATATTTGAAAAGTGAAATGTAAAAACCAATATCTTTTCTCCGTTTATTAAAATAAATTATAACAACAAAAATAAAAAAAAAATCAACAAAACGATCTGAAATTGCCAACAAGCAATTTGCCAATTGCCAACGTTTAAGAACAATAAGTTTTAATTACAATAATTTTTTTTTAAATTGAATTATCTTATTCAATAATATTTACATTAAAAGAATAAAAATTACACTAACTCTCTATTTATCAATTACATTTTTAAAATAATAATTAATTATATAATAAAATTTACAAATATTTTATATTAAATTTTTTTCTTAAATATATATATATAATTTTTGTTTTATTTTATTTACTTAAAATTAATAATTAATTAATTAAAATTATAATAGGAAATCACAAATAATTGTTTCTTATTAATAATAATATAATTGATTTAGTTTAAATAATTTAATTTATCAATTAAAATTGAATGAGTTGAAACACAAAATAAAAATTAATTAAATAAAAATTTCACAACCCTTTCATTAGAAAACAAATAAATTTATTTTTTTAAGTATAAGAACAAACAATTTTTTTTGTTAAATTTGAACTTTTTTTTTTAAATAAATTATTAATTAAGAATATGTACTTTTTAGTTTTGTATATATTTATATATATATATTTACATGAAAAATATATATTGACATTTAAAAATGCTAATTATAGAAATAATTAAAAATAAGAAACATAATATAATTTGTTAGAATTAAATAATTTTGTAAATTAAAAACAAAATTTATTTATATTTTAATTTTGTTTTAAGGAACAAAAGCCCTGTTTTAATCCGAATTTGTTTATATTTTTGTTTTAATAGAATATTTATGTTTTTATTAATTTGTTGTTGGGAACATTAAAAAAATTAATTAAAATTAACTAGAGTTAAACACAAATTTATTGTTGTTTTAATAAGTAGGATGTGAAAGGATCAGTTACTGTTGTTTTATAACTCCATTCTCTGTTATTGACATACGAGTTTACGTGAACACATACAACTAGCAATAGCAAAGAGATATTACTAGTAAAGGTCATATCTTAGAGGTGCTGGAGGATGAACTCTATTCAGTCCACGGTAGTATCCTCAATCTTAGTTATGAAGTACATATATCTTGATGAATTGCGATTTCGCTTGCTCGAAGAAACGAGCCCCTATATAACTCAATATATGGGATTAAATCATTGAGGATGATAGTACGTCGCATGAGCCAGGAATAGCCAGGAATATACCACTAGTTGGATTAGAGGCAATTCCATTTTAGTTTTGTTCTTGCAATTTTTTTGTATGAATTGTGTGAGTATGTACTAAAGCTAATCATATCTTCTAGCACAAGGAAGCTCTTGGATAGCTGTCGGATAGATCAGACATCCATCACTATCGTGCAGGCTATTATTTTTGACATTATTGAAGAAGTGTCCAAATAAACTGGAGAATAAAGCGTTTGGTATATGCGATTAATGAGACCTCACAGTATGGCAAAAAATTCACCTGAGTTTTCAAAACGTGGACGATGTATATGTAATAGTTTCTTGTTTGATTCAAAATATATCCAAATACTAACACAAATTAGATCTGATACCATGGTAGACTCGAATTCAATAATTTCTTCAAATTCTAGCGCAAGTATCCAACCAAATATTATATTTTAGCCAAGTGTGGACCAAGTCTAAAAAATATTTACTTACTGGAAAAGTGGAATCAGACTTGAACTTAGGGCATACCAGAACAGAAAATAAATAAAATTCAATCATTGAAAAGCCGGTTTCCAATCACATCACGATGACGTAGCACTCATATTATTTAGATAACTGTTGATAGCTACCTTGTTAAGAGGTTTTAGATTAATGGACTTTTGAAGTTGTTGTAGCTGCATTAATTACAATTTAATGCAGTTTGGATGTTCACAAAAATGTCGATTATTCTTAATGATATTACATTAAGAATAACGGGTTCTTGTACTATCTAGTGAAGAGGGGTAGGTCTGTTCTGACAAGATATACCCAAGTTCCAGGCTAAATATTATCGAAACGGTTGTTTTGTTTTAGTCCTTTGGTGTAGTTTGGCATTTCTCGACATAGTTATTGTAGCAAGAGTAATTTGTGTCATTAGCGTTACTTTAAAACCATAAAACAGCGTAGAGTGTGTTGTATTTGATATTGATTAGCTCAAGTTTAATCGCAACACGTAAAACAATCATTTAAGCTAAATCGGAATTACTGTAACACAATTTGGATAAAACTTTTGTTCCACTGGTCTTCTGATAACTTTTGTGTACTCCGATGGGCGATATTTATACTGTTTATTCTCATAACACCCAACATGATGCAACCTTGTTACTGAAATTGTTCGAATAAAATCACCCTAGAATTCTAAGACCAATGTAAGTGTTAGCATATTTTATACTCTAACCATCTGTGAAAACTTAATAAGAACTTGGGTCATTTAATTTTTGTTATTTAAATTACTAAATTACTAAAAATTGTTTGTTTTTTTGGAAACATAAATTTGAATTAACTCAATAAGAAGTATTTTCTTGCAACTTTCAAAAACTACTCAATTTAGTACAATAAAAAATAAATAAAAATAATCCAAGTATAAACAAAAATAACCAAGAAACATAGAATTTTACCAAACATAAAAAAAAATGGTTTACAACATAACTAAAAATTGATCGAATAATATAAAATCTTCTTTAATTTTAGTACATGAGTGAATTTTTGTTTTATAAATTTATTTTGTGTCTTAACTTAATCTTAAACTAAATTTTTGTTTATAGTACGTACTTAAACCTAAATGGCTTTTCGAATACTGATTAGAGAACAATTTTTTTTTCACTTTTTTTTCTTTAATTATAATTTATTATAAATAAAAATTTAAAACGTTATTTCATATTTTAAATTTATTTATAATAAAAAAATATATATAACAAAAAATACATTTATTAACAGAGGAGAAAATTATTTATGCAAAAAAAAAAATGAAAAAGAAAATTGTATTTTATTATATTTTGTTATAATTGATTTAAATTATAATTTGTATATTAGCCCAATGCAGCTGGAACACTCAAACATATTTTTTTAAAAGAAAAAAAACTATTTCTTTTTCATTTCTTTTCTTTTACGTTTATAACACATATTTTGTAAATAAATAATAATAATTAAAAAAGAAAATTTGAAAATGAAAAAGAAAATCTTTTTTTTTTTAATTTAAATTGTGATTGTTTGAGATCAGAACTCTTGTGGATATTTTGAAGAATCAGAATTATTGCTATTACCAAATATTGCAGTATCCTGATTATTCTGATAACCTTGATATGGTTCTTGATACAGCTGATTGAGTCTCTAACCAGTACCCGAAAAGTGCCACGCGTCCTATGCGCTCAGATGCGCAAATTGTGATGGATGAATATCGAATTGATATGGATGACCGTATGGTGACATATGATATGGAACGATATTCATTGATGCCATTTTATGTTCTTTTTTCCATTTCATACGACGATTTTGAAACCAAATTTTTATTTGTCGTTCTGTCAGACATAATGCATGTGCTATTTCGATACGTCTTCGACGTGTTAAATAACGATTAAAATGAAATTCTTTTTCTAATTCTAATGTTTGATATCGTGTGTAGGATGTTCGTTGTCTTTTTGTTTCACCATTTGCATTTACAGTACCTGTGAAAATAGAAAAAAATCATTGATTATAATGTTCGGATATAAGAATTATTTTCTTCGTATGTGCTGTATATTAACCAGGTCCAGATTAAAACAAAAGTTAAAATAGAAAACCGAAACATCGTCTTTGTGTCATGTTTTAATTACGCAAAAAATAATTCCATGTTCATTTCAATAACTGTCCTTCAAAATTTGTTAATTAAAATTACATTAAATTTCACAATGCACATTAACAAGAAATGAATGAACATGCACTTTTATAAAAATATTACTTCTATGTAAAATTGAAATTCATCATGATGTACTAAGTAGCTAACTTCAACATTAAAATTTTAAAAATATTCGACAAATATGAATATGATTAATAATATACAACAACTTTTAATTACAAAATTAATTTTCTTATTAATTACAATAATTCGAAAACAAACACTTCACTACCAACAACAATATAAAAAATTAAACAAACAAAAATTAATATTAAATAAACAAATCTAAGAAGTGAACATAAAAACTTAATTTCACCTCTTTGTTTTACAACGAACAAGAACAAGTAAAATGCAATCAAAGAGACATTTTAATATTTCTCCATTATTTTCTTCAATGAAATTTGTTTACTTATGCATGATACAAACGTATATATACTTATTCTACCGCCTACATACTGGATTTAAATTGAATTTAGTTCACAATTACTTAATTGCTTGTGCATTTATTTAAACAAATGTGTCTGATTCAATCACAAATAATTATTTATCTTTCCACCATTAATAATTTTTTTTTGTTTTTTTTATTTTAAATTTTAATTCAAACATATC